>JAPFBL010000384.1:0-550595 GCA_026182355.1 Hermatobates lingyangjiaoensis | reverse complement strand
GAAAGTTTGTCTGATATACAAAAATGTCACCTAATATATCAATATACTGTAATACAGGGACTGCGCAACCCTGCCTTCAAATTATATTGGGATGACAACCACAAAGCTATCAAGACGCTTAACGATGCACCTAATAAATGGAGCCCCCAAGAATCACGCAAGAGAAGCACACAATGTAAGTTTAACACGTAAAATGTTAGAGAAAAGTACAATAATACTACAGCAGAATAGTGATGCTAATAAATTAAGAATACTTGAAGCCCTCTATATAAAAGATTTGAACTCTACTTTAAACGCTCAAATTTGTGAAATGGACATTATCCCGAGTTGTAGGAACTTTGATAATTCCTACAAACTGGTAATGGATATAAGTCAATTAACTGTGTTGGAAAGTAGAACTGATCAATCAGCTGAGCAGTCATGAGAAGCTGAACGTTTGGTTAGGCTGACTAGCACAGTCAATCAAACGTATCACGTCTGAAATGACGGATTCTAGTTGATCTGATCCTGCAATCTGAGTGGATCGTAATTTTAATTTGCACATTCTGATTGGATAGAGTTTTTCTCCATTTTTGATTTATATATGTGTTCTTTTCTGGCTTTAAACAAGGACATGGGTGCATACACCCAATAAGGAGCTTAATAAACTTCGCCCAAACGGGAAAAATGAAAGGACAGACCACAGAAGTGCTGGCCCTGGACCTCAGCAAAGCCTTTGACAGTATTTGGCACCAAGGGCTCATAGACAAAATAAGGACCCTAGGCTACCCAGCATGGTTTGAGAAGCTCATCTGATCCTATCTAACTAATAGACATGGTTACGTATAGGCCAACGAAACTTCGTCAAATCTCTACCACGTAAAGAAAGGGGTCCCACAAGGATCATGCTTAGGAATGGAATGGAAAAATCGTTTATTAAGGGCTAACCGCCCAAATGTTACATTACGGGGGTAGCCGTACAGCCGAGACTAAGTCTCCTCCACCTGGCTTTTTCCCCCTTTGCAAAATATTTGACAGCTTATAGCTACTTAAGACTACATATATCTTAATCATTAATACTAATAATAACAATAATAATAATAATAGCAAGAGTAATAATATAATAATACTAATACTAAGGATAATAATCTTGATATATTAATAATACTGGTAATTATTTTATAAAACAGTAATAAAAACTAATATTAATTACAAACTAATTGTTTTTGGCAATACTTTTAATAATAATAATAATAATTAATAATAATAATAATAATAATAATAATAATTTTTTTTTTCGTCGTAGGATGTGGAAAAATCTGTTTATCAGATCCCTTAGTAAGACGTCTTGCTCAGGGTATGTGGGGTTGGGGGTCCCGACCCACTAAAAAACCACATCCTATTTCCTGGCAATACCCGACACGGAAATCGTTTACACATTACTTCGTGCCGGTGCCTCAGTCCTCCTGAATAGGATTCACCTTCTTGTCCCCATTCGTTCACCTATGAATTATCATTGCCCTTGCCTCACACCACTTTCGTTCTTCTTATGATGAAGAACCGTCTCTACAAAGTTTGCAGCTTTTGACCAATTGTTTAATAATAATAATAATAATAATAATAATAATAGTAATAATAATTATAATAGCAATATTAATGATAACAATAATAATATTTTCGTATATTAATTTTAAGGTAATCGTCTTTTGACTTCATTAGTACTCTACTGGGCCCACAGCTGGATCGCTGGCTGTTTCGGTCGCAGTGCTTCTGGCTCTTCTTCTCGTGACGTCCTCCTCCTGGGGAACTTCTTGGAGCAGAAGTTCATCTATTTGCCCTATTAAAGGGTTATCCGAAGTACGGTTCTTTCTGTCCTCCTGGCTTCCCAGGTTTTGAATAAATTTGGAAAGCCGCTCCAAGTCGACCTCCCTGTGAAGGAATTCGTTTGGTGCATAACGTGGTCCACCCAGAATCAGCCTGAGAGTTTTATGCTGAAACGCATAAATTCTTTTCATTTGTTTACCTGCCGGCCCAGCCCAAGCTGTGACCCCGTAGGTGAGGATTGGCCTCAACAGAGCCTTATATAAATTGACTCCGGTTCTGAGGGATAGTCCAGAGCCAGGTTTTATGAGGTGATAAATGACACTCCTGGCCCCATAAGTCATGCTTAGGAATGAATGAATGAATGAATGAATGAATGAATGAATGAATGAATGAATGAATGCATGAATGAATGAATGAATGAATGAAATGAATGAATGAATGAATGAATAAATTCTTTATTGGGAACAAGTTCCAGTTACAAATACTGGGGTAGCCGTACAGAGAGGACTAGGGCCTCTCCACCGGGCTTTTTCCCCTTCGTCCATTATATTGATAATTATAAGCTAATAACTAATTATATTAATTATGTACTAATTACATAATAAATCTTTAGAATAGTAATTCTAATACTAATCCTAATTTCTAATAATGAGTAACAATAATAATAATAACAACAGTAATAATAATAATAACAACAACAACAATAATAATAATATTAATAATAAAATAATAATAACGATGATAATAACAATATTAATAACACAGCAATGATAATACAAATAAAAATTTTATCTGTAATACTATACTATAGAATTAAATAGTACATATAATGTTAATGTTAAAATAATATAATAAGACAATAATATAATAATACTACTACAAATAATAATAATATAAAATATAGTAATAATAAAAAACCAATGTGAAATGTAGAACATCACAGATGTTGGCCAACGTCAACCTGCTGGGTCCCCCTGCTGGGTCTTGGTGTAAGAGTCGCAGCCCTGGTCATCCCAACCTCCTTCTCATCTGCGACGTCTTCGGGTAAAAGCCCCTGAATGCCCGCAATCAGAGGGTGGCCGAATCGGCATTCTCCTGTCTTCTTTCCTGCCCAACCTGCGGACAAACCTGGAGAGACGCTCCAACTTGACCTCATTATGGAGGAACTCGTTCGTTGCGTAGCGTGGTGCACCCAGGATAAGTCGGAGGGTTTTATTCTGAAACGCGTAAATGTGTCTCATCAACTTACCCGCCGGCTTAGCCCAGGCTGTCACTCCGTACGCAACGATTGGTCTTAGAAGTGCTTTATAGAGGTTCACTCTGGTTTGAAGAGAGAGTCCAGAGCCTCATGCTTAGGCCCAGTCCTGTTTAATATATACCTCCTAGACTTCCCAGCAATCCTCCAAAAATGCGCCACAAACGCGACATTTGAAGCCATATATACGCAGACGACGTGCTAATCGCCTACAGAACACATCAAATAAACAGCATCAAGACAACCCTACAAAGACACATAAACAATATACAGACATGGTCAAACACCTGGAAAATGCAAATAAACCCAAGTAAAAGCCAGTTGCTACTTATCACATAAAAAAGACCTAAACACCCTCCGACAGTTAACATAAACAACATAACAATACCAAGAACAAGACTCGTAAAATACTTAGGCATTTACATCGACAGCAGGCTGTCTATGCACAGGCAGGTGAAGGCGGCGGTGGCCAAGGCTTGTTCAGTAAGGGGAGAAGTCTTCTCCCTGATTCGAGCGTCCTCCCCACTATCCCTTAGGACAGGGTTTCCCAAACTTTTTCAGGCTGGCGCCCCCTTGTCTTCTAGAATAGTGTCAGCGCCCCCTTGTCTTCTAGAATAGTGTCAGCGCCCCCTTGTCTCCTAGAATAGTGTCAGCGCCCCCTTGTCTTCTAGAATAGTGTCAGCGCCCCCTTGTCTTCTAGAATAGTGTCAGTGCCCCCTTGTCTTCTAGAATAGCCTGCCAGCGCCCCCTTGTCTTCTAGAATAGCCTGCCAGCGCCCCCTACCCCATAAAAATGGAAAGATATGCCAAAAAGCCTATCAGAATTAACCTATCCTATTCAGGTTTAACTTTTTTGGAGAAAGAAAAAATAAATCTCAAGTTAGTTACCTTCCGAGGTTTCAAATGTTCCGACTTTTCGTATACACTGCACAGTAACCCTTTAGTAGTTTTCTTGTATTGATAGACTCCTATTCTGTCACATCTTTAGTATATTTAAAAATTCTGAAAATACAAGATTGAAATTAAAGTGAAATATTCACATACATGAGACGACCTTTGGAGTCGGACCATGTAGCCTAGTTGTTTGTTGACTGTTAGTTTGTTGCAGAAAACATCTGGTGAGGAGTTGAGAAGAGTGGGAGGGAAGAATGGTATTTTAAAAGGGTGAAAGCGCAGGAAAGGACTAATGTCCAGAAAGGGATGTTTGGGGAAAAAAAGAAGTACAGTAAGGTATAGTAAAAAACCATCCTCTAGCTGTCATGCAATCTACAGCCACAATCTATCTTTACAGAATTGAGATTGCGGTCTACTATTTATATAGGTAACGATCATTTTATTCTTCTTATCTCGACTGAAAACTCATTTACTTCCGATCAAGGCTGACCTCTTAATCCATAGGACATACGGGAAAGAGCAGCTTATCTTTTCATTCCCTTTATTTTGACCGAAAACTCTCTTTTACTTTCGACCGGAGCTGACCCCTTAATCCTCAGGTAAAAGAGCGGCATATCTTTTGAAATTCTTATTTCTTTTATTTATAACTTGTATGGTTTTAGATGGTTACCGCCAACAGTTTGAGACGACGGTGTAAGTATTGTAGCAGCCAGCTGCTACATTAGCTACACTGTCGCCACCAACCATCTATTTTTTAGTTACCGCCCCCCAAACCGCATATTTTTGCGTTACCGCCCCCCAACCGCCTATTTTTGCGTTACCGCCCACTTTGGGAAACGCTGCCTTAGGACTAGGGTCATGCTGTCATGAATTAATTTCCAGCATATTTTGAAGTTTAGAGAGCTTTTCTAGTGTCTCCATTGCGACAAAGCAGTCGTCAATAGAGCGACAATATATTTGTCCTTGGGTGATTTCCAAAACTTCCAGTTTGCACAAATAGTAGTTGGCAAAGGTTCATTTAGAAAACTTCGCAAAGTTTGCGTGTTTAAAACATCTGACATATATATTTAGTCAATATATGAAAACTACGACACTTTACTTCAACAGTGTTGTCTGGCGTGTTTATAACATCTAATATTTATATTTATTCAAAGTATTAAGCTATGACACTTTACTTTCAACACTGTTGTCTTGCGTGTTTATAAGATATATATATATATTTAGTTAAAGAATGAAAACTAAGACACTCTACTTCAACAGTGTTGTCTCGCAAGTTTATAACATCTAATATAAATATTTAGTCAAAGGATTAAGCTATGACACTTTACTTTCAACACTGTTGTCTTGCGTGTTTATAAGATATATATATATATATATTTATTTAGTCAAAGCATGAAAACAATGACACATTACTTCAACAGTGTTAAGTTAAGTTAAGTGTCACTTATTTACTATAAGTTAAGTATAGTGATCGTGAAAAAATTCGATCTCGAGATTTTTTTGACGGAATTACATGTTTTGAGGTCCCAGAAGTCGTTTTATGAAGTTTTTACAATGACGTCTGTGTGTGTGTGGGTGGGTGGGTGGGTGGGTGGGTGGGTGAGTGTGTTAGCATTGCTTGTTACCACGCTACAGTCCAGAATCTTTGATGGATCAAGTTGATATTTTAACAAAAATAGGCCCCATAGGGAAGAAGATCCCTATTGTTTGGGAAGAATTATGCATGATGGAAAAGTCACTTTTTTTTGCCAAAAACCGTTCTTTAGAAAACATTTATTTCTTTTAAACTGATAACCCTACAGTTTTGAAATTTTGACATTATCTTTGAAGTTACAAATGAAACTAATGAAAAATATATTCAGAATTTTAAAACTACGGAAAATATTATTTTTTCATTAAAATATTAATATTTGGCTTATAATTCAATCTCAATGCAATCAAATAACGTCACCATACCCCCAGGAGTGCTGTCATCTATCATGAACCATTACTACCCTCAGCCCCATCAACAAAAACAAAGTACAGTCTGGACCCGAATAAAATGTCTCCCCCAGTATCCCAAAGTACAGTCTGGACCCGAATAAAATGTCTCCCCCAGTATCCCTAAGTACAGTCTGGTTATAAATATTATACCACCCCCGAAATTGTAAAATCTAACTACTATTATATATTAATATCGCTGTTAATATTAAGTTATTAAGATAAGTACTATTATTATTCTGTAAGATTCACACTGTACAATAGGGGAAAAAGGCCAGTGGGTGACACTTAGAGTCCCCCGTACGGCTACCCCTGACTACATTGCGTTAGTTATTTATTTTTTTATTAGTACATTATGTTTCTCATAGACCAAGAATTGAGGAGATATTTTTGTCCTGAAAAGGACAGTGTTTTTGAGAAGTAGTAATTATTACTTCATAGAACGTTCTCCACGAATGCGACGAGCTAACTGGATTTCTTTGGGCATGATGCCTCACTTGCTTCCTGAACAGCCATAACAGCAGAACTCTGGAAACGTCAGTCCGATTTTGAAATCTTGAGCAATTTCCCTCACCAGCCGCTGGAATGAAAGTTTCTTTATCAGAAGTTCAGTAATTTTGTTTCACGGAGCACTCTTTCTGGCAGCTTTCGTCGTGATTTACCTCCAGTAGATTTTCTAGCAGTCTGCATAGTACGTGTTGCCTCGGTTTTAGGGGTATTTATAGCATTGATTCCAACCAAGAAAGACTATTGGTCTATAGTTGATAAAACATAGTCCAATCACTTTCATTGATTACTTCATATTATTATCATTATTTTTATTATATTTAATATATTGTTGTTATTATTATAACTATAATTATTATTAATATCTAGAGTTAGTTAGTACTTTATGGTTACTAATATAGGCTCTTTAATGAACGAAGGGAAAAAGCCTGGAGGAGAGCACCCAGTGCTCTCAGTACGGCTACCCCAGTCTGTATACCTATGACAGAAGGTCCTCAATAAAGACATATTCATTCACTCATACATTCAAATTAGTTACAGCCTTTTACTTTACTATAAGTAAAGTATAGTGATCGTGTAAAATTCGATCTCGAGATTTTTTTGACGGAATTACATGTTTTGAGGTCCCAGAAATCAGTTTAGGAAGTTTTTACGATGATGTCTGTGTGTGCGTGGGTGGGTGGGTGAGTGTGTTAGTATTGCTTGTTACCACGCTACGGTGCAGAATCTTTGATTCTGAAACGGACTTACGTTTCCAGAGTTCTGCTGTTATGGCTGTTCAGGAAGCAAGTGAGGCATCATGCCCAAAGAAATCCAGCTAGCTCGTCGCATTCTTGGAGAACGTACAATGAAGTAATATTTACTACTTCTCAAAAACACTGTCCTTTTCAGGACAAAAATATCTCCTCAATTCTTGGTCTATGAGAAACTTAATGTACTAATAAATAAATAACTAACGCAACGTAGTCAGGAGTAGCTGTACGTTTAGTCTGCCCAATATTTGTCTATTCTGAAGCAACTTCTATGAAAATTTAAAGAAAATATGAAAGTCGAAAATTTACTGCATTAAATCTCATGTTTCGACTATATTCACACGAATTCAATGAGGATGAAAACTTTTATCAAATTAAGCAAAAACTTACTATATTAGTAATAATAATTGTCTATTCTGAAGCATCTTCTATGAAAATTAAAAGAAAATGTAAAAGTTCGTAAATTTACTGCATTAAATATAACTTTATGACTATTTGCACACGAACTCTATGACAATTAAAACTTTTATCAAATTAAGTAAACTGACCATATTAGTAGTCACATTTGACTATTATGAACCTTCTTCGAAGAAAATTAAAAAAAAATATAAATTTTCAAAAATTTACTGCATTTTACTTCATTTTCAACTATTTTCACACGAACTCTATGAAATGAAAACTTCTATCAAATTATGTAAAATTTCCATATTAGTAGTCACATTTGTCTATTCTGAAGCAACTTCTATGAAAATTTAAAGAAAATATGAAAGTCGAAAATTTACTGCATTAAATCTCATGTTTCGACTATATTCACACGAATTCAATGAGGATGAAAACTTTTATCAAATTAAGCAAACTTACTATATTAGTAATAATAATTGTCTATTCTGAAGCATCTTCTATGAAAATTAAAAGAAAATGTAAAAGTTCGTAAATTTACTGCATTAAATATAACTTTATGACTATTTGCACACGAACTCTATGACAATTAAAACTTTTATCAAATTAAGTAAACTGACCATATTAGTAGTCACATTTGACTATTATGAACCTTCTTCGAAGAAAATTAAAAAAAAATATAAATTTTCAAAAATTTACTGCATTTTACTTCAGTTTTCAACTATTTTCACACGAACTCTATGAAATGAAAACTTCTATCAAATTATGTAAAATTTCCATATTAGTAGTCACATTTGTCTATTCTGAAGCAACTTCTATGAAAATTTAAAGAAAATATGAAAGTCGAAAATTTACTGCATTAAATCTCATGTTTCGACTATATTCACACGAATTCAATGAGGATGAAAACTTTTATCAAATTAAGCAAACTTACTATATTAGTAATAATAATTGTCTATTCTGAAGCATCTTCTATGAAAATTAAAAGAAAATGTAAAAGTTCGTAAATTTACTGCATTAAATATAACTTTATGACTATTTGCACACGAACTCTATGACAATTAAAACTTTTATCAAATTAAGTAAACTGACCATATTAGTAGTCACATTTGACTATTATGAACCTTCTTCGAAGAAAATTAAAAAAAAATATAAATTTTCAAAAATTTACTGCATTTTACTTCAGTTTTCAACTATTTTCACACGAACTCTATGAAATGAAAACTTCTATCAAATTATGTAAAATTTCCATATTAGTAGTCACATTTGTCTATTCTGAAGCAACTTCTATGAAAATTTAAAGAAAATATGAAAGTCGAAAATTTACTGCATTAAATCTCATGTTTCGACTATATTCACACGAATTCAATGAGGATGAAAACTTTTATCAAATTAAGCAAACTTACTATATTAGTAATAATAATTGTCTATTCTGAAGCATCTTCTATGAAAATTAAAAGAAAATGTAAAAGTTCGTAAATTTACTGCATTAAATATAACTTTATGACTATTTGCACACGAACTCTATGACAATTAAAACTTTTATCAAATTAAGTAAACTGACCATATTAGTAGTCACATTTGACTATTATGAACCTTCTTCGAAGAAAATTAAAAAAAAATATAAATTTTCAAAAATTTACTGCATTTTACTTCAGTTTTCAACTATTTTCACACGAACTCTATGAAATGAAAACTTCTATCAAATTATGTAAAATTTCCATATTAGTAGTCACATTTGTCTATTCTGAAGCAACTTCTATGAAAATTTAAAGAAAATATGAAAGTCGAAAATTTACTGCATTAAATCTCATGTTTCGACTATATTCACACGAATTCAATGAGGATGAAAACTTTTATCAAATTAAGCAAACTTACTATATTAGTAATAATAATTGTCTATTCTGAAGCATCTTCTATGAAAATTAAAAGAAAATGTAAAAGTTCGTAAATTTACTGCATTAAATATAACTTTATGACTATTTGCACACGAACTCTATGACAATTAAAACTTTTATCAAATTAAGTAAACTGACCATATTAGTAGTCACATTTGACTATTATGAACCTTCTTCGAAGAAAATTAAAAAAAAATATAAATTTTCAAAAATTTACTGCATTTTACTTCAGTTTTCAACTATTTTCACACGAACTCTATGAAATGAAAACTTCTATCAAATTATGTAAAATTTCCATATTAGTAGTCACATTTGTCTATTCTGAAGCAACTTCTATGAAAATTTAAAGAAAATATGAAAGTCGAAAATTTACTGCATTAAATCTCATGTTTCGACTATATTCACACGAATTCAATGAGGATGAAAACTTTTATCAAATTAAGCAAACTTACTATATTAGTAATAATAATTGTCTATTCTGAAGCATCTTCTATGAAAATTAAAAGAAAATGTAAAAGTTCGTAAATTTACTGCATTAAATATAACTTTATGACTATTTGCACACGAACTCTATGACAATTAAAACTTTTATCAAATTAAGCAAACTTTCCATATTAGTAGTCATATTTGACTATTCTGAAGCGACTTCAAAGAAAATAAAAAAAAAATATAAAACTTTGAAAATTTACTGCTTTTTACTTCAGATTTCAACTATTTTCACACGAACTCTATGAAACTTCTATCAAATTATTTAAACTTACCATATTAGTAGTCACATTTGACTATTATAAAGCGTCTTCTATGAAAATTTAAAGAAAATATGAAAGTCGAAAATTTACTGCATTAAATCTCATGTTTCGACTATATTCACACGAATTCAATGAGGATGAAAACTTTTATCAAATTAAGCAAACTTACTATATTAGTAATAATAATTGTCTATTCTGAAGCATCTTCTATGAAAATTAAAAGAAAATGTAAAAGTTCGTAAATTTACTGCATTAAATATAACTTTATGACTATTTGCACACGAACTCTATGACAATTAAAACTTTTATCAAATTAAGTAAACTGACCATATTAGTAGTCACATTTGACTATTATGAACCTTCTTCGAAGAAAATTAAAAAAAAAATATAAATTTTCAAAAATTTACTGCATTTTACTTCAGTTTTCAACTATTTTCACACGAACTCTATGAAATGAAAACTTCTATCAAATTATGTAAAATTTCCATATTAGTAGTCACATTTGTCTATTCTGAAGCAACTTCTATGAAAATTTAAAGAAAATATGAAAGTCGAAAATTTACTGCATTAAATCTCATGTTTGGCTATATTCACACGAATTCAATGAGGATGAAAACTTTTGTCAAATTAAGCAAACTTACTATACTAGTAATAATAATTGTCTATTCTGAACCATCTTCTATGAAAATTAAAAGAAAATGTAAAAGTTCGAAAATTTACTGCATTAAACATCACTTTATGACAATTTGCACACGAATTTTATTAAGATTAAAACTTCTATCAAATTATGTATACTTACCATATTAGTTGTCACATTTGACTATTATGAAGTGTATTCTATGGAAAATTAAAAAAAAATATAAATTTTCGAAAATTTACTGCATTTTACTTCAGTTTTCAACTATTTTCACACGAACTCTATGAAATGAAAACTTCTATCAAATTATGTAAAATTTCCATATTAGTAGTCACATTTGTCTATTCTGAAGCAACTTCTATGAAAATTAAAAGAAAATATGAAAAGTCGAAAATTTACTGCATTAAATTTCATGTTTCGACTATATTCACACGAATTCAATGAGGATGAAAACTTTTATCAAAGTAAATGCCTATAGTCATTTGTTCATGGTTGGTTCTTTTATTTACTTTGACATCGTTGCCCATGGCAACACTGTCAAAGATAGCACTGTGTACTAATGCTTTGTAGATTTATAATTTATTAATGTTTCTGCTGTAATCACTAGAAGTGTTTAATAGCTTGTAATTTAATTATTCTGTTTCAGGTATGTTCATTCCTTTACTATTTACTGTTATTATTGTTGTACAATATTGTTTGTTTACTTATAATTAACACCATTGCTTTGTAACATTGATTGGAAGTTTCCATCATTATTCTGTTTCAGATTAATAAAATCGTTTATTAAACAACTTTACAGATATATTTTCTATTGAAACTTAAGTAAATTTGTTTCGTGTTCAAGGTTGTAACGAACAAAGTTGGACTGTAACAAGTTTCGTGAGAAGCAATGAAATCGTTAGCATTGATATGCGGAGAACGAGGCCCTTGGAAGGGTTTTGGGCTGGAAGGAGGATGTGGAGGGGTGAACCTAAAGGTCCATCTTGTATTCTGCTTCACCCCTGTGTACCAAGCCCCTAGACAAACACATCCCCTCCCTTCAGCTGTCTATCTAAGACACCTATACCCCCACCCCACAATCTGTCAATAATACCAACATTACAACACTAAATTCACTAAGATATTAATTATTCGATGAAGGATGACCAAAGTAAATTAAGACTGCTATCAGTGTTTACTTAGTCCAAGATTATCATTTATTCTAATGTTTAAGACCCCTAATCTAATGTTTAAATCTAATAGTTTAACTTATACCAAACCCTGGTTCAAACCTGCACCGTATTGTTTCCCTACGTTTATTGTTTTTCATTGGTTTCTATAATTAACAATATTTTTACTATTACTAGCAATAGTTATAACTTGAAGAAATTTACATAGATGGCACTAATAATGAACTAAATATAAGATGCGCTTTTGTTATTTACCAAAATAGTACATTAATAACAATATAGAAACACATGAAGAAAAAGAAAACGGCTTAAGAATGCTTCAAAAATTAGGGCAGAAGTTATAGCAATTTTAAAAACCCTCAGCTAGGTAGACGAAAATACAGACATCAAGTGTTCAATCAGAATTGACAATATGAACAGTAAAATATGTTTAGATCTATGAAAAAATCATCTGATTCATAACCCTATTAAATTAGAGATAGATGCAGTTAATCTAATGTAGTGCATCAGTTATTATATGGCATTTACTCATTGTAGGGTAAAAAGCTAATGAAATGTTCTCCACAAATAAAAACAAAACGTTAAACGAAACGATAAAATTATTATACGATAAAAGTCCCCCATCTCGTATAAACAACGCGTTTCGAACACGTAGTGTTCTTCTTCTTCTTCAGAAGTATAACTGGCACAGTTGTACCACAGACACTCACCCGTAGTTAATGCCTGAAGAAGAACACTACGGGTTCGAAACGCATTGTTTATAGGATTAAATTTTTAAATGTGGAGACCATGTCATTAGCTTTTGAAAGCTAAATACTTTATTTTAGGGATGGAATACCTGGCACGCATGCCAAATATGGCACGAGAGCGGCTTGTTTCTGACCCACTAAACATTCGTTTGCAACGAACTCCATTTCAGGACTTTTTCTTAGCAATGACTTTTTGTTTCTCAGATAAATAAATAATTTCTCATTACAAAATACTATTTAGATAAATGAAACTAAACATAAAACACACTAAAGTTAGACTCATTAGAGGACCAGGTTAGCTCAGTGGTTAACGTACTTGCCTCTTAACTGGTAGACCCGGGGTTCAATACCCACCCACCTAGCCCTCGATTTATTCACGCGGCAGATGAATAAATCTGAGAACGTCATCCCTCAGAGAGGACGTTAAGCCGTCGGTCCCGAGCCTGTACGATATCAGGTACTCGTTAAAGATCCCTACTCGAAATGCACTTGAGTTAGGCAAAATTTAGGACTCCCATTGTAGAATCACCGATCAAACAAAAAGCCGGTACACGGCTGATGTTATCACCCGTTAGGTCATCGGTTTTTACAATAAAAAATAGACTCATTAATTGATATTATTTGTCGTAAATGTCAAAAATTATCTATTAATTAACGTAAACTTTGATTTAATTTTTATTCTAATTATTTAACGATTGTAAATGGTAATATTTAGACAAGTTTTAAAGGAAATAGGTTTAAAGTTTATGTATATTAATTTATATTATTTTGACTAATTAATTTAAGGTGGATATATATTTTATTTATCACATATATTTTATTTTTTAAGGAATAGTTTAATACATTTCTCTGTATATTAAACTAATATTTATATAAGAAGCACTGACAGAAGGGGACTATTTTAAAATGAGACAATTTAGATGTCATTTGATTGGTCGCCAGTAGAACTTAGTCATTCTAAGGCGCGAATACACTCCACTCCTAGTTTATTCCTCCGCGTCATCTTTAATCCAGTTTATTCTTTTCCTAGTCAATTCATTTAATAATACTTCAAATAGTAAGTACAAATTACTTCTTCATTTATTTTTCTCTTTCTAATGATGTCTTAATTAGTTTAATGTGAAATATTATTATTTTCAGAATTTGCATTTAAATAAAACTAGATAAATTAAACCCACAGAAACAACACACATAAAAAAATTTCACAAAAACTTTCTGCTATTCTTATCAGGTAGAAAGATGTAAGTCACTACAAAGAAAAGCGATTTTTATGTTTGTAGTTTCTCTGGAATTATTTTCATGATTATATATATGATTATTAGTTAATTCCTGAATACTTACTAAACATTTAGTAATGATACAGCATTGGTTAGATTTATTTTAGTTATTTTAAACCTTACAGACTAAATATGTTATAACTACAAGAATTGAAAATACTTAATAGTAGATTATCTACATTCATTTACTTATATTTATAAAAACCAAGGGTCTGTTTGTTTGTGTTTCCGTTTGTCTTTAACGAATATCCAAATGACATTGTTTATATTGACATAGACATTTTATCAGCCTATCAACTGAAGTAAATATGATGTTTAGAGGTTTAACGAAAAAAAATTGAAATGATTTAATGACATAATATGGGATGTAAGAAGAATAAAATTCTTATTTGCAAGAAATAAATGCCAATCAAACATATATATGGTAGTTTCTAATGCTGTCCATCATATGATGAAATTATTTAATAAATTGCTTTAATAAATCTATATGTAGCACTTTTGAACAAAACATAATATGTCACGTAGATTTTCTTATATACATAAATACTGTGATATCTTTGTGCAGTACATTCACTGGGAAGTACACAAGAATAACACAAGCTGAATTTAACAATGGTGAATCCCCAAACCAGACATTGTAACATCTGTAACTGTTACCACGTGTAGTAATTATTTCAATTCTTTTAATCTTAATTAATGTTGACTTAAATAGTTTTATTTATGCTACTTTAATTTGTTTAATAGTTAATTATGTTAATTTAATGTTTATTTCCTGAAGATGGTGAATTGTCAGCACCGACACATCTCGAACAGTATAGTAAATAATAAGAAATATGGTGAATTAATTTATGAGTTATGTACCTAGAATTTAAAAAGTGTTAGAAAAATAAGAAAAAGTTTCTACCCAACTAAATAACGTACAATCAGACATTTACTTTCTACATAAATATATATATATATTATGATAAAATTATCGACCGTGAAATAGAGAAACAAAATTAATGTTTATCAGTACCCAGTCAGTTCTACAGGTTTTTTTTCAAAACCGAAAACGTTGGTAATGAGAGTTTAATTTGAACCTAAAGAACTGACCAAGTCCTGATAAACTTTAATTTTGTTTATATATATATATATATATATATATGATGTAATTTTCTTGAGGTTTGAGGTCCAATGATTAAAACTAGTCCATTTGCCGACGTTTCGACATATATGTATGTCATCTTCAGGGCTACAACATGATTGTTTTACAATTAGCACTACTATTTGGTAATTTATTACATTTTAATATGTTCGGTAACAAAGAGGAATTTTTTGATAAAACAGTTATTACGACTATAAATGTTATGAAGATGAAGATAAAACAGTTATGAAGATGACATAAATATATAATGTTTTTACAATAAATATAAAGTTTTTACTCTATGTTTTACATATATAATACATAAATGTCGAAACGTCGGCAAATGGACTAGTTTTAATCATTGGACCTCAAACCTCAAGAAAATTACATCATATAAATATTGGGTCAAGAAAACAAATCATGATGTAATATATATATATATATATATATATATAATATATCTGTATATAAACTTTTCAAAAGAATACACAGAAATGAAATCACTGAAACTCACTACTGTATTTCGATGTCTTTGCCGTCAGGAATAATAATAATTTAATAAAATATAATTGATAATAATATAATAATAATAATTTCATTTCAATTCTGTGTGTTCTTTGAAAATTCTCAAATATATATATATATATATATATATAACATGCATTTACAACTTTGCACAGACTATGTTTCTAGTAGAATTTTACATAGTTAAATGCCATTTAAAAATATTGATAGATATTTGAAATATGAATTCAATCAAAGTAGTATTTCTTAATTCATAGTTAGGAAATCAAAACTTATAACAACTTTCTTCCCTCTGTAACTTGCTATAATGACAATTAACCCCCTGAAAACCCTGAATTAAATAATGGTAAACACATCAAAATTATTATAATTGCATGTGTTGAGGTTTTGTGTTTACTTTGCAGAAATGGTTTTATATCTGAACCTTTTTTACAGATTCAACTGAATAATTTATTGCTACATTTATTCATTTTGTTAAGCGTCGTGGAAGTATCCAAAGTATATATACACTTTAGTTGGAAATACGATCCGAAAAGGACAAATATAGTTCAATGTAGAAAAAGAAACTTTGGAGTGTGTGCTTTTGATTTCTCTATGTTTCTTTTTCTACATTGAACTATATATATATATTAATATTGGAAAATGGCAGGTTATAATTATTTTACAAATTAGCAAAGTGAATAGTTTTTTAAGGATGAAATGAAAGTTACATGGGATAGCAAGAGTATGGTGGAAATAACAAATTCATTTGATAATTCTGTCTTTTGATAATGTATACACTGTCTTTATGATTATAAAAAATATCAATACATATGAGTTATGTTCAATATTTTAATTGCAGATATCTTCAGAGGAACAGAATTGAAGTGATACAATCAATGGCTTTCTATGGACTGTCCTCTCTACCTAACCTGTGAGTAATCACCTTGTTATTATTATTTGAACATACTATAGCACTGTGTCATAAAAACTATTGTACTTCCCCCCTTCTGAACTAAAGTACCCCAGCAGTTAGCTTCAACTCCTTCAAGAAGTTCAGCACTTTTGCTGGGTATAGCGGTAAAAGTTTTTCTATGGTTTTGTTGAGTGTCCTGAAGAAAATTCCTCTGTGCAGTAAAATTACCTGACAGTCAGTCAGCAGGTGCAACGGTGTTTCTTCCTCTTCTTTGCAGAATCTGCAGAAACCCGTCATTGGTAATACCCATTCAGGCTGCCTACATTTCGGGAGAATGTGACTTCCTTTCTCCTTCTTCGGGACAGTGTTCTTCCGGTCCTTAGATGAACTTGTGGGAGGTTGTCTCCCACTAGTTAGCGCTTTTGGACCCTCTTCGCATCGGAAGGATGGTCTCCAGACTTCTATATACTTAGTATCATACAGAGGAAAATCCCTGAAGCTCTATCGGTAGTATTTTATCCGCTACGGCAGAGCACAGCATGCCGGAGTATAGATATTTACTCAAGGGGATCGCCTAGTACCCTTGAGGCTCCGTTCATATTTGGATTGGTGCTGGGATAAGAGGAGAGGATTTGAGAAGTTGAAAGTATGTGAAGCGAAGGTGGTCATGCCACTTTGGAAGCGCTTGCATAGTGAATCTTTACTCTCTCTTCTCACTGTTATTATTAAGCTTTTTGTATCTTTGTAACTCAACTCTTTCATTCGTTTATGATTTGATTTATTCGTTATTATAATATTAATGTTTGTTTAACCTGAAGATGACCAGTGCGGTTGAAAGCTTGATCTACTTAGTAAAGTTCTATTTCGTTAAAAGTTTTTATAATTCTGTCTTTGGGAGAGTTACTCTTTCAGTTGCCTTTACAACACCGTAAAGTGTTTAGGAGAAAGGATCACGTTCTCAAAAACATAGTCAACACTGAAGCCGCTTTGGTCTTCAATGATATTTGTATATATATATATATATATATATATATATATATATATATATATATATATATATATGTTTTGTCAAAACTTATGCCTATTTCCAATTTCACTCTTTTTCGGGTTAATTTTTCCATTCGTCTGAGTTCTGGCTTCCGAGATATATATATATATATATATATATATTATAAATTTAAAACTAAGGTTAATATTCCTAGAACTAGGAATTACAAACATATCATTAATTTGGCAATTTAGTGAAAAATTTAGTCAAAAACAGTGTAGTTAAAATGTACCTAGGAGAGTTACTCCAACAATTAAATGTTCAACACCGGAAAGTGTTCAGAAAAAAGGAACAATTACTGAGAAAGATCGTAAATACTGAAGCCGCTGTGGCCTTAACAACATTTGTTTAGAAGAAGATTTGCTGCCCATTTATACGAATATAATATATATATATATATATATATATATATATATATATATATATATATTTGTAAAAGTTGGGAGCAGTCCTTCTTCAATACATGCTTTTAAAAACTGGATGTCTGTTTCCACTTGATTTAATTTTGTCTTATATTTTTCCAAATTACGAAATTTTTTCTTCAACTCAGAACTCAACTTAAAAATTAATTCACCATAATTTCTTATTAAGAAATAATTACGGTCGAAATATTGAAAAGTGAGTCTTTGTTGTGTTTCTGTTTATGTGTCACTGCTTATTTTAATATATATATATATATATATATATATATATATATATATATATATATATATACATACATACATATATAGATAGATAGAATAAAGATTTATCATAAACACTTGAAATAACAATCACTGATCAAACAACAATATGAAATGGAAATAAATAACCGGTCAAATCCTTGGACTAGACATTGAATCTGTTTATATATATATATATATATATATATATATAGTTCAATGTACATAAAAAAACAGAGAAATTAAAAACACAAACTTACAGTCTCTAATTTTCAGTTGAGCCGTCTTCAGGAGAGATAAAAAAAGGAAACCAAGCGCACTGGTTCAGAGACGGTTGGAGACCAACATTATTGGTCTCAACATTTTACAGAGACGGTCTCCAACCGTCTCTGTACTAGTGCGCTTGGTTTCCCTTCTTTATCTCTCCTGAAGACGGTTCAACCGAAAATTAGAGACTGTAAGTTTGTATTTTTAATTTCTCTATGTTTCTTTATGAACATTGAACTGTATTTGTCCATTTCGGATCGTATTTCCATCGAAAAAGTATATATATATATATACTTTTTCGTTGGAAATACGATCCAAAACGGACAAATATAGTTCAATATAGACAAAGAAACATAGAGAAATCAAAAGAACACACTTACAGTGTCTAATTTTTGGTTTGAACCGTCTTCAGGAGACCGAACCGAACTGAGCTTCGGTCGGTCAGCGCAAACAGCTTCCTGTAGCCATCCATGCCAACAGCCATAACCTTTCTTTTAATGACTGCTTTTCTGTTCAAATAATTAAGCTAGTGACCACTGATGACCGTAGTTTGACATTAAGAGCGTCTGAGGAGGCCCACATATGGTTATAGGGGGCCCGATCAGATCCCGGTTTAAATCAGAAGCGTTAACTTTTATATGTTTTTCCTTTTATTTTTAACTTATATTTTCATATTCATTTTTTTTAAATTATTTCCTTTTTTGTAATTTTTAATGTTATAATTTTATCTATTGTTTTTGCTTTCTCCGTTCTCCGACGTTTAGTGCCTAGCTCCTTTTTTACGCTAGTGCTGCTCTCTTCGGTTGACTCTTTATTTCTTCATTCGCGCTCCGTTCTTCGACGTGGGGAGATCTCTCTCACTTCGTCCTCTCTTCTAGTCTACTCTCCTGATGACGAACAACAGTTCGAAATATTGAATTCTGTAAGTGTTCTTTTTATTCTCTTTTCTGTGTCGTGCTTTGTGTAATTTAAAGTTATATATATAGATTTCACAGAAACACGTGAAATAACAATCAATGATCAAACCACAATAAGAAATGGGAAAACAAGACTAAGATCTTTCAACCGTAACAAGCGGTCTTCGTCAGAGTCAAAAACCCAACTCTGACTTGTTACGGTTGAAAGATCTTAGTCTTGTTTTCCCATTTCTTATTTTGGTTTGATCATACATATTTATATGTATATATATATATATATATATATATATATATATATATATACGGGTTACTTGCCGTTGCGTCTACAGCGTGCTTGGTCTCCCTTTCTCTTTTCTCCTGAAGACGGATTACCCGAAAATTTGAGTATGTAAGTGTGTTTCCTTACTCTTTGTGTTACTCTTCTTGAATGTTGAACTCGTATATATGCATATGTAATAAACTTTTTTTAGGGTTAGATAACTATATTGAATACACCTTTTTGAAACGTTTTGAAAGGAGTTTTACATCATCCTGAGAAATATAAAGCAAGTTTTTGCTACAGTAATTTCAAATAAAAAAAAATGCATAGTAGAAACTGAAGAAGAATATATCTTGGCGCAAAACTATAACTGTTTTATCAAGTTGAAAGATGTTGACAATTTTCAAAAAAAAAAGCCGTTATGCAATTGCTATAAGCAGTTAGTGTTTGTGCCTCAAGAGAAATGAAAAGTGTTGGGATGTACTCTCTCAAAAAACACAAAGTTAGTGATAATTTAGCTATTGACATGGTTGATTCAACTTGATAATGTGATTATTCTAAAACAATGTGTGAAGAGAAATAATAAATTAGTGAAACTTTCACGCGCGAGTATTTGTCACCGTCAAAACAATTACGTCGTCATCTTCCATTAAAGCCTTCTCAGGTACTATTTTTTTTTTTTTTCAAAACTTCAGATACAATTTTTTTTATCTCTTTTTGCTAAAAGTTAAGTACAATAATTTTTGGTAAAAATTGATGTCAAGATATTGACAAATTTACCTGTTTCATGCCAACTGAGTCCATTATTCATTTTGGTGGGGGATTGGTGACTGCTTGTGTGTGTTTGTGCTTGAATGATGGGTAGTTGACTGAATTCCAGGGTTATATATATATATATATATATATATAAAGTTTCGAAAGTTTCTTAAGATTGGAAGTACGAGACTTCTCCAAAACGAGACTATCTCCCTGAGTCGTTATCAGCCTTTGGAGCGATTCACTTCTTTTCCTGAAGACGAGGACATCGAAATATAGTAGTGAGTTCAGTGGTTTCCTTTCTATGTGTTCTCTTTTTTTAAATTCTAGTTTATTCAGTTCGAAGAATCGTTTCTTTTAATTGTCACTTGTGAACATTTCACCGCCTTTGAAGTTTTGTTGTTGTGCACAAGCCACTTTCTCTTACTGTGTTTATCTCTCCTTTCTTACCTGTATTTAATACCTACCTTCTTTTTACTTCCTTACCTACTTTTACGTCTTCATTTCCCTTTTTCTTAATATTTGATTTTCTTTTTTATTTTATATTATTGTTCTTAGGTTGTTTTATTTTTCTTTTTTGCTTCGGTATTATTAATTACTTACTTTTTATTATTTGTTTTATTATTGATTTCTTCTTTGTTTTTCTTTTATGTTTCATTATGAATAATCCGATTGGTTTTGGTTAGATGAGTTGACTACTGGTCTCAGAAAATTGTAAAGTTGTACTGCTCATATCTGAGTTTATCTCACATTGCTTGAATCTTAATACGCCTAACTGTCTTGCTTTGAAGCTGCCACTATGAGCTTTCCCTATCGATTTCGTTATCAATGCCTATTCTGGTTTCCAATATTCCCTTTACTTATCTAACTAACCCTGCACAATTATATTAAGTTAAGGATCTTGCTTCATAAAACTGTCCCTTATCAGCTTTCCCTATCCCGAATTTCGTTATCATACTGGCCTAAAAATTCAATGTTTCCAATATTCCCTTTACTTAATCTCAACTAACCCTGCACAATTATATTAAGTTAAGGATCTTACCACTCAAAACTGTCCTCTGTTATTAAAATTCGTTTAACCGTTTAATCATACATGATCGGTACCCGGAATATCTTGATATCTAGTTTCACTTATCTTCTAGCGGTTCAACAATTAAAAAATGTCTTCTGATTTATTTTATTATGTATATATATATACATATATAAACTCAAAAATTGTTATTGACCTCTTCTATTCTATTCACTGTTTCGTTATTGAGGGCTAGGTCAAATAAAAGAAAATAAACTCCTTTCTAGGCCTAGAAACAGTGAATCTATATATATATATATATTATATATATATTATATATATAATATATATATATATATTATATATGATTCGTTGCGATGTTGACCAATGGAAGTAGAGTTACAGGTCCATGCGTAAGGTCCCAGTTGCCCGCTGCTCAGCAAAAAGCCTTTGCGTTCTGCCAATAGGTATAGAGGTTGCACAGTCCCTCTGTGTTAAATGATGTTTGGCAGAAAACATTAGCCTCACTTTACAGTGAACTCCTGTTCCCTTTCTATTTTTGATTTTTGTGGTGGTTGGGTGTTGTTGTTGTTTACTATTTTCTGTTACGGATATTGCTAGATTTTTAATTGATACTCTCGGTTGTTTACTGCGAAAAGCCGCCTTCATCTTCATGCCAACAGGGGTAGAAGTTGCACAGTCCCTCTTGGTTATTAAGAAATGTTGACACTGGATTCCAACTTCTTCTCGTAGAAACATCTTCAAGTTGTAGGTTTTGTTAGTTGCTAGTTTCCTCTTCGGTTTCTTATGCTCATGTTTTTCCTTCAGTTGAATGTTATTACTGCTATTGATGGGTGGCTGGTAGGTGATGAAAAGTTCTGCACTGCTGACCTGGTGGTGGTATTTGCGACATGTCAAACCACAATATGAAATGGGAAAACAAGGCTAAGATCTTTCAACCGTAACAAGTGGTCTTCGTCAGAGTCAAAAACCCAACTGATCTGACGAAGTCTGACGAAGACTGCTTGTTACGGTTGAAAGATCTTAGCCTTGTTTTCCCATTTCATATTGTGGTTTGATCATTGATTGTTATTTCACTTGTTTATGTGAAATATTTTTATATATGTAGATATGTAAACAAACAATATGCATCAATATAACGACAGGTATTATTTTACGGTTAGGTATATTAGCATAATTTATATAAGAAATATCTTTATTTATAATATTTATATTTATTTATTTATTTAATATATAATAATTTATGTCTTTTGCGATAAAAGGTAAATGTGCTATTCGCAGGTAGTATAAAATATGATTCATTAGAATGATGTCATAGGAAATATAGTTGTCCTGTTTTTTAAAATCATGGAAGTATATGTTAAATTGAATCATTTTCAAGGCGAGACAAATTGTTTAGGTTCATTTTCATTTTGTAAAGAAGATTCATTAAATACGTCTTAAAATGATCAGTTTTTTATATAATTGACGTTTTTCTTTGTGATTTTGTGATGTATGTATATATAGGTGTAAAAAAGTGATTATATTGATTGGCGAAGGGATGGGTGTTGAACTAGTAATAATAACAGTCATGTGGAAGGGACATGGCGAGGATGGCTGCTCTATACTGTGCTGGCCTCTTGCGGCGGACTGCTGAACTAATGAGCTTAGGCCTCAGCTGTTATCACTCACAAGTCAGTGGTGGGCAGACTTTCTTGATGGCGCGCCATCGAAGGCGACTTTGGATCTCAAACGTTAAAGTTGTGTTTTTTTTTTTTTTTTTTTTTTTTTTTTTTTTTTTTTTTTTTAAATTTATTGCTATTTATATATATATTTTTTTTCCTCACTCTCTTTCTCCTCTTCCTCTTCGCCACTTCTGTCCTCCTTTCTACTTTTTCCGACTTATACGGTACGCGTGTTCGCTCGTGGTGGAATGGTGTCGTTCACGGGGGATTAGCTGCAGCGCCTCGAGATACTACAATGGTGACCGCCGCCTGGAGCCCCAGTAGCCCTCTCTTGTACAGTGGACGCACGTGCCTCTTCCTCCCTCCCTTCTCTTCCCTTCTTCTCCCTGACGACGAACTTCAGTTCGAAATATCGACCCAGTAAGTTTTCTCGCTTCTTCTATTTGTTGTCTTTTTTCATTTAATATATATATATAACATATATATATATATATATAATATATTAATATAGACAATAATTTAGTATAATAATTTTTGTACAATAATTTTTTGTACAATAATTTTTGTACAATAATTTTTTGTAAAATAATTATTGTACAATAATTTTTGTACAATAATTTTGTACAAAAATTTTTGTACAATAATTTTTGTACAAATAATTTTTGTACAATAATTTTTGTACAATAATTTTTGTACAATAATTTTTGTACAATAATTTTGAACAAAAAAATTTTTGTACAATAATTTTTGTACAAAAATATATTTGTACAAATAAAATTTTTGTACAATAATTTTTGTACAAAAAAATTTTTGTACAAAAATTTTTGTACAATAATTTTTGTACAATAAAATTATCGTACAATAAAATTATCGTACAATAATTTTTGTATAAACAAAAAAATTTTTGTACAAAAAAATTTTGGTACAATAATTTTGGTACAATAATTTTGGTACAATAATTTTGGTACAATAATTTTGGTACAATAATTTTTTGTAAACACCTTGCCCTGTTAAACCAATTCCATAAAATGGAACACTTTATCCAATGAGAAAATTTCTGCATTAGTCTTGTCGTTCTGATTATTCTAACAAGGCTACTCTACGAAAATAAAAAAAAATAACAAATTTTCCACCCCCACAATATTATTTTTAACTCCTTGTCTTCTGTTAAACCGATTCAGAAAATATTTTCTACCAATATTTCATAAAATTCCTTTTAATTATACAAAAAACCTTCAGAATAGTGCAAAAAGGAAAAAGGTGGTTAGAGCTGGCCAGAGGTGTTTAGAGGTAACTTTATAAAAAATTTAGTAAAATGGGTGATTTCTGTAAATATAACGATGCTAAATTAAACATATAATATATTGTACTTGAAAAAGAAAAAAAAATGGAAATTTTTTTTTGAATTAGTTTTTTTCATATTTTTTTTTTTTAAAATAATAAATATTAAAATTTCTGTATAAAAAGGAAAAAAACATTAAAAAAAAAGTAGAATCAGTTATAATAGTTGTTTTCTACCAATATTTCATAAAATTCCTTTTAATTACACAAAAAACCTTCAAAATAGTGCAAAAAGGAAAAAGGCAGTTAGAGCTGGCCAGAGGTGTTTAGAGGTAACTTTATAAAAAATTTAGTAAAATGGGTGATTTCTGTAAATATAACGATGCTAAATTAAACATATAATATATTGTACTTGAAAAAGAAAAAAAAATGGAAATTTTTTTTGATCTAGTTTTTTTTCATATTTTTTTTTATTTAAAATAATAAATTTAATATTTCTGTATAAAAAGGAGAAAAACATTAAAAAAAAGTAGAATCAGTTATAATAGTTGTTTTCTACCAATATTTCATAAAATTCCTTTTAATTATACAAAAAACCTTCAGAATAGTGCAAAAAGGAAAAAGGTGGTTAGAGCTGGCCAGAGGTGTTTAGAGGTAACTTTTAGAGGTGTGTTAGCATTGCTTTTTACCACCCTACGGTCCAGAATCTTTGATGGATCAAGTTGATATTTTACACAAAAATGGCCTCATAAAGACAAGATCCCTATTGTTTGGGAAGAATTATGCATTATGGGAAAGTCACTTTTTTTGCCAAAAACCGTTTTTTTTAAAACATTTATTTCTCCTAAACTGATAATCCTAGAGTTTTAAAATTTTGACATTATCTTTGAAGTTACAAATGCAAGAAACGAAAAATATATTCAGATTTTAAGACAACAGGAAATATTTTTTTTTCAATATAATGTAAAAATTTTGACTTATAATTCAATCTCAAACCTTGTGAGAGCGATACAAGCCATACTGTTTGACGGACAAGAATGAAACTATGCCTACAAATAGAACATTATATGGAGAATGAGTTGAGATATTTTTTTCTAATATTACATTCGCTAAAGGGGCGTTACAGTATGATTTGTGTTTCAGAAAATGTTTTTTTGACGCTAAACGGCTCGTAAAAAATAATGAAAATTTGACCAAAAATGGAACAAAAAATTAGCAATTCACAAAAAAAAAATCATGAAGTTTCAATTACGGAAAAGAGCAATAACGATATAAAAACTCTTTGTTTATCCTACACTAAGACATCACCTGCTATACTTGTAGAATTTGTTGTATTTTTTTACATTGTTTACATTGACTTTTTAACATTGAATTTTTTGAGCAAATCCACTGAGACAAAATTGATATTATAAAGGAATAATTTAAATTGTTTATTGACTTATATGAGATGTAAGAGGAATAATATTGTGCAGGAAAATTATAACACTCACTCAGAAAAAATTCGTATATATGTTATTTGACAAAGGGGAAGGAAAATGATCTTGTTAAATACTAAGAAGAATTAAAATTCCCATATAATAATTCGGTTAAAAACCAAAGATGTAAAAGATAATTCAAAAATTAAATCTTTCGTTTAGAGATTAATAACTGTAATTATCGTACATCTTTAATTAACAAATCACCTAAAACAACATTTTCTTCGCTGTTTAAGATGTTTTTGAGAGAAATAAAGATTTTACTGTTTCGAATTTGAAAATTTTACATTAATATTCAATTTATATTAATATTAAGTAGACTGTAGGCAACTCCAGATTTATTTTTAATGTTTTTTTCCTTATTATACAAAAATAAAAATGTATATTATTTTAAATAAAAAAAATATGAAAAAAACTAGTTCAAAAAAAAATTTACATTTTTTTTTCTTTTTCAAGTACAATATATTATATGTTTAATTTAGCATCGTTATATTTACAGATATCACCCGTTTTACTAAATTTTTTATAAAGTTACCTCTAAACACCTGTGGCCAGCTCCAACCACCTTTTTCCTTTTTGCACTATTCTGAAGGTTATTTGTATAATTAAAAGGAATTTTAATTTAGACCTCTAAACACCTCTGGCCAGCTCTAACCACCTTTTTCCTTTTTGCACTATGCTGAAGCTTTTTGTATAATTAAAAGGAATTTTATGAAATATTGGTAGAAAACAACTATTATAAGTTATTCTATCTTCTTTTTAATGTTTTTTTCCTTTTTATACAGAAATTTAAATATTTTTTAATTTAAATAAAAAAATATGAAAAAAAATTGTAAAAAAAATTACATTTTTTTTTTCTTTTTCAAGTTTAATATATTATATGTTTATTTAGCATCGTTATATTTACAGAAATCACCCATTTTACTAAATTTTTTATAATGTTACCTCTAAACACCTCTGGCCAGCTCTAACCACCTTTTTCCTTTTTGCACTATTCTGAAGGTTATTTGTATAATTTAAAGGAATTTTATGAAATATTGGTAGAAAACAACTATTATAACTTATTCTATTTTTTTTTAAATGTTTTTTTCCTTTTTATACAGAAATTCAAATATTTAAACAACAAATATAAAAAAAAAATGAAAAACACTAGTTCAAAAAAAAATTTACATTTTTTTTCTTTTACAAGTACAATATATTATATGTTTAATTTAGCATCGTTATATTTACAGAAATCACCCGTTTTACTACATATTTTATAAAGTTACCTCTAAACACCTCTGGCCAGCTCTAACCACCTTTTTCCTTTTTGCACTGTTCTGAATGTTTTTTGTATAATTAAAAGGAATTTTATGAAATATTGGTAGAAAACAACTATTATAACTGATTCTACTTTTTTTAAATGTTTTTTCCTTTTTATACAGATATATAAATATTTATTATTTTAAATAAAAAAAAAATGAAAAACACTAGTTCAAAAAAATATTTACATTTTTTTTTTCTTTTTCAAGTACAATATATTATATGTTTAATTTAGCATCGTTATATTTACAGAAATCACCCGTTTTACTAAATTTTTTTTAAAGTTATCTCTAAACACCTCTGGCCAGCTCTAACCACCTTTTTCCTTTTTGCACTATTCTGAAGGTTATTTGTATAATTAAAAGGAATTTTATGAAATATTGGTAGAAAACAACTATTATAACTTATTCTACTTTTTTTAATGTTTTTTTCCTTTTTATACAGAAATTTAAATATTTATTATTTTAAATAAAAAAAAAATGAAAAACACTAGTTCAAAAAAAAATTTACATTTTTTTTCTTTTTCAAGTTTAATATATTATATGTTTAATTTAGCATCGTTATATTTACAGAAATCACCCATTTTACTAAATTTTTTATAATGTTACCTCTAAACACCTCTGGCCAGCTCTAACCACCTTTTTCCTTTTTGCACTATTCTGAATGTTATTTGTATAATTTAAAAGAATTTTATTTAAAATTAATGTTTTTTTCCTTTTTATACAGAAATTTAAATATTTATTATTTTAAATAAAAAAAAAATGAGAAACACTCGTTCAAAAAAAAATTTACATTTTTTTTCTTTTTCGAGTACAAATTATTATATGTTTAATTTAGCATCGTTATATTTACAGAAATCACCCGTTTTACTACATTTTTTATAAAGTTACCTCTAAACACCTCTGGCCAGCTCTAACCACCTTTTTCCTTTTTGCACTGTTCTGAATGTTTTTTGTATAATTAAAAGGAATTTTATGAAATATTGGTAGAAAACAACTATTATAACTGATTCTACTTTTTTTAAATGTTTATTTCCTTTTTATACAGATATTTAAATATTTATTATTTTAAATAAAAAAAAAAATGAAAAACACTAGTTCAAAAAAAAATTTTTTTTTTTTTCTTTTTCGAGTTCAAATTAAAAAATAAGTAAATATAACGATGCTAAATTAAACATATAATAATTTGTACTCGAAAAGAAAAAAAAAAAAATTTTTTTTGAACTAGTGTTTTCTATTTTTTTTTTTAATTTAAAATAATAAATATTTAATTTACTGTATAAAAAGGAAAAAAACATTAAAAAAAGTAGAATAAAGTTTTATAGTTGTTTTCTACCAATATTTCATAAAATTCCTTTAATTATACAAATAACCTTCAGAATAGTGCAAAAAGGAAAAGGTGTTAAGCTGGCCAGAGGTGTTTAGAGATAACTTTAAAAAAAATTAGTAAAACGGGTGATTTCTGTCAATAAACGATGCTAAATTAAACATATAATATATTGTACTTGAAAAAGAAAAAAAAATGTAAATTTTTTTTGAACTAGTTTTTTTCATTTTTTTTTTATTTAAAATAATAAATATTTAAATATCTGTATAAAAAGGAAAAAACATTTAAAAAAGTAGAATCAGTTATAATAGTTTTTTCTGCCAATATTCATAAAATCCTTTTAATAATACAAAAAACATTCAGAACAGTGCAAAAGGAAAAAGGTGGTTAGAGCTGGCCAGAGGTGTTTAGAGGTAACTTTATAAAATATGTAGTAAAACGGGTGATTTCTGTAAATATAACGATGCTAAATTAAACATATAATATATTGTACTTGTAAAAGAAAAAAAATGTAAATTTTTTTTTGAACTAGTGTTTTTCATTTTTTTTTTATATTTGTTGTTTAAATATTTGAATTTCTGTATAAAAAGGAAAAAAACATTAAAAAAAAATAGAATAAGTTATAATAGTTGTTTTCTACCAATATTTCATAAAATTCCTTTAAATTATACAAATAACCTTCAGAATAGTGCAAAAAGGAAAAAGGTGGTTAGAGCTGGCCAGAGGTGTTTAGAGGTAACATTATAAAAAATTTAGTAAAATGGGTGATTTCTGTAAATATAACGATGCTAAATTAAACATATAATATATTAAACTTGAAAAAGAAAAAAAAATGTAAATTTTTTTTGAACAATTTTTTTCATATTTTTTTTATTTAAATTAAAAAATATTTAAATTTCTGTATAAAAAGGAAAAAAACATTAAAAAGAGTAGAATAACTTATAATAGTTGTTTTCTACCAATATTTCATAAAATTCCTTTTAATTATACAAAAAGCTTCAGCATAGTGCAAAAAGGAAAAAGGTGGTTAGAGCTGGCCAGAGGTGTTTAGAGGTCTAAATTAAAATTCCTTTTAATTATACAAATAACCTTCAGAATAGTGCAAAAAGGAAAAAGGTGGTTGGAGCTGGCCACAGGTGTTTAGAGGTAACTTTATAAAAAATTTAGTAAAACGGGTGATATCTGTAAATATAACGATGCTAAATTAAACATATAATATATTGTACTTGAAAAAGAAAAAAAATGTAAATTTTTTTTTGAACTAGTTTTTTTCATATTTTTTTTATTTAAAATAATATACATTTTTATTTTTGTATAATAAGGAAAAAAACATTAAAAATAAATCTGGAGTTGCCTACAGTCTACTTAATATTAATATAAATTGAATATTAATGTAAAATTTTCAAATTCGAAACAGTAAAATACCCTTTATTTCTCTCAAAAACATCTTAAACAGCGAAGAAAATGTTGTTTTAAGGTGATTTGTTAATTAAAGATGTACGATAATTACAGTTATTAATCTCTAAACGAAAGATTTATATTTTGAATTATCTTTTACATCTTTGGTTTTTAACCGAATTATTATACTGGGAATTTTAATTCTTCTTAGTATTTAACAAGATCATTTTCCTTCCCCTTTGTCAAATAACATATATACGAATTTTTTCTGAGTGAGTGTTATAATTTTCCTGCACAATATTATTCCTCTTACATCTCATATAAGTCAATAAACAATTTAAATTATTCCTTTATAAATATCAATTTTGTCTCAGTGGATTTGCTCAAAAAATTCAATGTTAAAAAGTCAATGTAAACAATGTAAAAAAATACAACAAAATTCTACAAGTATAGCAGGTGATGTCTTAGTGTAGGATAAACAAAGAGTTTTTATATCGTTATTGCTCTTTCCCGTAATTGAAACTTCATGATTTTTTTTTTGTGAATTGCTAATTTTTTGTTCCATTTTTGGTCAAATTTTCATTATTTTTTAACGAGCCGTTTAGCGCGTCAAAAAAACATTTCTGAAAACACAAATCATACTGTAACGCCCCTTTAGCGAATGTAATATTAGAAAAAAATATCTCAACTCATTCTCCATATAATGTTCTATTTGTAGGCATAGTTTCATTCTTGTCCGTCAAACAGTATGGCTTGTATCGCTCTCACAAGGTTTGAGATTGAATTATAAGTCAAAATTTTACATTATATTGAAAAAAAAATATTTCCTGTTGTCTTAAAATTCTGAATATATTTTTCGTTTCTTGCATTTGTAACTTCAAAGATAATGTCAAAATTTTAAAACTCTAGGATTATCAGTTTAGGAGAAATAAATGTTTTAAAAAAAACGGTTTTTGGCAAAAAAAGTGACTTTCTGGAAGGCGACTCCCCACCACTTCTTCCTTTCTACTCTCTTCCTCATGACGGACTTTGCTTCGAAAATATCCATTAGTACATATATACGATGTGTATAAATAAAGTAGTGAGACTGCAACGTCGCTTTCGATCTGGCAACGCTGGAGACGCGTGGCCTTGAGTAGCGTCAGGTGCACGTGTGATGCGCCTCCAGTATGAATCTGAACTCGCCACAGTCATTTGTTTGTCCGTAGCGTTGGTTTTCGTGAAATGGTTTTTTCTTGAGCGTTTTAAAAATGAGTGACCTCAAAGTTGAGCAGCGGTGTGCAATCAAATTTTGCTTCAGACTTGGACATAATGCAACCGAAACTTTTGAAAAACTTCAGGAGGCCTATGGAGAACGTGTTTTATCAAGGGCACAGGTTTTTCGGTGGTTTAAGGAATTTTCAGAAGGAAGAGAGTCGATTGAAGATGAACCACGAAGCGGAGGCCTCAAGTGCAAACACCGATGAAAATGTCAACAGAGTACGGAACCTTGTGCGTTCAGATCGACGCTTGACAGTCAGAATGATCGGGAACAGTTGAATTGAATCACACCCTTGAAAGACTTCGAAAAGAGTCCTTCGTGTGCGGCCAAACATCAAAGACAAGTGGGTGTTGCATCACGACAACGCGCCCTGTCACACTGCCATCTCAATAAACGAGTTTTTGGCCAGTAAAAAACATTCCTGTTGCTCCTCAGCCTCCTTATTCACCAGACTTGAGTCCTTGTGACTTTTTCCTCTTCCCGAGATTGAAAAATCACCTCAAGGGAACTCATTTCGGGACACTACAAAACATACAAACTGCTGTAACCGACCAGCTGAAGGCCATTCCAGAATCCGAGTTCCAGCAATGCTACAATGATTGGAAGGACCGTCTCCAGCGCTGTGTGGCTTTCGAAGGGAACTATTTTGAAGGTGACAATATCACATTGTAATTATATTTGAATAGAAAATTTAAAAAAAAATCAGTCTCACTACTTTATTTACACACCTCGTATATATATATATATATATATATATAAAGATTTCACATAAACACGTGAAATAACAATCAATGATCACACCACAATAAGAAATGGGAAAACAAGACTAAACTCTTTCAACTGTAAGAAGCGGTCTTCGTCAGAGTCTGACCGCTTGTTACGGTTGAAAGATCTTAGTCTTGTTTTCCCATTTCTTATTGTGGTTTGATCATATACTTTAAATCTTTGAGAACACTATATAATTCTGCGTTTGGGCATGCTTTTGTTTGTTTGAACACCGGCACGCTTTCTCTATTATACTGGTTTAGCAGCGAATAGTTATTGAGGGATCAAGCGACTTGTTATGTAGCCCTACACGTTTAAAATAGTGAATGAGAATCTTTCCTGTACAGATTTGGTATACATTGGGACTGCTACATTATTAATACACTCTTAAGTTATTAATTATGATGCAGGATTTTTTTTTAAGACTACAATATTATACCTCTTGGCATGTACATCCTTGTGTACTTTATTGTCTTTAAAAGACTGTATGTTTGATTAATTCCATTTCTCTAATGAAATATTTAGAGTTGTGGCCTCAACCCGAACATATAACCCTCAGCACGAAAGAAGCGCGCTCTACCTGTTTGCAGTAACTGAGTTAAACCATTTTGACAGATCCATGATTACATCATCATTAAAGTTATAAAAATAAATAATGTTATAAACGTTAATAATTATTTCATTAAATAATTAAACAAAACTAAAGTTTATCGGGACTCGTTCAGTCTTCAGGTTCAAATTAAACTCTCATTGCCAATGTTTCGGTTTTTATTAAAACCTTTTTCACAGGCCTACAAAAACAGAGAAATATAAGAAATAATACAATCATTCAAAAATCAAACATACATAAAAGTGCAATTAGTTACAATTAGAAATTACAATGAAAATGTTGACAATAGGTTAGTGAGAAAACTTACAGAAGTATAAATTTTGAAACAGAAAAACTAAGTATTTCACGTACTAAGTAGTACACGTGACACGTGTTCATTCAAACTACAGTTGTTGTTGAAATCCACATACTATTTTTCTTTGTAAAATAATTTGTAATGTAATACTTAGTTTTTCTGTTTAAAAATTTATACTTCTGTAAGTTTTCTCACTAACCTATAGTCAAAATTTCTATTGTAATTTCTTAATTGTAATTAATTGCACTTTTATGTATGTTTGATTTTTGAATGATTGAATTATTTCTTTCTATTTCCTGTGTTTTGTTGGGCTATGAAAAAGGTTTTAAATAAAAACCGAAACGTTGGCAATGAGAGTTTAATTTGAACCTGAAGACTGAACGAGTACCGATAAACTTTGGTTTTGTTTCTATTCCACGGTTGATACTTTTAATAATATAAATAATTAATGCCATAAAATAAGTTATAACGCTAATGAATCAGAGTAAAGTAATAAATACTTGAAATGTAACCTATTATAAGGTTATATACCCTGTTTTAGGCGAAATACAAATGAATTCTTAATAAGGAAATTAAAATGAAAGGTGTTGCTTGGAGTTGATACACACTTGGAATCATTATTGCTGAAGTTTTGAAAAGGGCTTTGATATTTATTAAAGAGTAGAGATAATATTTACCGCGAGGAGCGCTGCCTACGCTATCAGCTGTCGAGCAGTGCAGCCTGGAGGTGAGTGTTTTGAGTCGTATGTAGGCTTTAGTTACAAAGGGAAGGTAATGCCGACTTGCGGTTTGTCATCCGATGAGAGTGCAGTTTTGTAAGCATCACTTTCACTTTTATTATTGTATCGACATTTTTTTAACAAAAGAATTAAAAATTAAATGAAATAATAATTTAAAATACAGCATGGCGTCCTTTTAATAACTCCCAATTACCACCTAGTGATAGTTCGTGTGCCGTAGTATAATGATTATGCAATGGCGTCATGAAGTTAATGAGTTGATTCCATTCTCCAGAAAATATACTGGTATTAATAGTTAGTTGTATTATTTCATCATGCAGGTGAATAGTTGTTTGATAAAGTCTTTAATAGATTATAAAAGAACAATTTTATAATCAACAACATCAAGGAACTTAAGTTATGAATGTCTGATATTAACTTCAATACTTAACTGTATTACCTCCAGTTGCACAAGATATTGTTAATCATAATTTAGACATATTAATGACTGATTTAATCTTTAGTGTTGGTTTCATTAATCAGCAAGTTAATGTGATTTCAGTATTCGTTAAAGTATTGAAGATGAATTCCATAAGGAATAGTATCATGGGAGACAAATATTTTAATATTATGTGACGAGGTTATATAATAACCTAATATGATGAAGGTTAATTCACTACTGCCTTATTGGACTAAATCTTTTTCGGAAATTCCATTAGACATACTACTTTGTAATTAATATTTAAAGTTGTATGTAATTAATATTGTATTAAACAATACTATTATAAAGTCTTGTTTAAATATAAATGTCTTAGTTTAATATACGTTTGTTTTGTTTCCTATTTTTTTTTACAATAAGAATCAGTTTTTCTTAAATTCACTGTCCATGAAATACCCAATGGAGCTTCAAGATTAGACAATATAGTAAGGTACTGTCGCTTTTCCAGTTGAAAGCGATTAATCATTCTCAATTAATTGTTTCATATTTTTAGTATATTTAAGATAACAATTCACTAAATTTCTGAATTCATATTGAAAAGAGTGTAAAGGGGCTTCTTTTCAAATTTTGGTTGCGACATTAATTCTGTCATACTAAGTCTTAAAATAAATGTAAAATTAACATTCTTTCAATAAAATTAATTATACATTTTATAGTACATGGACTGTATTTGTAACAAAGATGAAATGTCAGTATTCATACATAAATAGTAACATTGTATAATTTATTGAAAGTCTGTCACCCATATAATACATCTGATATCCACTTGGGATAATAGTCTACTTGATAAACTGAAGATCTTTTTCTTCTTCTTTTCTGAAAGATCTCTGAAGATCTTTTCTGAAGTTATTTCTTCGGTTGTTATAGAACACATCTATAATTTCAAATACATGTAACTATGTAACATTATATTCAAATATAAATCGAACTATGTAACTTACTGCAGGGAGTTAGTTATTTTGAATACAAAGTTACAGCAATTATAATTTTCTTTAATCCTTAAAATAGTATTCCTTGATATGTGGCTTGATTGTTCAATTTTTGTCTAGTAATCTCATTTCTACTGATTAGATTTGATTATAAAATAATCACAAAACGTTATGAGTGATAGTCTACAAGGTTTGAAATCTTTTAGCTTTATCATTATTCAAAAAGGACTCAGTGTTTTCCCCGTTTAAATAACTTTAATTGATTTTACAGTTTTTTGTTGCTTCTTGATTGATTATAGTCAGGACTAATTTGTAATAATACTCTTGTTCTTATTTCATGGAAAGATGTTAATAAGTTATGAATTAACTTATTATTATTATTATATTTTATTAACATCATCGGTTATTATTGAGGTTTGAATCATTATTATTGAGGTTTCAACCTCAATATTCAAACTAGTTGTTATTCAGATTCTCAATTTTATTTTTAAAAAATCTCTAATGGTAAACCTTAAGTTTTTCTGTTTAATAATTTTATACTTCTATAAGTCCTCTTACGTGTTTGTTGTGGATATTCGTATTGTATATTCATTTTTTTTTTGCCCTTTGGTTTGGTTTTTGGTATTGTTTCTTGTATTTCCTCTGTTTGAAATAAAAACCGTAACACCGGCATTGAGAGATTAATTTAAACCTGAAGAACCTACCGAGCCTGATAAATTTTATTTTGCTTATTATAAAGACATGAAGAGAATAAAGTATCGGCATGATTGGGATTAAGGCTTCTTCAAATTCAATTTATATTTTTTTCATCGACGTTTCGATTTTATGTAAAATATTTTACATTCTTCTACAAAAAAGGGGGAAAAGAATTGATTATACATTAACGGTCGAAAAATCCTTTGTTTATATATACCAGTGGTTCTCAACGTGGTCCATATGGACCCCCAGGGGTCCACAGAGGATTACTGGGGGTCCATGAGAAAAGTAGTATTCTGAAGGTCCATGACACGTGGTTAGGGCTCTATGTTAAGTTTAAATGAATTTATCAGCAAACCAAAAATAAATCAAAGCGTAGTAAGCTTTGGCCGTACAATATTCAAACATAATTAAAATATAAGGCCTAATATCCTCGTCAGTTTGTTAAAATGTTCCAATGTTTTAAAATTTTCTATTGCACTTCTCTTTATGGTACATTCAAAATTTATTCGGTTACAATTTATTTCAGGGTTCTTTATAAAATGTTAATGAAGAAATATTTTTGTATTTTCGCATGCGTTGTAGATGTAATGAAATTATTTCATAATTAACGAATTTCATTTACCTAAAAACAAATATTTATTTACACCTTTGTATAATTATGTTTTTTAAGTATCCGGGGGGAGTGGGGGTTCACAATTAGCTTTTAGGGGGTCCACAAGTAGCTTTTAGGGGGTCCACAAGCAAACAAAGGTTGAGAACCCCTGATATATACAAACATTTCAGAATACTAACTATAGGAATACGGTAAATAAAAAAAACATACAGTCTCGGTTTAACCGTCATCAACAGAGAAGAGATAAGGTCTCGAACGGTCGCTTTGCAAGTGCGCTTAGTGTCCCTTCTCTTCTCTCTTGATGACTGCTAAACCGAAAATTAAAGACTAAATGTGTACTTTTCTATTTACTGTGCGTCTATAGTTTGTACTCTGGAAAGTTATATATATATATATAATATATATATGATATAATTTTTTTGAGGGTTCAGGTGTAGTGATTCGAAAGTAGTCCTTTTGCCGACGTTTCGACATATATTTACGTCATCTTCAGAGCTTGGAAATCTGTTCCTGTTGCAGCATACCTTCCTTTACTCAATTACATGATATACTGCAACAGAAACAGATTTCCAAGCCCTGAAGATGACATACATATATATGGCGAAACGTTAGCAAAAGGACTAGTTTCAAATCATTAGACCTCAACCCTAAAAAAAAAAAATTATATCATATAAATATTGGGTCAAGAAAACAAATCATTATATATATATATATATAGTTCAATATAGAAAAAGAAACAGAGAAATCAAAAGAACACACTTACAGTCTCTAATTTTCCGTGTGAACCGTCTTCAGTTCAATCGTAACCAGCTGTCTTCGTCAGAGTCAAAACCCAATTGACTTGTGGTTTGATTATTGATATATATATATATATATATATGAGTAGCAGTTTGCTTCTCAACGCGAGTACTTCGCACTTCTTCCCGATGACGACGGATGTCGAAATATCGAAGTGAGTTCTGTAGTGTCTTTCTGTGTTCTTTTCTATGTGTTAAAGTGTATATGTATATATATATATAAAGATTTCTCATAAACACGTGAAAAACAATCAATGATCAAACCACAATAAGAAAGTCGGAAAACAAGACTAAGATCTAAGATCATATATAATATATATATATATCTATATATATATAATATATATATATAATCAAAAAATAAAAAAACGGTCCAAACCGGAACAAAAGATATATAAATGAAAAAAGACAACAAATAGAAGAAGCGAGAAAACTTACTGGGTCGATATTTCGAACTGAAGTTCGTCGTCAGGGAGAAGAAGGGAGAAGAAGGGAGGAGGAAGAGGCACGTGCGTCCACTCGTACAAGCAGAGGGCTACTGGGGGCTCCAGGCGGCGGTCACCAGTTGTAGTATCTCGAGGCGCTGCAGGCTAATCCCCGTGAACGACACCATTCCACCACGAGCGAACACGCGTACCGTATAAGTCGGAAAAAGGTAGAAAGGAGGACAGAAGTGGCGAAGAGGAAGAGGAGAAAGAGAGTGAGGGAAAAAAAATATATATATAAATAGCAATAAATTTAAAAAAAAAAAAAAAAAAAAAAAAAAAAAAAAAAAAAAAAAAAAAAAAACCACAACTTTAACGTTTGAGATTGAGGCAGGTGGGAGCGGGCATTAAGTAACCAAATGTGAGCCTCCTCAGAGGCTCTCAAAGTTAACCTTTTCTCATCTTTTGCAATACTTTGAGAATTTTACTGTGAAGCAGTCATTAAAATTAAGGCCATGGCTATCGCGTGGATAGCAACAGGCAGGTTGCTGCGTCGTCTGACTGAATCTCTGTGTCCAGTCATGCGGATGCTAAGCATGTTGGAGGAAAGGCCAACATAGAAAGCACCGCACTGGACACATTCCAAGCGATAGACGCAGTTAGTGCTGGTGCACGAGGTGTTGGGGGGGACTTGAAAACTATTGCTGAGATTGGAGAAGAGAGGTTCAGGGTTAATGATGGGGCAGGTGAGGCAGCGGGTCGGCCACATCGTTGAGTACCTCCGCGATCACCTACAAGCCTGGGGGTGTGGTCAGTTCTATGGAGAAAAAGGTTGCCTAAGTTGCGGGGCTTTTTGAAGGAGAGACGGGGGATGTGTTGAAAGACAGACGAGGTTGAGGAAGAAGAAGAGAGCAGATGAAAAATTTCTTTTATGGCTGTCCTGAGTTTGTGGACGCCTGGAAAGAATGTAGTGATGAGGAGAGGAGATGGAGTTGGGGTTTTAGGCTGGGGTTGGTAGTTGGTGGTGGGAGGTATCAGGCGTCTGTCAACAAACCTGGGAGAGTAGCCCCGTTCAATGAACTTCTTTCTGAGTTTGTCGACATGGAGCTGTCGTTGTTGGAGGCTATTGCAAATGCGATTAATGCGGATAGAGAGGGAGCGAGGTAGAGACTTTTTTACATGGGGAGGATGACAGCTATTGACGTGGAGGTATTCACACCAAACCCACCAACGCTCAGCAATACCTCCACGTCAATAGCTGTCATCCTCCCCATGTAAAAAAGTCTCTACCTCGCTCCCTCTCTATCCGCATTAATCGCATTTGCAATAGCCTCCAACAACGACAGCTCCATGTCGACAAACTCAGAAAGAAGTTCATTGAACGGGGCCTACTCTCCCAGGTTTGTTGACAGACCCCTGATACCTCCCCCCACCACTACCAACCCCAGCCTAAAACCCCAACTCCATCTCCTCTCCTCATCACACATTCTTTCCAGGCGTCCACAAACTCAGGACAGCCATAAAAGAAATTTTTCATCTGCTCTCTTCTTCTTCCTCAACTCGTCTGTCTTTCAACACATCCCCCGTCTCTCCTTCAAAAGCCCCGCAACTTAGGCAACCTTTTCTCCATAGAACTGACCACACCCCAGGCTTGTAGGTGATCGCGGAGGTACTCAACGATGTGGCCGACCCCGCTGCTCACCTGCCCCATCTTACCCTGAACCTCTCTTCTCCAATCTCAGCAATAGTTTTCAAGCCCCCCAACACCTCGTGCACCAGCATAACTGCGTCTATCGCTTGGAATGTGTCCAGTGCGGTGCTTTCTATGTTGGCCTTTCCTCCAACATGCTTAGCATCCGCATGACTGACACAGAGAATTCAGTCCAGACGACGCAGCAACCTGCCTGTTGCTATCCACGCGAATAGCCATGGCCTTAATTTTAATGACTGCTTCACAGTACAAATTCTCAAAGTAGTTATGCAAAAGATGAGAAAAGGTTAACATTGAGAGCCTCTGAGGAGGCTCACATTTGGTTACTTAATGCCCGCTCCCCCCTGGCCTCAATCTCAAACGTTAAAGTTGTGTTTTTTTTTTTTTTTTTTTTTTTTTTTTTTTTTTTTTTTTTTAAATTTATTGCTATTTATATATATATTTTTTTTCCTCACTCTCTTTCTCCTCTTCCTCTTCGCCACTTCTGTCCTCCTTTCTACTTTTTCCGACTTATACGGTACGCGTGTTCGCTCGTGGTGGAATGGTGTCGTTCACGGGGGATTAGCTGCAGCGCCTCGAGATACTACAATGGTGACCGCCGCCTGGAGCCCCAGTAGCCCTCTCTTGTACAGTGGACGCACGTGCCTCTTCCTCCCTCCCTTCTCTTCCCTTCTTCTCCCTGACGACGAACTTCAGTTCGAAATATCGACCCAGTAAGTTTTCTCGCTTCTTCTATTTGTTGTCTTTTTTCATTTAATATATATATATAACATATATATATATATATATAATATATTAATATAGACAATAATTTAGTATAATAATTTTTGTACAATAATTTTGTACAATAATTTTTGTACAATAATTTTTTGTAAAATAATTATTGTACAATAATTTTTGTACAATAATTTTGTACAAAAATTTTTGTACAATAATTTTTGTACAAATAATTTTTGTACAATAATTTTTGTACAATAATTTTTGTACAATAATTTTTGTACAATAATTTTGAACAAAAAAATTTTTGTACAATAAAATTATTGTACAATAAAATTATTGTACAATAAAATTATTGTACAATAAAATTATTGTACAATAAAATTATTGTACAATAAAATTATTGTACAATAAAATTATTGTACAATAAAATTATTGTACAATAAAATTTTTGTACAATAATTTTTGTACAATAATTTTTGTACAATAATTTTGGTACAATAATTTTGGTACAATAATTTTGGTACAATAATTTTGGTACAATAATTTTGGTACAATAATTTTTTGTAAACACCTTGCCCTGTTAAACCAATTCCATAAAATGGAACACTTTATCCAATGAGAAAATTTCTGCATTAGTCTTGTCGTTCTGATTATTCTAACAAGGCTACTCTACGAAAATAAAAAAAAATAACAAATTTTCCACCCCCACAATATTATTTTTAACTCCTTGTCTTCTGTTAAACCGATTCAGAAAATATTTTCTACCAATATTTCATAAAAATCCTTTTAATTATACAAAAAACCTTCAGAATAGTCCAAAAAGGAAAAAGGTGGTTAGAGCTGGCCAGAGGTGTTAAGAGGTAACATTATAAAAAATTTAGTAAAACGGGTGATTTCTGTAAATATAACCTTGCTAAATTAAACATATTATATTATGTACTTGAAAAAGAAAAAAAAATGGAAATTTTTTTTTGAACTAGTTTTTTTCATATTTTTTTTATTTAAAATAATAAATATAAAAATTTCTGTATAAAAAGGAAAAAAACATTAAAAAAAAAGAAGAATCAGTTATAATAGTTGTTTTCTACCAATATTTCATAAAATTCCTTTTAATTACACAAAAAACCTTCAAAATAGTGCAAAAAGGAAAAAGGCAGTTAGAGCTGGCCATAGGTGTTTAGAGGTAACTTTATAAAAAATTTAGTAAAATGGGTGATTTCTGTAAATATAACGATGCGAAATTAAACATATAATATATTGTACTTGAAAAAGAAAAAAAAATGGAAATTTTTTTTGATCTAGTTTTTTTTCATATTTTTTTTTATTTAAAATAATAAATATTAAAATTTCTGTATAAAAAGGAGAAAAACATTAAAAAAAGTAGAATCAGTTATAATAGTTGTTTTCTACCAATATTTCATAAAATTCCTTTTAATTATACAAAAAACCTTCAGAATAGTGCAAAAAGGAAAAAGGTGGTTAGAGCTGGCCAGAGGTGTTAAGAGGTAACTTTTAGAGGTGTGTTAGCATTGCTTTTTACCACCCTACGGTCCAGAATCTTTGATGGATCAAGTTGATATTTTACACAAAAATGGCCTCATAAAGACAAGATCCCTATTGTTTGGGAAGAATTATGCATTATGGGAAAGTCACTTTTTTTGCCAAAAACCGTTTTTTTTAAAACATTTATTTCTCCTAAACTGATAATCCTAGAGTTTTAAAATTTTGACATTATCTTTGAAGTTACAAATGCAAGAAACGAAAAATATATTCAGATTTTAAGACAACAGGAAATATTTTTTTTTCAATATAATGTAAAAATTTTGACTTATAATTCAATCTCAAACCTTGTGAGAGCGATACAAGCCATACTGTTTGACGGACAAGAATGAAACTATGCCTACAAATAGAACATTATATGGAGAATGAGTTGAGATATTTTTTTCTAATATTACATTCGCTAAAGGGGCGTTACAGTATGATTTGTGTTTCAGAAAATGTTTTTTTGACGCTAAACGGCTCGTAAAAAATAATGAAAATTTGACCAAAAATGGAACAAAAAATTAGCAATTCACAAAAAAAAAATCATGAAGTTTCAATTACGGAAAAGAGCAATAACGATATAAAAACTCTTTGTTTATCCTACACTAAGACATCACCTGCTATACTTGTAGAATTTGTTGTATTTTTTTACATTGTTTACATTGACTTTTTAACATTGAATTTTTTGAGCAAATCCACTGAGACAAAATTGATATTATAAAGGAATAATTTAAATTGTTTATTGACTTATATGAGATGTAAGAGGAATAATATTGTGCAGGAAAATTATAACACTCACTCAGAAAAAATTCGTATATATGTTATTTGACAAAGGGGAAGGAAAATGATCTTGTTAAATACTAAGAAGAATTAAAATTCCCATATAATAATTCGGTTAAAAACCAAAGATGTAAAAGATAATTCAAAAATTAAATCTTTCGTTTAGAGATTAATAACTGTAATTATCGTACATCTTTAATTAACAAATCACCTAAAACAACATTTTCTTCGCTGTTTAAGATGTTTTTGAGAGAAATAAAGATTTTACTGTTTCGAATTTGAAAATTTTACATTAATATTCAATTTATATTAATATTAAGTAGACTGTAGGCAACTCCAGATTTATTTTTAATGTTTTTTCCTTATTATACAAAAATAAAAATGTATATTATTTTAAATAAAAAAAATGAAAAAAACTAGTTAAAAAAAAATTTACATTTTTTTTTCTTTTTCAAGTACAATATATTATATGTTTAATTTAGCATCGTTATATTTACAGATATCACCCGTTTTACTAAATTTTTTATAAAGTTACCTCTAAACACCTGTGGCCAGCTCCAACCACCTTTTTCCTTTTTGCACTATTCTGAAGGTTATTTGTATAATTAAAAGGAATTTTAATTTAGACCTCTAAACACCTCTGGCCAGCTCTAACCACCTTTTTCCTTTTTGCACTATGCTGAAGCTTTTTGTATAATTAAAAGGAATTTTATGAAATATTGGTAGAAAACAACTATTATAAGTTATTCTATCTTCTTTTTAATGTTTTTTTCCTTTTTATACAGAAATTTAAATATTTTTTAATTTAAATAAAAAAATATGAAAAAAAATTGTAAAAAAAATTACATTTTTTTTTTCTTTTTCAAGTTTAATATATTATATGTTTAATTTAGCATCGTTATATTTACAGAAATCACCCATTTTACTAAATTTTTTATAATGTTACCTCTAAACACCTCTGGCCAGCTCTAACCACCTTTTTCCTTTTTGCACTATTCTGAAGGTTATTTGTATAATTTAAAGGAATTTTATGAAATATTGGTAGAAAACAACTATTATAACTTATTCTATTTTTTTTTAATGTTTTTTTCCTTTTTATACAGAAATTCAAATATTTAAACAACAAATATAAAAAAAAAATGAAAAACACTAGTTCAAAAAAAAATTTACATTTTTTTTCTTTTACAAGTACAATATATTATATGTTTAATTTAGCATCGTTATATTTACAGAAATCACCCGTTTTACTACATATTTTATAAAGTTACCTCTAAACACCTCTGGCCAGCTCTAACCACCTTTTTCCTTTTTGCACTGTTCTGAATGTTTTTTGTATAATTAAAAGGAATTTTATGAAATATTGGCAGAAAACAACTATTATAACTGATTCTACTTTTTTTAAATGTTTTTTCCTTTTTATACAGATATTTAAATATTTATTATTTTAAATAAAAAAAAAAATGAAAAACACTAGTTCAAAAAAATATTTACATTTTTTTTTCTTTTTCAAGTACAATATATTATATGTTTAATTTAGCATCGTTATATTGACAGAAATCACCCGTTTTACTAAATTTTTTTTAAAGTTATCTCTAAACACCTCTGGCCAGCTCTAACCACCTTTTTCCTTTTTGCACTATTCTGAAGGTTATTTGTATAATTAAAAGGAATTTTATGAAATATTGGTAGAAAACAACTATAAAAACTTATTCTACTTTTTTTTAATGTTTTTTTCCTTTTTATACAGAAATTTAAATATTTATTATTTTAAATAAAAAAAAAATGAAAAACACTAGTTCAAAAAAAAATTTACATTTTTTTTCTTTTTCAAGTTTAATATATTATATGTTTAATTTAGCATCGTTATATTTACAGAAATCACCCATTTTACTAAATTTTTTATAATGTTACCTCAAAACACCTCTGGCCAGCTCTAACCACCTTTTTCCTTTTTGCACTATTCTGAAGGTTATTTGTATAATTTAAAAGAATTTTATTTAAAATTAATGTTTTTTTCCTTTTTATACAGAAATTTAAATATTTATTATTTTAAATAAAAAAAAAATGAGAAACACTCGTTCAAAAAAAAATTTACATTTTTTTTCTTTTTCGAGTACAAATTATTATATGTTTAATTTAGCATCGTTATATTTACAGAAATCACCCGTTTTACTACATTTTTTATAAAGTTACCTCTAAACACCTCTGGCCAGCTCTAACCACCTTTTTCCTTTTTGCACTGTTCTGAATGTTTTTTGTATAATTAAAAGGAATTTTATGAAATATTGGTAGAAAACAACTATTATAACTGATTCTACTTTTTTTAAATGTTTATTTCCTTTTTATACAGATATTTAAATATTTATTATTTTAAATAAAAAAAAAATGAAAAACACTAGTTCAAAAAAAATTTTTTTTTTTTTTCTTTTTCGAGTTCAAATTAAAAAATAAGTAAATATAACGATGCTAAATTAAACATATAATAATTTGTACTCGAAAAGAAAAAAAAAAAAATTTTTTTTGAACTAGTGTTTTCTATTTTTTTTTTTAATTTAAAATAATAAATATTTAATTTACTGTATAAAAAGGAAAAAAACATTAAAAAAAGTAGAATAAAGTTTTATAGTTGTTTTCTACCAATATTTCATAAAATTCCTTTAATTATACAAATAACCTTCAGAATAGTGCAAAAAGGAAAAGGTGTTAAGCTGGCCAGAGGTGTTTAGAGATAACTTTAAAAAAAATTAGTAAAACGGGTGATTTCTGTCAATAAACGATGCTAAATTAAACATATAATATATTGTACTTGAAAAAGAAAAAAAAATGTAAATTTTTTTTGAACTAGTTTTTTTCATTTTTTTTTTATTTAAAATAATAAATATTTAAATATCTGTATAAAAAGGAAAAAACATTTAAAAAAGTAGAATCAGTTATAATAGTTTTTTCTGCCAATATTCATAAAATCCTTTTAATAATACAAAAAACATTCAGAACAGTGCAAAAAGGAAAAAGGTGGTTAGAGCTGGCCAGAGGTGTTTAGAGGTAACTTTATAAAATATGTAGTAAAACGGGTGATTTCTGTAAATATAACGATGCTAAATTAAACATATAATATATTGTACTTGTAAAAGAAAAAAAATGTAAATTTTTTTTTGAACTAGTGTTTTTCATTTTTTTTTTATTTAAAATAATAAATATTTGAATTTCTGTATAAAAAGGAAAAAAACATTAAAAAAAAGTAGAATAAGTTATAATAGTTGTTTTCTACCAATATTTCATAAAATTCCTTTAAATTATACAAATAACCTTCAGAATAGTGCAAAAAGGAAAAAGGTGGTTAGAGCTGGCCAGAGGTGTTTAGAGGTAACATTATAAAAAATTTAGTAAAATGGGTGATTTCTGTAAATATAACGATGCTAAATTAAACATATAATATATTAAACTTGAAAAAGAAAAAAAAATGTAAATTTTTTTTGAACTATTTTTTTCATATTTTTTTTTATTTAAAATAATAAATATTTAAATTTCTGTATAAAAAGGAAAAAAACATTAAAAAGAGTAGAATAAGTTATAATAGTTGTTTTTTACCAATATTTCATAAAATTCCTTTTAATTATAATAAAAAACCTTCAGCATAGTGCAAAAAGGAAAGCGGTGGTTAGAGCTGGCCAGAGGTGTTTAGAGGTCTAAATTAAAATTCCTTTTAATTATACAAATAACCTCAGAATAGTGCAAAAAGAAAAAGGTGGTTGGAGCTGGCCACAGGTGTTTAGAGGTAACTTTATAAAAAATTTAGTAAAACGGTTGATTTCTGTAAATATAACGATGCTAAAATAAACATATAATATATTGTACTTGAAAAAGAAAAAAAAATGTGAATTTTTTTTTGAACTAGTTTTTTTCATATTTTTTTTATTTAAAATAATATACATTTTTATTTTTGTATAATAAGGAAAAAAACATTAAAAATAAATCTGGAGTTGCCTACAGTCTACTTAATATTAATATAAATTGAATATTAATGTAAAATTTTCAAATTCGAAACAGTAAAATACCCTTTATTTCTCTCAAAAACATCTTAAACAGCGAAGAAAATGTTGTTTTAAGGTGATTTGTTAATTAAAGATGTACGATAATTACAGTTATTAATCTCTAAACGAAAGATTTATATTTTGAATTATCTTTTACATCTTTGGTTTTTAACCGAATTATTATACTGGGAATTTTAATTCTTCTTAGTATTTAACAAGATCATTTTCCTTCCCCTTTGTCAAATAACATATATACGAATTTTTTCTGAGTGAGTGTTATAATTTTCCTGCACAATATTATTCCTCTTACATCTCATATAAGTCAATAAACAATTTAAATTATTCCTTTATAAATATCAATTTTGTCTCAGTGGATTTGCTCAAAAAATTCAATGTTAAAAAGTCAATGTAAACAATGTAAAAAAATACAACAAAATTCTACAAGTATAGCAGGTGATGTCTTAGTGTAGGATAAACAAAGAGTTTTTATATCGTTATTGCTCTTTCCCGTAATTGAAACTTCATGATTTTTTTTTTGTGAATTGCTAATTTTTTGTTCCATTTTTGGTCAAATTTTCATTATTTTTTAACGAGCCGTTTAGCGTCAAAAAAACATTTTCTGAAAACACAAATCATACTGTAACGCCCCTTTAGCGAATGTAATATTAGAAAAAAATATCTCAACTCATTCTCCATATAATGTTCTATTTGTAGGCATAGTTTCATTCTTGTCCGTCAAACAGTATGGCTTGTATCGCTCTCACAAGGTTTGAGATTGAATTATAAGTCAAAATTTTTACATTATATTGAAAAAAAAAATATTTCCTGTTGTCTTAAAATTCTGAATATATTTTTCGTTTCTTGCATTTGTAACTTCAAAGATAATGTCAAAATTTTAAAACTCTAGGATTATCAGTTTAGGAGAAATAAATGTTTTAAAAAAAACGGTTTTTGGCAAAAAAAGTGACTTTCCCATAATGCATAATTCTTCCCAAACAATAGGGATCTTCGTCTTTATGAGGCCCATTTTTGTGTAAAATATCAACTTGATCCATCAAAGATTCTGGACCGTAGGGTGGTAAAAAGCAATGCTAACACACCTCTAAAAGTTACCTCTAAACACCTCTGGCCAGCTCTAACCACCTTTTTCCTTTTTGCACTATTCTGAAGGTTTTTTGTATAATTAAAAGGAATTTTATGAAATATTGGTAGAAAACAACTATTATAACTGATTCTACTTTTTTTTAATGTTTTTTTCCTTTTTATACAGAAATTTTAATATTTATTATTTTAAATAAAAAAAATGAAAAAAACTAGTTCAAAATAAATTTCCATATTTTTTTCTTTTTCAAGTACATAATATAATATGTTTAATTTAGCAAGGTTATATTTACAGAAATCACCCGTTTTACTAAATTTTTTATAATGTTACCTCTAAACACCTCTGGCCAGCTCTAACCACCTTTTTCCTTTTTGCACTATTTTGAAGGTTTTTTGTATAATTAAAAGGAATTTTATGAAATATTGGTAGAAAACAACTATTATAACTGATTCTACTTTTTTTTAATGTTTTTTTCCTTTTTATACAGAAATTTTTATATTTATTATTTTAAATAAAAAAAATATGAAAAAAACTAGTTCAAAAAAAAATTTCCATTTTTTTTTCTTTTTCAAGTACAATATATTATATGTTTAATTTAGCATCGTTATATTTACAGAAATCACCCATTTTACTAAATTTTTTATAAAGTTACCTCTAAACACCTCTGGCCAGCTCTAACCACCTTTTTCCTTTTTGCACTATTCTGAAGGTTTTTTGTATAATTAAAAGGAATTTTATGAAATATTGGTAGAAAATATTTTCTGAATCGGTTTAACAGAAGACAAGGAGTTAAAAATAATATTGTGGGGGTGGAAAATTTGTTATTTTTTTTTTATTTTCGTAGTAGCCTTGTTAGAATAATCAGAACGACAAGACTAATGCAGAAAATTTTCTCATTTGATAAAGTGTTCCATTTTATGGAATTGGTTTAACAGAGGTCAAGGTGTTAACAATAATATTGTGAGTGTGGTAAATTTGTTATTTTTTTTATTTTCATAGTTGCCTTGTTAGAATAATCAGAACGACAAGACTAATGCAGAAAATTTTCTCATTTGATAAAGTGTTCCATTTTATGGAATTGGTTTAACAGAAGTCAAGGCGTTAACAATGATATTGTGAGTGTGATAAATTTGTTATTTTTTTTTATTTTCATAGTCGCCTTGTTAGAATAGTCAAAACGACAAAACGAATGCAGAAAATTTTATCATTTAAAAAAGTTTTCCATTTTATGGAATTGGTTTAACAGAAGTCAAGGCGTTAACAATAATAATGTGGGTGTGGTAAATTTGTTATTTTTTTTTATTTTAATAGTAGCCTTGTTAGAATAGTCAAAACGACAAGGATAATGCAGAAAATTTTATCATTTGATAAAGTTTTCCATTTTATGGAATTGGTTTAACAGAAGTCAAGGCGTTAACAATAATAATGTGGGTTTGGTAAATTTGTTATTTTTTTTTATTTTCATAGTTGCCTTGTTAGAATAGTCAAAACGACAAGACTAATGCAGAAAATTTTCTCATTTGATAAAGTTTTCCATTTTATGGAATTGGTTTAACAGAAGTCAAGGCGTTAACAATAATAATGTGGGTTTGGTAAATTTGTTATTTTTTTTTATTTTAATAGTAGCGTTGTTAGAATAGTCAAAACGACAAGGATAATGCAGAAAATTTTCCTATTTGATAAAGTTTTCCATTTTATTAACATTTTTAAACAATTGTTATTGGTTTAACAGAAGTCAAGGCGTTAACAATAATAATGTGGGTTTGGTAAATTTGTTATTTTTTTTTATTTTAATAGTAGCGTTGTTAGAATAGTCAAAACGACAAGGGTAAACAGAAAATTTTCTTAATTTGATAAAGTTTTCCATTTTATGGAATTGGTGTAATATAGGGTTTCCCAAACTTTTTCAGGCTGGCGTCCCCTTGTCTTCTAGAATAGACTGCCAGTAGTGGGCTCCTCATAAACAAATTTAAGATTTTTTTGGAAGTGAAAACAACAATATTATAAACAAAATATGTATTTAAAAACAATGATATAGTACACAATCTCGACTTCGTCGATTTGTAAACATTTCTTTTGTTATTGACAATAACCATTAATAATCACATCAAACATTTTTTTTCAAATTGAAAACAATATTAAACACAAAATTCGCGTTTCATAAATAATACCTAATCATTAACCATTTTTTTCGTCTTCACAATTACCCTTCATTTTCACATGCGACTTTTTTTAGATTGAAAACAACATGATTAAACATAAAATTTGTTTTTCAAAAATAATAGTTTTTTTTAGTTAACCATTTTATTTGGTCTTCACAATTACTTTCAATAACCACAGAAGAGAATATTTTTTTCAAATTGAAAGCAACAATATTACACAAAAAATATTTTTCAAAAACAAATAAACCATTTTATTTAGTTTTCACAATAGGCACCAATACAAACATGCGACAATTTTTTTTTATTGAGAACAACATCATTAAACACAAAATATGTCTTTCAAAAATAATATTTAATTCAATGAACAATTTTATTTAATTACATAAATACACAATTTTACAATTAATTCTAATGGGATGGTTGTACTTGGTGTAGGGATATTAGTTTCTCCACATCTGGTTGGAACTCACTAAGAAGAAGACGTAGATCCCCACGTTCGGTAATTTTAAGTCTGTTCCTTTGCTTAGAAAGAACTGTACTGAAGCCCTGTTCTACCAAATATTAAGTTAGAAAAAGCAATGAAATATATCTTCACCTTGTTCTATAATACTGGATAGAAGTCACAGATCTTTTTTTGTAGCCAAAAGTCTTGCTAACTTTGGACTTAGGTCAATGTCGTTTTGAATTGCAATTAATTCTTCCTCTGTCTCTCCTGTCTCCTCACAGCTGACTTCTAAGAATGGATTGATTACCCAGTCTGGTATTTTCATCAATAAAAGATCCTGAAATCTTTCAGACATGTCTCTTTGCAACCTATATAATAATATTATAGGTATGGTAAATTTGTTTTTTTTTTATATATATTTTCATAGTATTTGTGTTAGAATAGTCAAAACGCCAAGACTAATACAGAAAATTAGCATAATTTGTTAAACATTTCTATTTTCATGGAATTGATTTAACAGAATTCAAGGAGTGAAAAATAATATTTTAGGTGTAGTGAATTTGTAATTTTTTTATATTTTCATAGTAGTCGTGTTAGAATAGTCAAAACGACAAGACTAATGCAGAAAATTTGCTTAATTTGTTAAAGTTTTTCAATTTCATCGAATTGGTTTAACCAAAGTCAAGGCGTGAACAATAATTTATTAGATGTGGTGAATTTGTTATTTTTTTATATTTTCATAGTAGTCGTGTTAGAATAGTCAAAACGACAAGCCTAATGCTGAAAATTTGCTTAATTTGATAAAGTTTTCCTTTTTCATGGATATGATGTAACATGAGTCAAGGCGTGAACAATAATATTGTAGGTGTAGTGAATTTGTTACTTTTTTAAAATTTCATAGAAGTCGTGTTAGAATAGTCAAAACGACAAGACTAATGCTGAAAATTAGATAAATTTGATAAAGTTGTCCATTTTAATGGAATTGGTTTAACAGAAGTCAAGACGTAACAATAATATTTTAAGTGTGGTGAATTTGATATTTTTTTATATTTTCTTATTAGTCGTGTTAAAATAGTCAAAACGACTAGACTAATGCAGATAATTTGCTTAATTTTATAAAGTTTTCCATTTCCATGGAATTGATGTAACAGAAGTCAAGGCGTAATATTAATATTGTAAGTGTGGTGAATTTGTTATTTTTTTATATTTTCATAGATGTCTTGTCAGAATAGTCAAAACGACAACACTATTTTTATGCAAATGCATAAAATTTGCTTAATTTGTTAAAGATTTTCATTTTCATGGATATGATGTAACAGTCAAGCGTGAACAATAATATTGTAGGTGTTGTGGTGATTTTTTTATTTTTTTATATTTTCATAGTAGTCGTGTTAGAATAGTCAAGACGACAAGACTAATGCAGAAAATTTGCTTAATTTGATATATTTTCCATTTTCATAATATTGGTCTGAGAGTAGTCAGAGAGTGAACATTAATAATAGTAAGTTTGATAAATTTGTTATTTTTTTTTAATTCCAAAGTTGTCCAGTTAGAATAGTCAATACGACAAGACAAATACGGCAAGCTTGCTATATTTGATAAAGTTATTCACTTTCTTAGTATTCGTGTCAGATTAGTCAAAGAGAAAAGAATAATGCAGGAAAGTTTCAAAATTTTATATTTTTCTATTTTCATAGAAGTTAAATGAAAATAGTCAAAAGTTATGACTAACATGGTAAGTTTGCTTAATTTCTTTAATTTTTCCATTTTCATAGTATTGGTCTGAGAGTAGTCAAAGCGTTAACATTAATTATAGTAAGTTTGATAAAATTGTTATTTTTTTTTATTTTCTAAGTAGTCCAGTTAGAATAGTCAAAACGACAATCCAAATACCGTAAGCTTGCTAAATTTTATAAAAATATTCACCTTCATGGTATTTGCGTAAGATTAGTCGATGAGAAAAGAGTAATGCAGGAAATTTTCAAAATTTTATATTTTTTTTTATTTTAATAGAAGTGACATGAAAATAGTCAGTAAGTTATGACTAATATGGTAAGTTTGCTTAATTTGATAATTTTTTTCCATTTTGATAGTATTGGTCTAAGAGTAGACAAAGGGTGAACATTAATAATAGAGCGTTTGATAAATTTGTTATTTTTTTGTTATTTTCAAAGTAGTCCAGTTAGAATAGTCAAAACGACAAGACAAATACCGTAAGCTTGCTAAATTTGATAAAGTTATTCACTTTCTTAGTATTCGTGTCAAGTATTAGTATTAGTCGAAGAGTAAAGAGTAATGCAAAAAATTTTTAAAATTTTATATTTTGTATTATTTTCATAGAAGTTACATGAAAATAGACAAAAACTTATGATAATATGGTAAGTTTTCTTAATTTGAAAAATTTTTCCATTTTCATACTATTGGTCTGAGAGTAGTCAAAGAGTGAACAGTAATAATAGAAAGTTTGATGAATTTGTTATTTTTTTTTATTTTCAAAGTAGTCCAGTTTGAATAGTCAAAACGACAAGCCAAATACAGTAAGCTTGCTAAATTTTATAAAAATATTCACTTTCATAGTATTCCTGTCAGATTAGTCGAAGAGTAAAGAATAATGCAGGAAAGTTTCAAAATTTTCTTAATCATTGAATAACCAATCATCCAAAGATTAGATTTTAAGTTAGACATACACAAATCTACAATCAAATTTTCAGCTTTGATAATTAATGACCATAATTAATGTTCACGCTTTGACTACTCTCAGACGAATACTATAAAAATGGAATAAATTGATAAATTAAGCAAACTTACCATATGAGTCTATTTTCTAATGTCTATTTGTCAATTGTCTATCAATTGTCTATTTTCATTTAACTTCTATGGAAATAAGAAAAAATATAAAATTTTGAATATTTCCTGCATGACTCTTTATTCTTCAACTAATCTGACACGAATACTATGAATGTGAACATTTTTATAAAATTTAGCAAGCTTACGGTATTTGGATTGTCGTTTTGACTATTCTACCTAGACTACTTTGAAAATAAATAAAATAACAAATTTATCAAACTTACTATTATTAATGTTCACGCTTTGACTCCTCTCAGACCAATACTAAAAATGGAAAAATTTATCAAATTAAACAAACTCACCATATTAGTCTTAACTTTTCGTCTATTTTCATGTAGCTTCTATGAATAAAAAAAAATTTAAAATTTTGAAAATTTATTGCGTTACTCTTTATTTACCCTTCGACTAATCTGACACGAATACTATGAAAGTGAATATTTTTATAAAATTTAGCAAGCTTACCGTATTTGGCTTGTCGTTTTGACTATTCTAACTGGACTACTTTGAAAATAAAAAAAAAATAACAAATTTATCAAACTTACTATTATTAATGTTCACTCTTTGACTACTCTCAGACCAATACTATGAAAATGGAAAAATTTATCATATTAAGCAAACTTACCATATTAGTCTTAACTTACTGACTATTATCATGTCACTTCTATTAAAATAAAAAAAAATATAAAAGTTTGAAAATTTCCACCATTATTCTTTTCTCTTCGACTAATCTGACATGAATAATAAGAAAGTGAATACTTTTATAAAATTTGGCAAGCTTACCCTATTTCTCTTGTCGTTTTGACAATTCTAACTGGACTACTTTGAGAATAAAAAAAAAAAAAAACAAAAGGTTCAAAAATCAAACTGTCATTGTCGACGTTTCGGTTTTATTTCAACACCTTTTTCATAGGCAGAAGTAAGAATTTTTTTAAACTAAGAAAATGAATTTAACATTATTTAAAGGAATAACAATCCTAACCGGACAAAACCTTCGACTAGACTGTCGAGGTCTAGTCGAAGGTTTTGTCCCGTTAAGATTGTTATTCCTTTAAATAATGTAAAATTCATTTTCTTAGTTTAAAAAAATTCTTATTTCTGCCTATGAAAAAGGTTTTAAAATAAAACCGAAATGTCGGCAATGAGAGTTTGATTTTTGAACCTAGAAAATTTGACCGAATCCCGATTAGATAACACACCTATTCTATCAAACGGTCGATATATTATTGCATCTGTTATATATATATATATATATATATATATCAATGATCAAACCCCAATAAGAAATGGGAAAACAAGACTAAGATCTTTGAACCGTAACAAGCGGTCTTCGTCAGAGTCAAAAACTCTGACGAAGACCGCTTGTTACGGTTGAAAGATCTTAGTCTTGTTTTCCCATTTTTTATTGTGGTTTGATCATTGATTGTTATTTCACGTGTTTATGTGAAAGCTTTATGTATATATATATAAAATAACAATTAAATTCGACGATTTCACTAACTAAATAAAATAAATATAGTTAATGGGTTAGTTCCACTGAGGTTAGTAATATTAGAATTAGTAGTAATACTGTCCGTCATTAATTAGAATTAATACTGTCCGTCATACCTCGTAAAGTCTCAGAAAATCTCGACCGGTTTCGGTTCCGTCGGAAAAGAGATTTTCTGAGACTTTACGAGATATGAAAGGACAGTATTTGTTTTACTAATTCTAAATAAAAATAAATTTACAGAAAGAAACTTACATAAAGGAGATGAGATGACAAAAATTGCTCATTATTATTATATTTCATTTTATATTTCATTTTCACTTTAAAGCAAGCTCCAGTGAGTGTGACCAGATGAAAAGAAAATCATGGAAATTCTTCACAAAGAAAACTGTTGTTTAAGAAAGTAGTGGTTATAAAAACATTTGAATCCTGTTGAAGAATAAAAGAAGTATTAATAAATTTTATTATTTTAGAAATTCTATTTAAAGATTTACAATCAATAAGCAATAACCCATAAAAAAAAATACAAAATTATACCTCTCAAAAGGGTTTCTACTGATAGTCAGTGTTCTCCAGTAACTAACATATAGAGCCACATACATTTATATGGGAACTTCTACATTGGAATCTTGTATTTAACTAGTTAAGTTACATTCAAAACAATTTGAGAATTACATATACAGAAATATTTAATTCATCATCATTCAGAATGATGATTTACAATTTATAATGAATGATAATTTAATCATCGGAAATACAATTCATCATCTGTATAATGTTTAGATTTGGAAATCAAAACATGAGCAAGTGAAGTTTTTTACTCGTGGGGAGAAGTCACGATAAATTGACAAATATAACAATGGATATGTCTTTCCAACTATGATGGTAAATGACATTAGAATTCCTTTATATACCAGGCAAGAGGGCAGTCAAACAGTTAGACCGTCAAACAAGCATACAATATGCAAACAAATACAGTTGTAAAATTAAGATAGAGGTTCTAATATCAACAACCAATAAATGTTTATTATTTTTAATGAGTTTGCTCTCTTCCAATCATATTTCACAGTCATCTGAATTAATGAAGATAATCATTGCTCAGTCATCTCAATTAATGAAGATAATCATTGCTCAGTCATCTCAATTAATAAAGATAATCATTGCTCAGTCATCTCAATTAATAAAGATAATCATTGTTCACAGTCATCTCAATTAATGAAGATAACCATTGTTCACAGTCATCTCAATTAATGAAGATAATCATTGTTCACAGTCACCTTCATTAATGAAGATAATCATTGCTCAGTCATCTCAATTAATGAAGATAATCATTGTTCAGTCATCTCAATTAATGAAGATAATCATTGCTCAGTCATCTCAATTAATAAAGATAATCATTGTTCACAGTCATCTCAATTAATAAAGATAATCATTGTTCACAGTCATCTCAATTAATAAAGATAATCATTGCTCAGTCATCTCAATTAATGAAGATAATCACTGCTCAGTCATCTCAATTAATAAAGACAATCATTGTTCACAGTCATCTCAATTAATTAATATGATTACATTTCACTAAAATTTCAATTAATAAAGATCATCATATTTCACAGTCACCTTCATTAATGACGATGAGTCATCATCACACCTCTCCAATCTCTATATTTATTATCTAAAATGACATTAAATACTCCAGTTTTTGCGTCTAATCAGCCGTTTTTTGATGCCTGGTTTGAATATGAACCTTTAAGTTATATTTCCTAAGCGATTTATAACTGCAATAAAAACAGTAAAACGTTGTTTTATTCCCAGTATGTTTGGAATTAATATGCTTATCTAAATAAGGTTTGCAGGATGTTTTATGGCAGCAAAGCGAGCACTTATATATTTTATTATTGTGTTTCCGCTGAATGTGACCTTGCAAGCTAGTTCTGTAAACAGTTTTAAAAGAACATAAAGCACACGAATATGTTATCTGCAATGGATTGTGTTCAGTGTAGACGTGATTCTGAAACTGTTCACTAGATTTACAAACTTTCTTGCATTGGCAACACTGAAACTCCGGCTGATTCCGATGTACATTCAAATGACTAAAATAAACATCTTTCCTTTGAGAATAATAACTACAAAAAGAACATTTAAATCTTGTTTTATTCGAATGTTCCCATTGTCTATGCTTACACAAGTGATAATAACTTTTAAAACCCCTTCCGCATGTTTTACAACGGAATTTCAACATTAAACCGGAATGTTTCGTTATACGATGTCTTTCAAGTATCGTAAAATAAAGCGTTGCAAATGAACACTTATCACACTTTAAGATTCTAGTCCCTGCAGAATGAAGATACCTCATATGACTATATAAATTACGTTTCGCAAACGTAACATACCTGCATAGATTACACTTCAAAATACGCTTTGTTTGTATATGAGCATATGAGAGGTGTTCGCGTAAGTTACGTTTTTTCGTCGTACTGTAAGTACAGTCATTACAGTATAGAACTATAGGGCAAGGAACATGAAATCTTCTTACATGTCTTTTCAAATAACTCATACAAACGAATACTTTATTGGGGCAAAAGCCACACAACATCTGCCTCTGTTTATGATAGGTTTCATAGTGATTTGTCATATATTTAGGCCGATAACATATATGACTACATGATTTACATTTATATATCCTTCCTTTATCAGAAATAATACGTTCTGTTATATCATAAAACGTAATATGTTGCTTCTTAGGAAAGCATCCCATATAGTTATAATATTCGCTCATATGTTGCTGCCAATCATCCTCATCAGGGAACTCCTGAAGACAGCAATAACACTTGAATACATCTTCAGAGCCATCATATACTTTAGTGTAAGTAAACAGCTTGATATTTTCAATATCTCTCCTTGGTATGGCTGGCGTTTCTCCTTCTTCAGTACTCACTAAGTCACCTACTGATGGTTCACTACGATTCCCTTCTTCATTGCGATCACAATGTTTTGAGCTATCTGAAGAATTCTTCTCTTCATCACATCCACTGCTGATTACTTCTTTCTGTATTTCAAAAGTCATTCTGTCCCGGTTATCACCTTTTGTTAGATTAATAACATCCTCAGTATTTGTATTGCAGTTCATTGTTTGATAATCACTTTCTTTTATGTTTCTGTTGTAATTGTTTGCTTGATGATAATCTTCTCTTCTTACGTAATCACTTTCTTTTGTGTTTCTGTTGTAATTGTTTGCTTGATGATAATCATCTCTTCTTACATAATCACTTTCTTTTCTGTTGTAATTAATTGCTTGATGATAATCATCTCTTCTTACATAATCACTTTCTTCTATATTTCTGTCGTAATTTATTATTTGATGATAATCATCTCTTCTTACATAATCACTTTCTTTTGTGTTTCTGTTGTAATTGTTTGCTTGATTATAATCATCTTTTCTTACATAACAACTGGCATCTATATTCCTATTAAAATTGATTGTTTGATGATAATCATCTTTTCCTAAATAATCTATGTTTCTATAGTGACTAATATCTTCTCTTCTTACAAAATCACTATCTTCTATGTTTCTACTGTAGTTAATTGCTTGATGATAATCATTTCCAGTAAAATGATCACTTTCTTCTATTTTTGTACAGTAATTAATAGCTTGGTGATCTCTACTTATATAATTACTGTCTTCTGAGTTTCTATTGTAACCGTTAGATTGATAAATGTCACCTCTTCTTAAATAATAATCACTGTTTTCTATGTTTCTATAGTAACTAATTTCTTCTCTTCTAACATAATTACAGTATTCTATATTTATATTGTAGTTCATTGTTTGATGGTAGTCATCTCCAGTTATATTATCATTGTCTTCTATTTTTGTATTGGACTTAATTGTTTTATTATAGTCACCTGAAGGTATGTCATCACTGTCTTCTGATTTTACAGTGTTACAAACTATTTGATGATTGTCATCTTTAGTTATGACATCACTGTCTTCTTTTTTTATATTTTTATAGTTTGTTTGATGATTGTCATCTGTAGTTACATCATCACTGTATTCTGTTTTTACATTGCTGCTGATTGTTTGATGATTGTCACCTATAGTTCTGTCTGTACAGTCTTCTGTTTTTATATTACTGCAAATTATTTGATGATTGTCACCTATAGTTCTGTCTGTACAGTCTTCTGTTTTTATATTATTGCAAATTGTTTGATGATTTCCACAACTCAATCCCTCTTTATTGTCCTCTATGCTTACCCTTTCAAACACACCATCATTTCTGAGTTCCTTCAAAGCATCATTTCCTTCTATCATCTTGCACCGCACTCTGTTTTCACTATCATCCATTGCGACGTCATCATTTTCTTTCTCGATCTTTATCATCGAGTTTAGTTGTCCCTTCCACTCACTCCTGATGATTTCATCATTTGTCCACTTTGGTTCAGAAATACGCCAGTCTTTGTAGGTTGGTATATCTTTTACGATACTACCATGTATGTTTCTGTCTTCACCTGAAATTCAAAAACAAACCATTAATAATTTTTAAAGTTTGCACGCACAGTGGTGTCAGAGTATCATTGACTCATCAATAAAACTCACAATCACTGCACTGAACTGAAAATACAATTATATTTCGTAAATATTTATTAAATTCATAGAAGGTGATCAGTCAAACATGTAGCACAGCTTATCACACAGTAGCATAGGGGGTAAGCCTAAAAAATACAGCCCAACCCAACCCGAACTACTCGATTTATATATATATAACTTTAAATTACACAAAGCACGACACAGAAAAACGAATAAAAAGAAAACTTACAGAATTCAATATTTCGAACTGTTGTTCGTCGTCAGGAGTAGACTAGAAGAGAGGACGAAGTGAGAGAGATCTCCCCACGTCGAAGAACGAAGCGCGAATTATATATATATATATATACTTTTTCGTTGGAAATACGATCCAAAACGGACAAATATAGTTCAATATAGACAAAGAAACATAGAGAAATCAAAAGAACACACTTACAGTCTCTAACTTTCGGTTTATAGTCTTTTCTTTTTCTCTCCTTTCTAACTTTAGTTTGAATGTTGATTTTTTTTTTACGTGTTTATTATAAAATCATGTTTTTTCAAGGTATTACTTATTTGGAAGAACAACACAGAAAATATATTTGAAATAATTCAAAAACAAATTATGTCTATATAACTTCTTCGTTTTCAACAAATATATCAGGTTAGAAAAAACAACACAAAGTAACATTTAAAAAAAAAGTTTTTGAAATTAGATATTTACCAGTATGTAAAAAATTGTACGGGTCATCCTCAATCTTAACATAGCTAACAATGTCACAGTCCTCTAAAATAAAAGGAAACATTTATATTAATATTTATAAAATAATTTATAAACTATACATTTGTGCTAATAGTATCATTACTTATGTTGATTAGATTTCATGACTGGATAAATTATAAATTTAATTGACAATCACAATTAATGACTTGCAGTATAAAACGCTGATAAATTAACTAATTAAATAAAACACTAATGAGCTTTAACTTCACCTCTAATACTAATTTAAACAAAATTAAAGTTTATCAGGACTCGGTCAGTTGTTCAGCTTCAAATTAAACTCTTATTGGAAAAGTTTCGGTCTTACCAAAAAACAGAGAAAATATAAGAAATAATACAATCATAAGAAATTAAACTCTCATTGCCAACGTTTTGCTTTTTATTTAAAGCCTTTTTTATAGGCTTACAAAATAGAGGAAATATAAGAAATAATTCAATCATTCAAAAATCAAACATACATAAAAAGCTCAATTAGTTACCAATAATAAATTAAAATAGACATTTTTAGAATAGGTTAGTAAAAGAAGTTACTGAAGTATAAAATATTGAAACAAAAAATAAAGTATTTCATTTTTTTAAAATTTTATACTTCTGTAAGTTTTCTCAGTAACCTATTCTCAAAATGTCTATTGTAATTTCTTATTAGTAATTAATTGAGCTTTTTATGTATGTTTGATTTTTGAATGATTGAATTATTTCTTATATTTCCTCTCTTTTTGAAGGCCTATAAAAAAGGTTTTAAATAAAAAACGGAAACGTTGGCAATGAGAGCTTAATTTGAATCTGAAAAACTGACCGAGTACTGCTAAACTTTAATTTTCTGAGGTAAAATGGATAAACCAACAAAAGTCTCCACACAAATGAAGTTTTATTCAACGCGTTTCGAACACTTTGTGTTCATCATCAGGAAGACACTATAATACAAATTATATCTAATTAGTTACAAAAATTAGAGTGAAATAATAAAATTCAATTAAGAGAATTCAAGACATACCCAAGGATGTGGTACTGACGGGTTGGTCCAGTGAACACAACTGGATATATAAAAAACTTCATTTGTGTGGAGACTTTTGTTGGTTTATCCATTTTACCTCAGAATGAGTAAATACCACACAATTACGGATTGCACAACTAATAATTTAAAAACTTTAATTTTGTTTCTATTTCATGGTCGATAATTTTATCTATATTAATACTAATTTAGTTATATTTTTTTTCCAGTACTTATCAGGTATAAACTGATTCTTATATTTATCAATAAAAATTCATTGTTCATTACTTATAACTGACTCATTCCAATGTTATATTTACGTTTTATACATTAGAGAAATCGAATCCAGTGTTAGAAAAAATGTCTGTTTGTTTTGTTTGTCCAAAAAACTAACTCAGCTTTAATACGTCATAGAGATATGAAACTTTGAAATAGATTTGCGTATGTCTAATTTAAAATCTAAGTTTTGAATAGATCGAAGAGTCAGTGTAGAAGCGAAGTTATGTACTTTTAAGCTGTGCTTGGTTAGCTAAACAGGTATATCAACTAATAGTACCTACTAGCTATAGCAGTGATGGCAAACCTTTTGAGTTCAGTGTGTCAAAATTTTGAAAAATCGAAACATAATTTTCGTGGCGTGTCACACATTGATAAAGTAAAACTAAGAAGGAAATATAAGTATTATTTTTTTTTTGTAAATTAATTATTTGTTTCATGCCATTTAAAATACAAAAACCAATTTTAACATTTGAGCATTTAGAATTCAGTATGTTTTCAAAATTTACCATTTTTATATTAATACAAATATTAAAACAATATGTTTAAATATTTTTTAATATGTATACTTGTTACGCAATATTCTTATACTTGTATATACACATTTAGTTTAAGAAACAAAGTACTAATTATTATTTACGGAATTAATAATATTATTATTAATAACACATTTTGAAGATGCGTGTCACCATAAATGATGCTGCGTGTCAAGACTGACACGCGTGTCATAGGTTCGCCATCACTGAGCTATAGTATCAGACATCAAAAAATACCTGTAGGTTCTTTAAATAAAAAAAAAATAAACAGACAGAAATTTTTCTAAAGGTGGATTGTGTTTTTCTAATGGATATAAAACATAAAGATAACTTGAACTGAGGAAGTGTGAAGGAATGAACAGACAAAACCCGTATAGATATAGAGGTATTTTTAGGTACCTGATACTAAAACAAGTTGGAATGCTTAGTTCATTTTAATTTTATTTACATTTATCTCAATTTGCTTCTTTAAAAAAAAAAGTGTGTCCTACCTACTCGCGTACTAAATTGGAAGTATAGTTAGAATAAAATGAATTTTTTTTTTGCTCAGTATCTAGGCTAGAGTGTACTTTAGGAGCCCCAGTGTTTACAGAGACGGACCTTTACACAGAGGTTATAAGGGTTTTCCTATTCTCCAGTAGGGATTTTGGAGTCATAGTTCTTTTTCTTAAATGGCAACTCATACTTATATTGCCGTAATGTTTCTTTCAATATAAGTTTAATTAGTTCTTGCTATATTCCTGGTTTATTACAACAAAATCCATCCATGTTTACATTTTGAAATTATAAAAACAAATTAGTTTTAATAATTGTGTTATATAAGAGTTCACAAATCAACAATAGCCAAAATGATTATAAAACTAATTTGTTTTAATAATTTCAAAATATAAACATGGCTGGATTTTGTTGTAATAAACTAGGAATATAGCAAGAATTATAAGGTCCTTTTATAAGACAGAGGTTATAAGGGTTTCCCTATTCTCCAGTAGGGATTTTGGAGTCATTTCATTTTCTTAAATGGCAACTCATACTTATATCGCAGAAGTAATGTTTCTTTCAATATAAGTTTAATTAGTTCTTGCTATATTCCTAGTTTGGGAGAAGACCAAACACTTCTTTGAGTCTAATAAATAGACATTATTTACCTGCAATTACTAATTACAACAAAATCCATCCATGTTTACATTTTGAAATTATTAAAATTACCTCCTTTTCTATTATTCTATAATTTCTAACAATATTTTAGAATACCACGCATCAACTCTGAACTTATTGTAAAATACCTGTCAAAGACGGTGACATCTGCTAATAATCAATAAAATAGAACCTTCAAAAGGCTTTTTAATTCTGTTTTAATCTTCTATTTATTAAAACAGAATTCGATCAAGTCCAAGTTTTAGCTAATTCTGACAAAAAAGATTCACAAGTCCTTATCAACCTTACCGGAAGTCAGTAAAATAAAGGATGACTAAAAAAAAACATTACATATCATAAATATGAATCCATACATAAACAAATGTTAAGTCTTAAGGCACTTTATATGAATAATAAAAGTATTATAAGCAAAATGAAATCATTATTCAGGGCGAAATAAATTAAATTCAACTTAAATAAGAAAAAACAATGTAAGTCGGATTTACCTACAACTAATAGTAGTCTAGGCTAAGATTATTTTAGGTAGAAGATGAATTAGAAATAATTATAAAAGATTTCAGAATACTCTTTTGAAGACTAAGACAAAAAAAAAATTATATCCAAAGAAACACAAAGACTATTATTACGGTTTCTACCTAAAGTATGAAAGTAATATTTACTTATTACCTATTACAAACCTATGCAAGTTTAAGAAAAAAAAAGTATTAAAAAGACAAGCTACATACCTTGTTTTATGTTATTTACAGTAGACATCCTTTCAAACCAATATTCACTGATAAGAGGTTACAAATGACAAACAGGGTTGTCACTTCAGAGAACATTTGCAGAGATTTATCCTTGTCCCTAATGAAATGTGCTATAGTTTTTTATTTATACCAAATAAATAAAGCTTTAAATATAAATAATTATGAAAATAAAACAAAATCTAGATTTACTGCTTACCTTCACCAGTTATGTATAGATAATAAATTATTATTCTTCAAATTTCACAATTCTGATAATATTAAATAAACTGTATCAACAAATTACTAACAATAGTATGATGAAGGATGATTTAACTTTTTATTATTATTACTATTATTTGAGGGTGACTAAAGCACTGCATCTAAAAAAAAAACTATTGTACTTCCCCACTTCTATACTAAAGTACCCCAGCAGATAGCTTCAAAGCCTCCAAGAAGCTCAGCACTTTAGCTGCTTCCAACGGTAAAAGTTTTTCTATGGTTTGTTGAGTGTCCCAAAGCACCTACCTCTGTGCAGCAATGTTGTCTTACAGTCAGTCAGCAGGAGCAACTGTGTTTCCTCCTCGTTTAAGAGAAACTTTGTTTGTTTCCCCTACGTTTCAAGAGAAAGTAACTTCCTTTCTTCTTCTTCGGATCCTTAGGAGGACTTGTGGGAGGTTGGCTCCTACTAGTTAGCGCTTTTGGTACCTTCTGCCCTTCCGGAGGATGATCTCCAGACTTCCTTCTCCTTAGTATCATACAGGGGGAAATCCCTGTACCTCTATCGGTGGAGTACCTCTATCCGGAGCACTGCATACCGGAGTAAGGCTTTTTACTCAAGGAGGTCGCCTGGTACCCTTGAGGCTCCGTTCGTAATACAGTAACCCCTGTATCATCCATCCTTCAGCACGGATCGCATAACACCTTAGATTGGGGCTGAGATAAAAGAAGGGGATTTGGAGATTAGGAAGGATGTGAAACGAAGGTGGTCAGGACCAGCCCCTGATCACCTTCTCCTCCTCTTTCGTTTGTCCCTGCATATAGCAGGTTAACAGGGTAGTCTAGCAAAAGCCGAAAGTCGGAGTTGAGTGTTAGAGGCTATTTGAGACGCTTAATCACTCCATTACTACCCCATGGTTGCATACGATATAGTAACATTGCTTCCCTGCTCAGCTTCGTCATTCTTACAGCACATGCACTTCACATTACTTGTCCGCATAATGGTAGGACCCCCCCCCCTCCCCTTAGGGTCGTTTGAAAGTTCTGCCTAACATGAAGAACATTGAGCGAATTCTATTCATTACATTACAAATAGATCATTAGTTGTGCAATCCGTACTTCTGTGGTATTTACTCATTCTGAGTTAAAATGTATAAAGAAACAAAAGTCTCCACACAAATTTATTCAACAGCAACGCGTTTCGAACACTTAATGTTCATCATCAGGAAGACACCAAGGATGTGGTGCTGAAAGGTTGGTCAGGTGAAAACAACTCTTTATCCATTACACGTAGATTACTCGAGAGGAGAACATTTAAAAGAATTTATCTTTAAAATAAATAATAGCGAATTCCTCTCGAAATTTTGTAAAACATTTAGTCTCAGAATAACATAGTTTCGACCTAAGAACGTTGATTGTCCTGCATTTCAGTTACAAATTTCATGAAATTGCGGCCTTGGAAATTAAGAAATACAGTAATCCCTCGCTAGTTCGCGGGGTCCTGAAATATTCAATTAACCCTTTCACTTATAATTACGTACATATACGTCATACAATTACGTAATACAAACACGTGAAATAACAATCCATGATCAAACCACAATATGAAAACAAGACTAAGATCTTTCAACCGTAACAAGCAGTCTTCGTCAGAGTCAAAAACCCAACTGAAACACTAGATGTAGAAAACATTCAAACTTGATACTTTCGTCACGAGGGCAATAGCCTCTTCTAAGAGGGTTGACAGCTAGCGGATAGTTTTTTCCTCTTTCTTACTGTACTCCTTTGTTTCCCCAAACATCCCTTTCTGGACATTAGTCCTTTACTGCGCTTTCACCCTTTTAAAATACCACTCTTCTCAACCCCTCACCAGATGTTTTCTACATTTAGTGTTTCAGTTGGGTTTTTGACTCTGACGAAGACCGCTGCTTGTTACTGTTGAAAGATCTTAGTCTTGTTTTCCCATTTCTTATAGTGATTTGATCATTGTATATATCTACTGTATATATATACGTATCTGAAAGATTAATAATCAACAATAACTCTTGATAGAATATATGAAATTAAACACCACAATAAATACATATATTGTGGTGTTTACAATACATATATATATATATACACAATGTATATATATGATTAAACCACAATAAGAAATGGGAAAACAAGACGAAGATCTTTCAACCGTAACAAGCGGTCTTCGTCAGAGTCAAAACCCAACTGACCACAATTTCTTATTGTGGAATCATTGATTGTTGTTTCACGTGTTTATGTGAAATCTTTATATATATATATATATATATGTGTGTGTGTAAAATTATTTGTTTTATTGTGGTGTTTAATTTCATATACGTATTTTTAATCAGTTATACCTGATCAAAAAGAGGATAGAAATATTTTTTGTATCATTATAAGAAATTCTTAATGTTTTCATTATTTTCTTATATGTTCTCCTGTAAGAGATTGTTTCCTAACAAGTTTTTTTTCTTTGTCTTTACAGAAGGCTTATTACTGCTGTGGTAATACCAAGGATATTATATGTTTCAGTTGCGTGATATACCAAAACAAACTTGTATATTGATAACTGGTTCAATCACTATCTGTACTACCGACAGGAATGAAAGACTAATAAACAACTCCTATTATTATTAATGGCAAGCACTACCTATACTGACAGTTTATAGACTACCATACGACTCTTTGGAGTTGGGTCGTCCCACTCCGAGGAGGGAATTCCCGTTACTCCAGGATCAGGGGTTGCAATGATAGTTAGTTTGGCTCTTGAGGGCCTCATTATGGAGCGCCTTGTTACATGGTAGTAAGACTAAGAACTGGAGAGATTAAACATTTCTCGTTGGCTAAAAGCCACCTGGAAGGTCAATGTTCCAGTTTGAGTAGATCTATAGGTCTCTCTTTCGAATAGATAAGTGCAAGAGATAGGGTTCTATCCATTACTCCCCATCTGAGTAGCCCATCAAAAGCCAAAGAGTCATCAAAAGCCATACCAGTATTCTAGCCTACTTAGATCCTACTAGTCAAGGTTTGGGGCTCTTGCTCCCAGGTATGCTAAGCAGGCATCCACCTGAGAAGTTACTGCTTCTCACACAGCGACCACAAGGGTCTACCCAACCTGGGTGAGAACCAACAGCCACTACAGTATTCTAGCCCACTTAGCTGAGATCGTGGTCCGTTCCTCCTGGTCAAGGTTTGGGGCTCTAGCTCCCTGGTATGCTAAGCAGGCATCCTCTCTAGAAGTTACAGCTTCTCACACAGCGACTACAAGGGTCTATCCAACCTAGGTGAGAACCAACAGCCACTACAGTATTCTAGCCCACTTAGCTGAGATCGTGGTCCGTTCCTCCTGGTCAAGGTTTGGGGCTCTAGCTCCCCGGTATGCTAAGCAGGCATCCTCTCTAGAAGTTACTGCTTCTCACACAGCGACCACAAGGGTCTACCCAACCGCCACTACGAGTCCAATCTCAGTTGGCGGGATGGAGAAAGAACCTCTCCATGGTCCCCCGCCGCCCATAGTACTGACTTATTTTAAGAGTATCAGATCAAACTCCTAACCCAGCGGTTCCCAACCTTTCAAATATAGCGACCCATTTTAGAACAAGCAATCAGGAAGCGACCCCAATCGGTAAAATATCTTTTATACATTGATTTTTTCTATAAGAAACTGGCATATATTACAATTTATTAGTGAAGTAACTGTATATTCCTTAAATATATGATTAATATAGAATTTATTCATTAATTTCAAAGCTCCTACAAAATATTAATTAATTGCAAATCAATTTCAAAGTATTCAAACAAACAAATTTCATACCGTTATGTAACTTTACTAAAGTATGTTTATGAACTGACCTTAATGAGACGGCTGGTATTGTAGCTTTTTAGCTAGCAATTCTATCCTGGGCTCCGTTTTCGATGTGGCACACCTCTAGTCGTGTTCCTCATCTAATTTATTTCGGTCTGCAGTTTAATCAGATATTTTTTTCGATCTATTGTCTACATTGGTTGTTTAACATCAAAAGGGTGCGTAATATTCCTAGCACAACTAGATCATGCTTGTATATTTTTGCATAACTTTTTAAGTAGTGTTTTTTTTTACGTCCAAACCACATAAGAAAAGAGAAAGAAGACTAAGGTCTTTCAAGTGAAACGAAACATGTTCAATACATGTCTCGGACATTATGTTCAGTGACTTAGTGAACTGTTACATTTAGTTTCATAATGTGAATTTATATAATTGTCTTAATTTTATTTTATAATGTTATTTGTATAACTGTCTTCTGTTTTTACCGTGTTTTATATAATATTCACATTCGGGTCAAAATCAATTGGCGACCCCATGGCATTGGTGTCACGACCCCATTTGGGGTCGCGACCCACAGGTTGGGAACCACTGTCCTAACCAAAGGTCCTACTGAACCTGCTCAACTACAGGTAAGGTCAGTGGCCCTTGTAGCCCCCGGTTCGAAGAACCACGTGGAAAATAAAGCTGATGCAACCTGTGGTATAGCTGCATGGCCCCCCTAGGGGGCGGAAAACAACTCCTATTTAAGCATTTATATTATAACTAAATAGGACATTATATAACCAAGGAGTCTGATTTTATATTCACATATGTAAAGTTGAGTGTAGGCCACTCCAAATTTGTAATTATTGATCCTTCTGAAACACTGAATAGGAAAGGCCACAGGACTAAAATGTAATTTTATTAATTAAGTTATTAGTTCAGTAATACTGAAGAGGAATTTTGTATTACACTAAACATTTTGTGTTGTACAATCAAATATCCAATGTCCTATTCCGAAAGGGAAACACTTCCACTTGGACTAATTACACAAGTAATTTAAATAGTTATGGACTCACTCGGGGGCGGAGTCGGCTGATTTCTCCCGACTCCGACTCTACAGCCCTGATACTAACTTTCACTGCTGCCAAAGCCCTGATACTAACTTTCACTGCTGCCAGTAATACTTCATGTTCATGACGGCTGAATTTCAAAACATGATTTTTTTACTCTGTGCTAAAAATTTTTTTTTGAAGTTCCTAAAATGTCCATGCTTTTTTTTTATCAGGACTTTGTACCTGCACGGGCAAAATTAAAATTTTAGTTTTTTTTTACATATTGATATTACATATATATTATAAATATATATTAGGTCACATAAATATATATATTAGGTCAGAGTAAAGAAAATCTAGAAACATTGCTAAGAAAAACCGAATCAAAAAACAATAGTACAAAATGTAATCCAAAAGAAAAATCAATACCGAAAGTCAGAAGACAAGAAAAACTAGAATAAATGAGGAAGGAGCAGAGCACATGTGATCACAGGGTTTATCAAAAGCAGACTGTCTTCCACGGTCTTCTGAAAAGAACGAGCCGAGGGTCGGATTAGGGACCTGGCGTGGTCAGAATACAATGCCGCAGGTAGCCCGCGTGACGTTCTTAGCTGTAATAAAAATTACCTAAATAATCATGCAACCCAGGCGAAATATTGTTGGAAACCAATAAGTCAATGAGATAAAATTTCCAATGCAATAAAAAAAAAAAAAAAACTATGACGTATATATTCGTCAAGAGCAGTGGTAGGTAGTTTTGCTTTGACGTATATATATATATATATATATATGATTAAACCACAATAAGAATGGGAAAACAAGACTAAGATCTTTCAACCGTAACAAGCGGTCTTCGTCAGAGTTAAAAACCCAACCCAACTGCAGTTGGGTTTTTGACTCTGACGAAGACCGCTTGTTACGGTTGAAAGATCTTAGTCTTGTTTTCCCATTCTTATTGTGGTTTAATCATTGATTGTTGTTTCACGTGTTTATGTGAAATCTTTTTATATATATATATAATATATATATATATATATATATATATATATAAAATTAAAAGAAACGGTCCAGCGGACTTTTTTAAAATAAAATAAATTCAAAACGAAGGAAACACACAGAAAGACACAGACATAACTCACATCGATATTTCGACCATCGTCGTCATCAGGAGGTGCGAAGAGCGAAGAGTCCCGCAGGAAGACAGGGACTCTTCGCACCTCCTGATGACGACGATGGTCGAAATATCGATGTGAGTTATGTCTGTGTCTTTCTGTGTGTTTCCTTCGTTTTGAATTTATTTTATTTTACATATATGTCATTAGCACTGGCGATCCTTAATTGAATGACGTATATATACGTCATTAGCACTGGTGATCCTTAATTGAATGACGTATATATACGTCATTAGCAGTGAAAGGTTTAACTCTCATTGTCATGCATAAATGTATCAACGGGGACAACATAATAAGTGTTACCGGTTTCAGGTAACATATTTTATTACCTGAAATATGTTTACTTTTATAAAATGTGTTTATTCTATTAACATATTTTAATTTGTACATAAGGATCTAAAAAATCTATGGAAAAGCTTCTTTTTTTTTTTGTTTTGTTTTTTTTTTGTTTATTCAGGGTGGGTAACACTATACAATCCACAACTAAAACAATTAACAATTACATAACAATAGCAATAATTACAATAATTGAATCAAAGATTCAAAAAGTCACAACTAATTAAACTAGAACATAATTGAAGTCAATCTAAATTACATAACAATAGCAGTAATTATAGTAATTAAATCAAAGATTAAAAAAGTCACAACTAATTAAACTAGAACATAATTGAAGTCAATCTAAATTACATAACAATAGCAGTAATTATAGTAATTAAATCAAAGATTAAAAAAGTCACAACTAATTAAACTAGAACATAATTGAAGTCAATCTAAATTATATAACAATAGCAATAATTATAGTAATCAAATCAAAGATTCAAAAAAGGCACAACTAATTTAACTATAACATAATTGAAGTCAATCTAAATTACAAAACAATAGCAATAATTATAACTAAATAATTATAATTAAATCAAAGATTCAAAAAGTCACAACTAATTTAACTATAACATAATTGAAGTCAATCTAAATTACATAACAATAGTAATAATTGAGCCGTTTATTTTGAAAGTGGCCTAATTCCATTTTCCAAAAAAATTTAGCTAGCTATTTAAATAATTACATTTTTACGTTATCTTTACCTTTTGCAGCAAATTGTACAAAATTTATTTAAAATTACTAAGAATTTTTATAACAAAAATTAGTTGATAAATAAAATGACAATATTTTTAAATTTTGTAAAACGCAAACCCTTAAATATCTCGATTTTAACATAAATGGAATTAGGCCACTTTCAAAATAAGCGGCTCAATTATAGTAATTAAATCAAAGATTCAAAAAAGTCACAACTAATTTAACTATAACACAATTGAAGTCAATCTAAATTACATAACAATAGGAATAATTATAGTAATTAAATCAAAGATTCTATTAGTCACATATAACTTAACTATAACATAATTGAAGTCAGAAAAGCTAAAATAATACAAAAAGTTGAGTTAAAAGTAGCGACGGGACGAGTAATCGGAATCGGAGAATTTTAATCGAATCTCCGATTCTGAAAACGATACTTTGAAAGAAATACAGATAGTATGTAATTGATACTTGTTTAACAGAGATTTCAGTTTTATACAGAGTGCCAGCGTGGCTGTTGTTCAGCTGGATTATTTGTTTTTATTAATTCTTAGCTAGTAAACTTTGATATTTTAACACAGGGGTTCTCATTAGGGGTGAAATTCACCCCCAGGGGTGAATTTCGGGATTTAAGGGGGTGAATTATGACTTTGGAGAAAAGATCTACTGGAGATGCCCTGGGCCGAATATTGTAAATCCATAGTAGCCACCCACCGCCAGGGGACACTGACCACTTGAGAGGGATTAAGCACCGTTTTAGATTTTAATTAAATATTTCAGGTAAATTGGGAAAAGGTTTGGGAAAACCAACTGAATCCTATTAATCCTAATCCATTCATATCAGCCAAATATCCTTTTAAGCATTTCCATGTCTACCCCAAGTAAATTACTCGGCAACCCTAACGTTAGGAACTCCTGGTATAAATAGTCTGAGAGACTATAAAGATTTCATTCTTGACTTGTCATCAGTGTCAGAGTGAACATCTTTTGCTGAATTTAGTCTCGAAGCATGTAGGTACCCCCTACAATAATTTTGTTTCTTCTACTGTCTGTGCATGCATGTGTCTGTGTTATCTGTTTTTATTCCCATTATAATTCCAGTTGTTTTCTCTTTGTTAGCTATTCTGATAATGCCACTTTTTGTGAATGTGCTTCGCTAGCTAGTCTAGTTTTTATGTACTAAAACGAAAAATATTCTCCTGTAATTAAGCATATTACACATTCTTGTTTATGCATCCCTGTCATTGTATACTTCTTCATGTCAGCCATGATGCTGATTAAAGAAAAATTAAATCTATAAAATTGTCTGTAAAAAGTTCCATTTATAAATTTTATAATTTTGAATTTTCCATGTCTTAATTACAGAATTTGGAGCCCATCATGAGTATCAAAAAAAGAAAGTACGATCATTCATATATTGAGTATGGATTCACATCCATCGTCATCAATGGAGAAGAACGGCCTCAATGTGTTATTTGTGGTAAAGCTTTGACAAACGATTCTATGAAACCAGCAAAGATGAAGCAACATTTACAAAATGTTCATCCTCAACATAAAGACAAGAACAAAAACTTTTTTGAACGTCATGGGAATGCTGTAAAAAAGATGAGGCTGGTATCAACAGATCTTAAAGAAAATAAACAGAGAGTTACTGAAGCTTCTTATTTTGTAGCTCTGGAAATAGCAAAGCAGAAAAAACCACATACAATTGGGGAAAATTTGATTAAGCCTTGCTCTCTCAAAATGGTGGAAATGAAGAAAAAAATTGCAGCGGTTCCACTCTCAAACAGTACTGTTCAAAGGAGGATAAGCGATATGGCCACTGACATCAAGGATCAAGTTGTGCAAGAGATCAAGTCTTCAGCATTTGGATTATTTTCAATTCAACTTGATGAATCAACCGATGTGGCATCATGTTCCCAGTTGATGGTGTTTGCAAGGTATGTTCATGCAGGTTTATTCAAAGAGGAGTTTCTTTTTTGTTCTCCTCTTGAACTAACGACCAAGGCCTCAGATATTTTAGAAAAGGTTTCACTTTTTTTCGACTCAGAGAATCTTTTGTGGGATAATATCTGTGGGTGCTGTACAGATGGAGCACCAGCTATGTTAGGGACAAAATCAGGATTCCAAGTATGTGTGAAAAAACGAGCTCCAAAAGCGAAAGGCAATCATTGTATGATCCATCGTCAGGCACTAGCCTCAAAAACACTTCCAGCTTTGTTAGAGAAGGTTTTGGATCAAATAATTCAAATTGTGAATTTTGTCAAAGGAGGAGCTCTAAACTCCCGACTTTTCCAGCAATTATGTTATGATATGGATGCTACTCATCATTCACTTCTTTTTCACACAAACGTCCGTTGGCTGTCAAGAGGGAATGTAACTGAGCGAATATTTGAGCTTAGGGACGAGCTCAAATTGTTTTTCGAGGTTCAAGGTAAGACCGAATTTCTTGCCTGGCTAAACGATGAAGAATGGATCATGCGTCTTGCTTATTTGGTTGATATATTCGAGCAGCTGAATAAACTGAATCTTCAGATGCAAGGAAGGAATACAAATATTATAAAATTCGTAGATGCCTTGAGAGCTTTTATGAGCAAGCTTGAAAATTGGAAGAGAAAAGTCAATACAAAAAATGTAGCTATGTTTGAGAAACTGACATCCATTCTTGATGTTTGTGGTGAAGATAAGATGCTTCCACAATTTGCAAAAAATGAAATTTTGCAGCATTTGACAGCACTGGAAAATGAATTCAGTAGATACTTTCCTGAAATTGGTGATGATGAGTTCGATTTAGTAAGAAATCCATTCAAATTGCCAGTTGAAAGAGTTCCAGATGATTGCCAAGATGAATTCCTTGAGCTAAAAACTGATTCGGAAGCAAGAGATATGTTTGATGAAAAATCAATAACAGAATTTTGGCCCCTGATGTGCGAATCCTACCCAAAAGTGTCGGAAATAGCTATCCGTGCATTGCTTCCATTTGTATCGACATATCTTTGTGAGTCAGGCTTTTCAAATTTGTTGCAAATTAAAACAAAGCAACGCAGTAGATTAGAGGTAGAAAACGACCTGCGTTGTGCCCTGTCAAGCACTCCTCCGAATATTTCAGAATTGGCCAAAGCAAAACAATCACAGTTTCTGTCATTTGATGAATCGTAATCTTCTGAATTACATTGATTGCAGATTTTAATCTCTTGTTATTTTACTTATCTTTTTAAATTGCATTAGTTTCATTTTTGTTTTTTAAGTAATTCATTATAAATTGAAAATAAATTCTGCTTTTATTTCTATTTTGTATATCTATCAATATTTTCAATTTGCATTTAATTTATAAAACTCAATTATAAACATAAGCCATGTATAATGTTGTGAATGTATATATACAAATGAGGAAAAATAAAAGTTTTTTTTTTTGTAATATTTGCATATTATTTAGAATGCATTTTTGAAAATTTTTTTTTGGAAATGAGGGGGTGAATGAACTTTTGACAAATGGTAAAAGGGGTGCATGGGTCAAGCAAGCCTGAGAACCCCTGTTTTAACAGATACAAACGACACACCACATACAATATACTTCATGGGTGAGAATCAGACACGTCACAAAGCTTTACAGCAATACACCAAAACCAAACAATGGCTTGAATTGAAAACACATTTTGAAAAGGTTAGGAACACAGAAGAATGTTTGACTTTTCAAATGCTTCATGAAATGTACAAAGATGAAAGAAATAAGTTGTATTTACTGTTCTTACATCCTGTATTAGTTCAAGTACAAGTAAATAAAATCTTTGAGAGAATAGTGCAGATAAAACAAAAGTACATGAAGACCTTGTTCGTTTAGTAAAATCTGTTGCTCATTTACTGATGGGAAGCAACAGAGTAGACCCCCTTTGTTCTAACATAGAAGACTACGTGCTTGCTAAGCCTGATCTTATTTACTGATGGGAAGCACAGAGTAGACCCCCTTTGTTCTAACATAGAAGACTACGTGCTTGCTAAGCCTGATCTTATTTACTGATGGGAAGCACAGAGTAGACCCCCTTTGTTCTAACATAGAAGACTACATGCTTGCTAAGCCTGATCTTATTTACTGATGGGAAGCAACAGAGTAGACCCCCTTTGTTCTAACATAGAAGACTACATGCTTGCTAAGCCTGATCTTATTTACTGATGGGAAGCAACAGAGTAGACCCCCTTTGTTCTAACATAGAAGACTACGTGCTTGCTAAGCCTGATCTTATTTACTGATGGGAAGCACAGAGTAGACCCCCTTTGTTCTAACATAGAAGACTACGTGCTTGCTAAGCCTGATCTTATTTACTGATGGGAAGCACAGAGTAGACCCCCTTTGTTCTAACATAGAAGACTACGTGCTTGCTAAGCCTGATCTTATTTACTGATGGGAAGCAACAGAGTAGACCCCCTTTGTTCTAACATAGAAGACTACGTGCTTGCTAAGCCTGATCTTATTTACTGATGGGAAGCACAGAGTAGACCCCCTTTGTTCTAACATAGAAGACTACGTGCTTGCTAAGCCTGATCTTATTTACTGATGGGAAGCAACAGAGTAGACCCCCTTTGTTCTAACATAGAAGACTACGTGCTTGCTAAGCCTGATCTTATTTACTGATGGGAAGCAACAGAGTAGACCCCCTTTGTTCTAACATAGAAGACTACGTGCTTGCTAAGCCTGATCTTATTTACTGATGGGAAGCACAGAGTAGACCCCCTTTGTTCTAACATAGAAGACTACGTGCTTGCTAAGCCTGATCTTATTTACTGATGGGAAGCAACAGAGTAGACCCCCTTTGTTCTAACATAGAAGACTACGTGCTTGCTAAGCCTGATCTTATTTACTGATGGGAAGCACAGAGTAGACCCCCTTTGTTCTAACATAGAAGACTACGTGCTTGCTAAGCCTGATCTTATTTACTGATGGGAAGCAACAGAGTAGACCCCCTTTGTTCTAACATAGAAGACTACGTGCTTGCTAAGCCTGATCTTATTTACTGATGGGAAGCACAGAGTAGACCCCCTTTGTTCTAACATAGAAGACTACGTGCTTGCTAAGCCTGATCTTATTTACTGATGGGAAGCACAGAGTAGACCCCCTTTGTTCTAACATAGAAGACTACGTGCTTGCTAAGCCTGATCTTGGTTATAGATTTGAACAAAAAGTCACTGAGCTGAGAACTGATAATATATTTAGTAAAGAAGAAGAAATGGCCATAAGAAATAGATGCAAGAACTTTCTGATGAATTTGTTCAAAGAACTTAAACAGAGGCTACCAGAAAATTTGAATATCTTTAAGAAGATATCATGTTTTTCAGTCGGAAGCACTTTAAGCCACAGAAAAGAGCCAATAAAAGTAGTCTTGGAACTATTTTGCAATTCAGATGAAGATATTGCAGCAGCGGAATATCAATATAAAAGCATTCATTTAAATAAACTGGACAAATGTAAAACACACCGAAATGTTTTGGTGAGAAGTCAATCAGTTTGAAGATGCATCAGGTGAAAAACCCTTTAAACAGTTGTCGGAATGCGTCATAAAAGTATTATTATTACCAAACTCTAACGCAGAAATCGAACGAGTGTTCAGCTCCATGAATGTAGTTAAAAATAAATTAAGGAATAAAATGGAGTTAACTCTGTTAAAAAATATACTTTATGTAAAATATGGCCTAAAGATAAATAACAAGTGTTGTAAAGATTACGAATTGCCCTGCATCTGTTATAAACTTAATTGGCAACATTTAGTACCTACAATGAGGAAGATCAGAAAGTTTGCAGCCAGGATATCTTGGATATCTTAGAAGACAAAAACCTTTAGAACAAAGAAGGCAGAAAAGAAAAAGACCTTAGAAGACAAAGACTTCTTTAGAACGACATATTTTTCTGAAAGTGGAGATAATTAATTTATACTTCATATATTAAATATTTGTTTTTATTTCTTTTTGTAGGTATCCCAAGTCATTATTTTTGTTAGCACCTTTTTATAACAAATCTGGCACCTCATAGTAAAAAAAATTTGGCAACACTGAGTTTGCAGCCATATTGCTTGAGTGTCGGGTGTGTGTGTAGCGCGAGTCTGTCTTCTTGCTTCTTTTATACCAGTTTTAATGATCAACTCTTGATAACATATGTCATAGTGTACATAAACTACAAGAGTAAGTATTAAACACTTTTTTTTCTCCAGTGTTATTGAAGTTATTGACATTTAGCATATCACTTCAACTCACAAAACTGTTATCAAATTTTTATTGGTGCATTTTAAATGAAATAAGTTCATTGAATGTCATGTCTCAGAAATTGAAAAGAACATTAAAAGATGAAAAACAAAGCCTTTAACGAAGAGTGGAAGTTGCAATAATTCATTGTGTCACATAATGGTAAAATGCAATGCTTGTTCTGTGAAGCAGCAATTTCGACAATAAAGAAATACAATGCGCATCAGAATTATAGTACTGATAAGGACAACAGGTATGCCAAATTAGAAGATGAGTATCGAAGTATTGCATTAAAGAAGACAAAAACAACAGCATTCTGAGGTAAAATGGATAAACCAACAAAAGTCTCCACACAAATGAAGTTTTATTCAACGCGTTTCCAACACTTTGTGTTTATCATCAGGAAGACACCAAGGATGTGGTACTGACGGGTTGATCCAGTGAACACCACAACTGTGTTGTGTTCCAGTTGTGTTCACTGGACCAACCCGTCAGTACCACATCCTTTGTGTCTTCCTGATGATGAACACACAGTGTTCGAAACGCGTTGAATAAAACTTCATTTGTGTGGAGACTTTTGTTGGTTTATCCATTTTGCCTCAGAATGAGTAAATATCACACAATTACGGATTGCACAACAGCAATTTTTTCATAAATTGATACATCAAGATAAAGGCCAGTTACAAAGTTGCATATCTACTTGGAAAACAAGGTAAGCCTTTCAACGATTCAGAACTAATAAAGGAATGTATTATTGAAGTTGTAGGATGCTTAGATGCAAACAAGATCAACAAATATATAAAATATACCTTTTTTCAAGACGAACCACTACCTTGTGAGTCATCATTTTCCTACAGGAGACAAATAAAAACTGCTTTGCGGGCTCAGATAACAGACGGGCACCTTGAAAACCAACTAAAGCTCAAAATATCTTCATTGGTACCAAATATCTTCATTGGTACCTGGTTCAACAGAAGCAACCACAGAGAAGTCATTAAATGATTAAAAAGTAAGAACAATTTTCTTGTTTTCTTTTCAATTTTATTTATATTTTCATGTTTATTATAAGTATAGTAATGCCATCAATAACTGTAGTATAAGTATTATATAGAAACTTTCATATTTATTGTCTGTGGCCTCAAAGGGAAATGAATGGTGACGATGTGGCCATTATTCTTAGCAAGGTTCACTACCCCTGTCTTAGACAAACCTATTTTCATCAGGTTCTGCGTACTGGAAGTGAGCAAGCAAACCATATACAAGTTCCACTATAATGTGGTGCTGATTTCCTATTACGGTCCTGAACAACTATCTCTACTCTATACGGACACGGACAGCATTATCTACCACATTAAGGCAGAGAATATGTATAAGGACAGACTGGACCGGTTGGATTACTTGGACACCTCAAACCTTGCCCCATCGCTTATCATCTCCTGAACACCTTATTACGGTCCTGAACAACTATCTCTACTCTATACGGACACGGACAGCATTATCTACCACATTAAGGCAGAGAATATGTATAAGGACAGACTGGACCGCTTGGACTACTTGGACACCTCAAACCTTGCCCCATCGCTTATCATCTCCTGAACACCTTATTACGGTCCTGAACAACTATCTCTACTCTATACGGACACGGACAGCATTATCTACCACATTAAGGCAGAGAATATGTATAAGGACAGACTGGACCGCTTGGACTACTTGGACACCTCAAACCTTGCCCCATCGCTTATCATCTCCTGAACACCTTATTACGGTCCTGAACAACTATCTCTACTCTATACGGACACGGACAGCATTATCTACCACATTAAGGCAGAGAATATGTATAAGGACAGACTGGACCGCTTGGACTACTTGGACACCTCAAACCTTGCCCCATCGCTTATCATCTCCTGAACACCTTATTACGGTCCTGAACAACTATCTCTACTCTATACGGACACGGACAGCATTATCTACCACATTAAGGCAGAGAATATGTATAAGGACAGACTGGACCGGTTGGATTACTTGGACACCTCAAACCTGATTCCCATCGCTTATCATCCCCTCTGTAAACAAGGGAGTGCTGGGACTATGCAAGAATCAAGTAGAGGGTAAATCCATGAAAGAATTCACCAATCTTAACTTTTATGAACAGTATAAGATCGTTTGATCATGATGTGAAAACTGTAAAGTCAAACAAGGTTTCACTGTCCCCACGTAATGACAACAGAGTCATTACGGAGGATGGTATATCTACGAGAGCATACGCGTACGTACATTCAATAAGAGGAAACTGTAAGGAAGCCTTTGCACCCATCCTAACAGCCTGTAACTTCAATTCCTTATAAGCCTCCAATATAAAATTCAATATATTTGTTGAATATAAATATTAAATATCAATACAAGTTTGTTATGATATATTAAAAATAAACTCGGTTGGCCAACCACCAACAGCTCCTGCTCAGAAAGCGACCTCCGACTGGCATATAGCACCTCAAGAAAGAAAAGAACGAGGAAGAAAGAGAACCCGGCTAGCTGCCCCCCCGGGGGGCTATGCTAGCACCTAGCCGCTGAGGGACATCTACCTAGCACACCCAAGAAGAATATCGTCATTGCCTCATATACAGAGGGCGCAGAATGGGCAAACCCTAAATCAGCAATTGGTGTTGGAGACAAGCCCAGCAAAACCACTCGGAAGGATATAATAGGATCTCAGGTTACTGGACCTACTAAACCTAAGAAGAATATCTCTCCCTCGCTAAGAGCTTATAGAGATAGAAGAGGTGCTTTGCGCGTGCTGAATAAGCTTAGTGAGATACCTAAGCAAAGATCTCACTGAGCAAAATAAGCAGTCGCTGAGCTGGGCCAAAAAGGTATTGAAGGATAGGGAGTGAATACCTGAGGCTCAATGTGAGGAAGAGGCCGCGCTTAGGTGAGGATCCTGTGCCGGAGGCTAAAAAGCAGATGCAGGGACCCTCACCTAAGAAACGCTTACCTCGCCTCTTTAGTGAAGTGGTCAAGGATCACCACATTTGGGCGGTGATCGACCGCAGCCAACCGAACGGGGCATTTATATATATATTATTTATGCTAAATTAATTATGTAGTCCACTTTTAAGTATATTTGGCTCCGCTTTGATATAGTTCAATAAATTAACATAATAATTATTCTTCTGTATATATATATATGACGCATTTACGTCTCCGTTCCTTCATTCTTTCTCCTTTTATTTTCTTTCTTTCTACTCTCCTGAAGACGGCAAGACGCCGAAATTATCGAGATTCGTGAGTGTTCGTCCTTTTTCTTGTGTTCTCCAGCTGTAACTTTAATTATATATATATATATATCAGTGGTTATCAGCCTTTGGAGCGATTCACTTCTTTTCCTGAAGACGAGGACATCGAAATATAGTAGTGAGTTCAGTGGTTTCCTTTCTGTGTTCTTTTTTAAATTCTAGTTTATATATATATATATATATGATCAAACCATAATAAGAAAAGGGAAAACAAGGCTAAGATCTTTCAACTGTAACAAGCGGTCTTCGTCAGAGTCAAAAACCCAATAGTTGGGTTTTTGACTCCGAAGAAAACCGCTTGTTACAGTTGAAAGATCTTAGCCTTGTTTTCCCTTTTCTTATTGTGGTTTGATCATTGATTGTTATTTCACCTGTTTATGTGAAATCTTTATATATATATGTATATAAGTTAGCTGGTAACAAACAATCACCTTCTTTATCCCGGAGGCAGCTGCACCAGCAGGAGTATTGAACTCAGAGTGCTTTGTAAGCATTAAAACCTAATAAAAGAGCTAGCACTGCGCCGCAGCTCCAGTCTTGTCCAACCACTCTGTCAGTCTTCTAAAAACCTCCATCTAGTTTTGTCCTCAATTATTTCTCAAGCCAATTTGTAATACCCTCAGTAACTTTAATAATTTGTTCTCAGGAGTCTTGGCTTAAACTGTTTGGTTCATTATTTTATTATTCAATTAATTGACAGACTCCTATTAGATTTAACTAATAGTAAAATAACTAGTGAAATTATAAATTGTAACTTAGCAAATAATTTTTTTAAAAAAAAAAAACAATATTTGGAGGCAAGAACATAACATATATATATATATTATTTATGCTAAATTAATTATGTAGTCCACTTTTAAGTATATTTGGTTCCGCTTTGATATAGTTCAATAAATTAACATAATAATTATTCTTCTGTATATATATAAGTTAGCTGGTAACAAACAATCACCTTCTTTATCCCAGAGGCAGCTGCACCAGGCAGGAGTATTGAACTCAGAGTGCTTTGTAACCATTAAAACCTAATAAAAGAGCTAGCGCTGCGCCGCAGCTCCAGTCTTGTCCAACCACTCTGTCAGTCTATGTCAAAACCTCCGTCTAGTTTGTCCTCATTTGTAAGACCCTCAGTCACTTCAATAATTTGATTTCAGGAGTCTTGGCATAACTGTTAATCTCACTATTTCAATATTTTATTTTCAATTTGGCAGACTCCTATTAGACTCATCTAATAGTAAATAACTGAATAAATAATTAATTGTAATTTTAGCAAATAAATCTTTTTTAAAAATACGATATTTGGAGGCGAAAACATAACTGGCGCAGTCGGAACGGACAATAGTTGGAAGAAAGAAATTCGACCAACGAAGGCCCACACAAAGGATTGGAAGAACAGAGGATATGCTCTTCGTCCTACTTCTGTAAGTACAGTTACTTTTTCCTTTGCTAGAAGAGAGCTGTCTTGAAGAAAATATTTTGTTTTCCAAATATTGTGACAAAGTGTTGCTTATTACATTTTTTATTAAAAAATATTAAAAGTATTTTAATACTTAACTTTTTGTGATTAAAAACTTAAAAAGTACAATCAATCACATTATTATTATTCAAATATTTGAACTTCAATATCAAATTTTATTTTTTTGTGTGATATTATTTGAATTTATATTTGTTTATATTTTTGTTGTACACACACAACACATACACTAAACATGGACACTTTAAAGAAAGAATATTTGGTCATGGTTCCGGAGTATCATTGAGAAGCTTCACTTCTCCCGAGATTTATTGAAATCTCAGAGAAATTAGTCAAAAGATTTTATAACACAAAGAATGTTAACGATTTTCAAAATGTATTCCTTATGTTTAGTTTAATGGCAAAAATTAAAGGGCCGGCAGCCACAACAATAAATAATAGTAGAATAACGTGTTGGGAAGAATTAAAAACCGCATTATTAAATAGTTATAGCGATCGTAGGGACGGGTTCACCCTTGCAATCGAAATGTCAACATTAAAACAATATAACACGGAAAGTCCTTTTGACTTTTTCGATAGGATTCAAAAATTATTGAACTTACAAATAGCTTTTTGGAGAAATAAATGTAATAGCTCGGAAGCAGACATAATCTGCAATTATAATAGAAAATTAGCGTTAAGAGTATTATTGAAAGGTCTTAAAGAAGCTATAGGATGTCTTATGAGAACAAAGAATCCCGGTGATTTAAAACGAAGCCTTAAATATGCTCTCAAATGATTTTCAAATGCAATCAAAATTTAACGATTTAATAGAAACAAAATACACCACTCCAAAGAAACCTTCCACACCATTTAGAAAACCCACATACGTCGAACAACCTGTTAGGAGAGACGTAACATATCAAGGTAGACAACATAGCACACCGAACCCATTTCAACAAAACAAACAATATAACCCACCAAACACATCACATACATACAAACCAACACCAATGTCAATATCGACACAAAATACATTTTTAAACAAATTCAAACCACAAAACCAAATGCACACATTAGAAACACCGCAGACTATTTTCAAACAACCCAAAACCACAAAACACACAGAGAGTAAGGAACATGACAATCATTTTTTAGAAGAAAACGCCTCCACATCACATCATCCCAAATTATGAATTTAAACAATAATTTTAGTATCTTGCCCTATTTCATTTTGCCCCATACAGATCTAAAAATATTTTTGATACTGGTAGTTCCAAATGACTTATTAACCCTGTAATTGCAAAGAAATATTTTTCACAATTAATTAAATATGACCCTTGTAAAATCTTATCTGGAACCTGTAGAGACAACAGAATTGACAAGTGCCCCATATCTCAGAAGACCTTTTTGAAGAACAAACCACGAGGTGCTGCACAAAGCAGAATGAGTGGCGATATAATGTTGATGAAGTGGAAGGATAACAAAGAATTTACTCTCGTCTCTAACTTTGACTCAACACAGAAGACAGACAGTCACAAGAAGACAGAAGATTTGCACCTCGGCACACTGCAAGGACAACCTCACCCAACTCTGAGAGACGTGGTCGATTCCCCAATTCAGAGCTTCATTCTAAGTAAGAATTATTAAATAATACTTGTAATTTTAAATTTTAATTCCTTGAAGACATTTTTTCTTCTAACTTTAAAAATTAATATTTGAATTTTTACTTCAAGTGAGCATCTTTTAATTGAAACTGAATCTTCTTAACTTGACTTGATATATATAGCTTTTGAAATTTATAATAGTTGAATATTTAATATTTTTTTCTATTATTAACAGTTTAATCGAATTTATTTTCTTTGTCTATTTGCATATTTTTGTCGCACATATTACGATTTTTTTTATTTTTTCTATTTTGAATTTTTTTTCTCTTCATTTGATTTGCTTTAGAACTGTGTACAAATTTACACTTTGTTCAAACAACCAACACTTACTACACAAATGACAAACAACATGACCGAAAAATATACTTATATCACTCGCGAAGACTATGACCACATACCGACTTACGACGGGAACCCCACTAAATTAATTAGTTTCATTAAAACTGTCGAGTCAGTATATACCCTAGTATGTGACCAAAAGAACACGAGTCACCTTATAAATCACGTGAAATTATTAAACAAAATTAAAGCTAGATTACAGGGATCAGCGGAAAATTTAATTTTATCGAAAGACGTAAATAATATAACGGAATTATTAACTCTCTTAAAAAACCAATTTTCAGACTCTAGAACCACTTAAGAATCACTTAAGGCAGAAATATATAGATCAAAAATGCACTTTTCAGAATCACCTTTTGATTTTTTAAATAGACTTGAAAACCTTATACACTTAATATATAACCGGTTATAACCGGTATTCAATTGATGGATTATCTGTAGACATATTCAAAGAATTAATGATACGAACAGAAAAGGAAATAATTTACCAATTATATAGTGAATATGACCCACAATTGTCTAACTTTATTATAACCCAAAGCCCGGAAAATCTAGATGACTTTAAAAAAATTTTATTCACGAAATGCCAGTTTATTTTAGATTCAATAAATAAAAATAAGAGGAAAAATACGACTCCATATACGAATAAACATTTTCATAAAACGTCACAAAGTTATAAGAATAATTATAGCACCCGCTTTTATTCGCAGCCACACTTTAACAACGAACAACCCCAACATCGCGCTCAGTACGTCCCAAAACCTAATTCACACAATTTCAAAAAACGACCATTTTCGTCTCAACCATTTAACTATTCACAAAATCAACATCGAGGTCCATACTATCCAAGTAAATCATACCAACCTGCTTTAAACGACTCTAATATAGTTTCCATGCGAACCGTGAGCAGTGTTCACCCAAGACCTAGCCAAACACATGAACTAACATATATCGACACAAAAAAAAAAGACGAGATAATAAAACAATTAGAAGAAGAAATTAAACACTTGACAAATCAACAAAATTCAGTTATTCAATATGAAGACGTATACAAAGAAAACTCTAGAAGAAACGAACAATTAGAGGCAGATTTTGTAGGATAAGGCAATAATCAAATGAGTTGTGTAAGACCAAAAGAATCAAAATTTTGAATTAAATGTCACAAGTAAATCGCTCCCTTATACAGGGTGTTCCAAAAGAAACAGTGCACTGAACACAAGAAAGGATATTTATACATTGAAAATGTTTAAATGTATATCTTTTTTGAAAACACCATCACATCTGAGTGTTACATTCATAACATCCTGGAGCCATTTTTGGATCAACTGACGGAGCAAGAAAAGCAACAAGGCTGGTTCCAGCAAGATGGTGCAACTGCACATACGGCTCGTGTCAGTATGTCTGCAGTTGGTGATGTCTTTGGGGATCGTGTGATCTCTCGTGGTTTGTGGCCACCTCGATCACCTGATTTAACACCTCCTGACTTTTATTTGTGGGACAAATTGAAAGGCTCAGTGTATGCAGACAATCCTCGAACTACGGATGAACTGAAGCAGAAAATAACAAGTGTTATTCAAAACATCAAACCTGATGAACTTGAGTGTGTTTTTCAAAACACGCAGCGTCGCGCTCGTTTATGTCTGCAGGTGAATGGCGCACACTTTCAACAGTTATTGTAGATCATATCCTACTGCACGAGTATTGGATTTGTGAATATTTGCAATAAATAGTATGTTTCTGTGAGTTTTGTTTCTTTGGGTTATTAGCATATTCCTACTGCACTGTTTCTTTTGGAACACCCTGTATTATTGATGAAAAAAATCGAAAATGGTTAATAGATACGGGATCGGAAAATAATTATGTTAACCCGAGAATAGTACACCCAAATATTTCCCGGTATAAAGAAAATTTCACTGTTACAACCCCTGCCGGAACTAAGGAAGCTACAGAATATATCATTATAAATACAACAAAAATTTTTAACAAGCCTTCGCTAATGAAAGCATATATGTTTATTTTTTTTTAATAAATACGACATCTTACTTGGCCACAAATCAATGAAAGAACACAATATGAATATTAATTTTAAAAACAACCATTTAGAGTCAAACTTAGTAAAATTTCCAATTAAATCAAATATTAATATCTCACTACGTACAGGTTTAAATTTCATAGAACTACCAATCGAAACAAATAAGAAAGAAGTAATTATAAACGGTAAAGAAAAAGATAACTATAGAATCCTTGAAGGTCTCTACTCAGTAAAAGATAAAAAAGCAAAGTCGCGATAGAAAGCCAAGAATGTATGACTATTATACCTGAACCTATGGACATAGACGAGGACTTTGAAATTCCAAAATTTAATCACTGTAACAATGATATTAGTCTAGGTGAAGTAAAGCAACAAGTACCAAAACTATTAAGAACAGAACACATGAACACAGAAGAAACAGCCAAAATCATTGCACTAGTTCAATCTTACCCTGAAATAATCAAACGTGATAAAGACCTACTAACATCAACAAATGTACTTAAACACAAAATCAGAACAAAAGACGATGACCCTGTATACTCACGTAATTATAGGTATCCACAACATTTTAAAAAAGACGTAGAAATCGAAATTGAAAAACTACTTGAAAATAAAATTATTCGCCCCTCTAATTCCCCTTATAATAGCCCTATCTGTGTAGTACCCAAAAAATTAGACGCATCGGGAAAACGTAAAATCAGGATAGTTATTGATTATCGAAAACTAAATGAAAAAACAATAGACGACAAGTTTCCAATTCCTAAATATTGAAGATTTATTCGGAAAAATAGGAAGAGCTACCTACTTTAGTGCCCTAGACCTAGCCTCCGGATTCCATCAAATTGAAATGGAAGACGATTCTATTCCTAAAACAGCCTTCAGCACTGAGAAAGGTCATTATGAGTTTTTACGTATGCCATTCAGATTAAAAAACACTCCATCGACATTCCATACTTTGTTTTCGAATCTACCTAATGTATTAGTATATATGGACGACATTATAATTTTTTCTGACAACCTTACAGAACATGTGAAACATATAAAAATCGGTTCTCGACATATTAAGGAAACATAACTTAAAGATACAATTAGATAAAACAGAATTTTTGAAAAGAGAATTGCTATTCTTAGGACGTATTATTTCTAAAGAAGGCATTAGGCCAAACCCCTTAAAGTTACAAGCTATCAAAAAATTCCCTATTCCTAAAACACAAAAACAAATAAAACAATTTTTAGGACTCAAAGGATATTACCGAAAAATGATACCCGATTACGCCAAAATAGCCAAACCTTTGACAACTATGTTACGCACGGACACACATATAGACATTAAATATCCTAAATATATAAAATCTTTATTACACAACGAACCTATTTTACAATTACCTGACTTTGACAAACAATTTAGGGGCCAGGCTAGCTCAGTGGTTACGTGCTCACCTCTAAACTGATAGGACCGGGGGTTCGATCCTCACCTGGCCCTCGATTTATTCACACGGGAGGTGAATAAATCTGAGCACGTCGTCCCTCGGAGAAGGACGTTAATAAACCTGTTTTGATCTATTACCGTGTACCCAAACCTTTCGGTCATAACACGGGGACGTTAATAAACCGTCGGTCCCGAGCCTGTACGATGTCAGGTACTCGTTAAAGATCCCTACTCTAAATACATTTGAGTTAGGCAAAATTTAGGACTCCCACTGTAAAATCAATTTTCATTGTGTGGTATCACAAAGGGCCAATGCTTGGCATACGTGTGTTCCCTTGTGGGACTGCCACTGCAACCTAACCTAACCTTGACAAACAATTTACTCTAACAACAGACGCCTCAAACTTTGCAATCGGTAACGTATTATCACAAAAATTTAATGGAAACGATTTGCCAATCTCTTACGCTTCCCGAACTCTCAATAAACATGAGGAAAAATTAAGTCCGATTGAAAAAGAGTTATTAGCCATTGTATGGGCATGAAACTATTTCCGACCGTATATATATATGGTAAGAAAACAATCAATTCAGATCACCGGCCCCTTCAATATCTTCATAATATGAAAAATCCAAGTGCAAAAATTTTAAGATGGAAATGCCAATTAGCAGATTATGATTTGGAAATTAAATACAGTTTCTAATAGGGCATGGGAGATTTGGCCACTATCTCCACCGCCTGAAACTTGTCAACTCTCCAGGGTGTAGCTGTGACGGTAGGTCACCTCAAACAGTTCAACACCTCCTGTTCGACTGCGTTGAGTTAAACTCAGAGAGGAGTAGGATGGAGAGAAAAGTGGTGACTGCCGGAGGTGCGTGGCCCCCGCAGCTTGCAGCTTTGTTTGAGGAGGGCCTAGTCGGTGCCTTCGGGGAAGTGGTTAACAAATATTTTAATTTACTGAGTTGATTATGATAGCCTGTACTGTCTGTGTGCTCTGATGGCGATTGCTCTGTTGTCATTGTGGTTATTTTGTTGTTGTTAGTCATTATATATTTAAGCTGTATTTGCATAGCATGATGGAGATTGTTGTGTTGCATTGAAGATTTTGATGCGTGTGGTGCCTTCGGGTGGGAGCATGCTGTTCTCTGACAAAAAAAAAAAAAAAAAATACATTAAGGGAAACGAACTTGGTTGCAGATGCTCTTTCCCGAATCACTCACGAAATAAATTTAGCAGAATCAAACATAGAATCTTGTCCGACCACAAGTAAGGAATCCCAAACTCAATATTACAATAACGAACAAAGTCTAGACGAAACGGAAAGCTTAATAACACAACACTCACAAGAAAGCTCAACAGACAAAATATTTATTGTTGACGACCCGAACAAAATACTCAATGTAGAAAATAATCAAAAGAGAAAAGCCCTCAGACAGTCATGTACAAACAATACATTCTAACAAAAAAAGATACCACCTGTACACAGATCACACTGCATCCGATGATTTAAAAAATCTATGTTTAGAGTACCTCCGACCAAACACTACCTGCGATGTGTATTGTTCAGATACAACGTCGGGAATAATGAATGAAATCCTAGATAAAACGTTTATTAAATTTCAAACAATCATTGAAAATAATTTTCAAACAATTAAAATAAAAAGATACTTTTTTAAAGTCGTAGAAGACATCAAAAGGTTGGACTTACAAAAAGAAAAGATACTAAACCAGCACAACGGATACACTTGGCACAGAGGAATTAACGTTTACTTCCTTTTGTTAAGAAAATTTTGTTATTGGCATCGAATGTTAACCCACATTACGGAATATGTTAATAATTGCGATACTTGTAAACAAATTAAATATGATAGAAATCCCCCGAAACCAAAATTTCAAGTGACACCGACACCTGTGTTTTACATTATAAAAATGTAAAAATATTTACAATAATCGACTGTTTTTCGAAGAAACTTTATGGTTATATACCTGTGTTGACCTTTATACGCACCAAGCCATATTTCAGGCCATATCGTTTTTAAATCATGTCAGGTTGTCTTTTTACGATTTGCCCTTTAGCCGTCGCATGTACACATGGCGACGCCCAAGGTGGGTATGGTTATATACCACAAAACACAACTGGCCAAGAAATAATTAAATGCCTCAGAAATTACTTTTGCCATTTCCCTACCCCAGACACATTACAATGTGATAATGGTCTAGAATTCTTAAACAAAGGTCTAGAAAACTTTTTATTTTATCATAACGTTAAAATTAACTACACAACGCCAAATCATTCCAATTCAAATGGATTAATTAATCGCGCACACAATACACTAATTGAACTCATGAATCTTATCACTGTCGAAAAATCTCCGGACAAACTATCTTTAAATGAAACTCTTGAACTTGCTCTCATTGCATTTAATAATACACCTAATAAAACACTAAAATTAACACCAAACGAAATCACATTCGGCAAAACAAACAAAGAAACTTCAGATGTCCTTTTGACTGCCCAAATCGAACAATTTCATAAAGACAAACTTGCTATAAATAATTGTATAAAAAATTTAATAGATACTGAAAAATCCGAGAGAACTAATAACCTAAATAAACTACGAGAAGAAATTGTCATCACTGAAGGGAAAATATATGTTAAAACTAACAGTAAATCAAAAAATAAACCTAAATATAGAGCTACTACGTATAGTAAAAGTACAAATCGGATAATAACGAAAAGGAAATTCACTAAAGTACATCCAAGTCAAATTAAGAGACCTCGTAAATATGAAAGGAATAATTCTGACACTATTTCTGTTCAGGCAGACAAGGATGAAGGAAATAGTGATAACAGTGCTTACTCTTCTCAGCCTGGCACAAGCTTACAAACTGACTGACTTAACAACAGGACCTGGAATAATCTTTATTAAAATCCAAGACTCCTACAGAATAGAAGACTACCACACTTATATAAACTCGATTAACATTCTAACACATCAGACGGAAGTTAATAAAATGGACAAAAAATAATTAATGAAATATTACCAAACACAACTAGGCACGATTCTAATACTCTACAGCAACATATAAGTTACATTTTAAACAAACTAGATTACATATTAATCAACAGAATTTTACCTCCAACTAGAATTAAAAGAGGACTAATAAATGGTCTCGGCACAGCCATCTCTTGGTTAACTGGTAACATGGATGCCCGAGATAAGGAGCATTATGACAAAGTGATAAGCAAAATAGAATCAAATTACTATCACTTAAGCCACAATGTGGAAAATCAAGTAATGACGAATAAACAACTAATTGGAGATTTTAACAAAGATATGCAAATCATTCAAAATAACACAGAAAGAATTTCAAATATCCTTTCGAATAGTGTTAACAAAGAATTACAATTTGAAAAGAAATATACACTTTTATTATCCAATTTAATGTATGTTATTAATAAAGTAAATGATATCATTATCTCTTTAGAATTTTGTAAAATAGGTATCCTACTTTAGTATAATTAATTTAAAGGAACTTAAATAAATTGACAAAATAAACTTAATTTCTACTGTACCCGAAGTTCTTTGGCAGACGGGAAAAGTAGATTGTTCAATAACAGAATCATTCATTTGCTATTTTGTTCATTTACCAATTAAAACCCCTGCTACAGAAACTTATTTTTTATTTTATTAGTTGTGCAATCCGTAATTGTGTGGTATTTACTCATTCTGAGGTAAAATGGATAAACCAACAAAAGTCTCCACACAAATGAAGTTTTATTCAACGCGTTTCGAACACTTTGTGTTCATCATCAGGAAGACACTATAATACAAATTATATCTAATTAGTTACAAAAATTAGAGTGAAATAATAAAATTCAATTAAGAGAATTCAAGACATACCCAAGGATGTGGTACTGACGGGTTGGTCAAGTGAAAACAACTAGTAGGAAACTGATCCCTTGCGAAAGAGTGGGGATAGGCAGGCATATAGGAGATAAGGTGACAAAGGTTTCGGGTATGCTTGAAAGCCGTTAACTGAAATAGAGAAGGCCAGAACCAATAATTTAGAGGAAAGAAACTTTTTTTTTTTTTTAAATTTATTTTTTTAATTTATTCTTTGTGATTCTAGGAACAGCTTAAGAAATTTTGTACACCCTGGAATTTGATCATTAAGGCATAGAGAGGCAGAAGGATTATTAATGACGGCCTTGTTTATTTGAAAAGCTTCCAAATTACAAATTTCTTTAAACTTTCTATTCGTATGTAGGATGGTAAGGTTCAAGTTTGGATCAAAGCTGTGATTTTGTGTGACAAGGTGTTTCGCAAAATGTGAAAAAAATTATTTATTATTTATTTATTATTATTTATTATTTCACTCTAATTTTTGTAACTAATTAGATATAATTTGTATTATAGTGTCTTCCTGATGATGAACACAAAGTGTTCGACACGCGTTGAATAAAACTTCATTTGTGTGGAGACTTTTGTTGGTTTATCCATTTTACCTCAGAATTATTTTTTATTGTCGTATCCATACAAAAATATAGAAGGTAAAATTAAAACATTAAAAATACACCCTTCTCTTGTTATTAAGGATACAGAATTGTATACTGGAAGCTGTAAATTAGTCTTAAGTAATTACTATTGTAAAGAAACTGTTAAAATAGATAATGTATGTATTCATGACTTAGTTTTAAGCGATTCACACAAAAATTGTGTTAGTTACGAGCTTTCTCAAGCCAATACTATGTCTAAATATGTTAATGTTATAGATCAATATTTGTTATATAATGTATCTTATCTAATGGTAAAAATTTTACTATTCGTCCAAAATCAACAGCATTATTGAAGTTAGAAGAATCAGAAAAATTAAAGGACGTCAAAACAACTCATCGCTATATAGAAAGTGAACCTCTAAAGCTGACATTGGGAGAAACAATAAACTCTATGCCTATCAATATATCATTAGAGAATTAGAGAAGATTCATCAATCCAACATAGATATGGAGCCATCAGAAATATTAGAGGGAAATAAGCCAGATGTAATTTATATTTATATATCCTTAGCATTAATTATTGCTATTATTATCATAACTACATATACAGGCATCAAACTTGTAAAATGCCATAAAAAGTGAAATTCGACTCTACAACTCAACACTGATGCTGTGCTTCTTGAGGACATTGGTCACAACTCAGTACCACTTTCCAGGCAGACACCCCAAGTCAACCCATCGTTACCATCCCTTCAAGCTGCCCCTTCATTTTTGTTCGTGAGGACAGTTCACTCTTAAGGAGGGACGAGTTATAGAGTTATTAATTTATAAGAATTCTCCAACAGCTATTGGAAACTTCCATCGCAGCCAACGGAAACACCAGCGGATACACCTTATCTAACCCCGCCAACCTGGTCCTTTCGAGGAACCAGGCTCTGCCTGTCACAAGCCAGGAACAAGGGGGAGTGATAGAGGAGTAACACCTCTCTAAAAAACCTTGGTTCAGCTGGCCCGGCTGATAGAACCATGTAAGGGCCCCATGTGCAGGGTCACGCACGAAGGCTGGACTTGGATTTTCTTTTGGATTAACGGACTGGATTTGTTTACTCTGAGCTGGCCCCTGTGGGTGTGGGCACAGTACCCGGCCGGGCCATTTGAAATTGATTCATCTAAGGGCCGGTTGGGCTGGCGACCGTCTACCCACAGGGGTCCCCCGCCTGGCAGGCGCTGCAGGGTGGTGCCCCAGATCGTCCCTGGGGAGCCCCGAAAACTATTGTGAGTACGGGCCTGGGACCCCCAAAGGAGGTTGAGTGTCTCCCTCCACCGGGGGTGTAACCGGCTCTCCGGGTGAACTCGGAGGCTAGCGGGTAACTCTGCTAGCTGGGCATGCCCAGGTCGGATAGCCCCCTGCAGTCGTGGGCGTATTCTTCTAATGGAACCTATTTGCTAAAACATCTACTAATTCGAATAACTTAACAACAAGCCCTATTGCCTCCTCCTCCAAAGGTAACAGCAAGCCTCAGAGGCCTAGGAGTAAGAATGGAACCTTCCTGGCAGCCCCTGGATCTACACGGAAGTGTCCAACTAGGACTACTCCCATAAGAACTTCAGCTGACACAGTATGTGTTAGAGAGGCAGCGGAGTTTACCCCGATTGTCGAAAGAGACTCCTCCCCAAGTAGTGAGAGGTCAGCCCCAAGGTTGAGGAAGCGCAAGACCATAACAGAGAGCTCGAAGTACTATAGCTGCTTCTCAGACTCCTCGTCGAATGAGAGCCCAACCCCGACTGGTACCGTTGGGATGTTTGCTTGTTGTCAGGGGGGCACTCCTCATGATGAGCGGAACTTTGAGGAAAAGATCGGGGCAGAGATGAGAGCAACCCTTACAGAATTTAAAAAGGAAATAATATCTGTCGTTAGGGAGGAGATATGCAACACAAGGGTTGTAACCAAACCACCTAAACAAGTAGAAGGTGGTCTGGAGGAGGTGAGGACCATCCTTATGCAGTTCAAAGAGGAAGTCATGACGCTGGTTAAGGAGGAGATCCAAGAAGCCCTGGAAAAAATGAAGGAAGAGAATAAAACTACCTTACGTGGGCTGAGAAAGGCAGCAACTCCGGTAGTGGACTCGGTTGGAGCCACGAAATGTACTGAGAGCGAACCAGCGGCTCCCGTCATCCAAGTGAGGCATGAGCCAGAAGAGTCAAAAAGAGAAAGAGGAAAAAGAAAAAACAGGACCCAGCGGGCACGAGAGATGAGAAAACGAAAACGAAGCAAACGGTAAGGAACGTTGCCAGTGGAAGTGGCAAAACAGATAAGCCAAAAACACTAAAGGATGTCCTATTGGCTCCAAGGGAAAACCTCCTTGTAGTCACGAAACCAGGCAGTGAAGGACCTGTAGGTGAGATAAGAGAACTTCTGAAGAGAGAAATCCAACCCAGGGAGAAGGGGGTTAGGATTAATTCAACAAGGAACTTGGGTTGGGATCCTACTCACTGTAGAAACACCAGAAGAAGCGGACAGGATGAAGGAGGCCATTAAAAAGGCTGATTGTGGACTTCATGTGAGAAATGTGGTCGCGAGACTACCTCGCATCCAAATCAGGACGGTTCCCAAGGACATGACCTTTGATGACTTGAAGGAGCAAGTGATTAACAACAACCCTGATTTGGGAATCGGAGATGAAGACTTCAATCCCCTTTTTAAAATACAAAGTAAAGGTAGGCAAACAATATCAGTTATCTGCGCCCTGAATAAGAACAAACACGAGATGATGAAGTCCAAAGGGTATGTCAGAATTGACTGGCAGCGTTGCCCAGCCTCTGACTACACTGAATTAAGCTATGAGTGTTAAAATACCTTTTAGGTTTGGTTTCTTTATCACGATGCTCAGTTTTCCCTTCATCATTAGTACCAGTTTTGTTTTCTATTACTTAAACACCGTGAAAGTTTTGAATTAATCAATGGGATAAACCTACATCAACTTGCAGTATGCACACCCATCCAAAATGATGTACAGTGTAGCCACCGTAAGACATGACCCATTTGAAAAAGTTGTAGTTATGCTTGAGAAGAAATGAAAAAAGAAAATCCCTAAAATATCAGGTAAAAATAATGTACTTGTAGATTGATAAATTTGTTGGAAAATCTCAACAAAATACTCAATTAAAAATTGAGTTAAACAAATTAACGAAAGATTAATGGTATATAAGGAAACTGTAATCGAACGTGAAAATACAACACGCGAAAGTTTACCGGAGATCCCAGAAAAAGTATATATTGTTAATAAACAAAAACAAAGCAAAACAAAAAATAAGTACAAAAAAAGAAACATTAAAGAAAATAAATCCAAAATTAAAGACAGGCACAATAGAGCCTCAACATTATAATTAATACTCGTAGTAAAATCCACTTATCCAATGTTAAAAGACCCAAGAAATTAGTTTACAATTTAAAAAATATTGTTTCAGAGCAACCGTCTCAATCGGACAAGGGACACTCATCAAAACCATAACTTATATATATATATATATTATTTATGCTAAATTAATTATGTAGTCCACTTTTAAGTATATCTGGCTCCGCTTTGATATAGTTCAATAAATTAACATAATAATTATTCTTCTGTGTATATATATATATATATATATATATATATATGGTTGGTTACTTGCCGTTGCGCCTACAACGTGCTTGGTCTCCCATTCTCTTTTCTCCTGAAGACGGATTACCCGAAAATTTGAGTCTGTAAGTGTGTTTCCCTACTTTGTGTGTTGCTCTTTGTTAATCTTGAACTCGTATATATATATATATATACTTATACAGAATATATATGTAAAGGTTGGCTACACTTCAGCTTTTCTTTTAGGTTGCCATGGTAACCTTACATTGTTGATATTGTCAGTCACCTGTTTTTATTTGTGTGTTAATTATCCTTTTACTTGAAAGGACGTGTAATTTAATTCTTGTGAATAAAATCACGTTGAACGATCTTAGAAATTAAATTGACCATGAACCTTAGACCATGATATTGAATTCTCTACTTTTAATGAGCATGCTTTAACAGGTTCTATGCTAATTAATCCAATTGTAGATAAAAAGAAAAGAAATAGAAATTAAATTACAAGATCTCAAGTAAATAGAGAATGGCTCAACTTTATGTTCGTGTTACGAAGAGAGCAGAGGATGGTTTTGAGATCCAGGGTATTTCTCCTGACAAAAATGTTTGGTATGTATTTCCAGAGGAGTCAAGGGATTTACAGGTACATTCTATTTTGTTAAAGAAAAGACAAATAGTAAATGCAATAGCTGTTATAAAAAAAATCATACCAGAATCGTATGCTGAGACTGCTATTCCACCAAGTAGCTGTTGGCAATAGAGTTTCCGCGATGAGTGATAGTTATTTTCGTGAATTCGTGGTTAAATTGAGATCATTATCTCGTTTAAGTTCTCGTTTAGACCATGATATTGAATTCTCTACTTTTAATGAGCATGCTTTAACAGGTTCTATGCTAATTAATCCAATTGTAGATAAAAAGAAAAGAAATATCAATCATATTAAGGAACTTAATATTGAATCTTTCCACAGTTTTTCTTGTTCGGACCTTCGTGTTAGTATTTATATGATCGATTATCCTTTGGATAATTATGATCGTGTATACTTGAACAATGGACTTTTCCGGAATCATGATGGAAGGATCCTATATAATACTAAAGACTACAGTTTAATTTCATGCAATAGAAATTTAAACAATGAAAAAATCTCTGCTAGAGAAACTGCTTTAACTAGGAATTTCCTAAAAAGATTGAATGATAAAAGAATTTCAGGACGCTGGATACCATATGATAAAATGAATTATGAAAATTTGAGAAAGTTAATTGTATATAGGTCTTCTATCTTTTCGCTGAGAAAAGATGGCATATATCTTAATAGGTATCAGGGATCATTGCATTCATGTGGCCATTGGTTATATGCTTGCTTTTACACTCGATTTAAAACTTATAATCATGATGTTTCTTTAAAGAAGCTCTTATTTGCTTTAACTATACTACATTATGAGTTAGAAGAATCCAACTCTATCAGATTGAATGATATACTATCAGCCATTGAAAGCTGGATTGTTATGAATGGCTGTAGTTCTTGTTTGATTAGGACTTTCAATCGTATCCAAGAAAACCATGTATATAGATGTTTATACTTTTATCAGTATTGGAGTAATTCAGAAGATGGGCATATTTCATTTCCCAATATACCTTTTGAATATTATAGTACTCCTCACGAGTCTGACGAGATTATTGATGGTATTGTTATAGAACTAATTGATGAGCATGAATTTCTAGTTGTTAGAAGATCTTATGCTAATTCTGATTACAGTGAAGTCAGTATGAAGTTTAATCTAGATGATCAAATTTCATATGTATTTAAAATGCCTTTAATAACAGCACTATCTTTTTTAAGATTGGTGAATGGCTATTGCCAATCTATCAGATCAAATGTAATAATGAACTGCGATAATGGAACTCTTGAGTTCTTTGATAGATATAAGGATTTCGTAGATAAAACTGCTATTAGTAGAGTCTATGATGTACAGACTTTATTATATTTATATCGATCAAAATATCCAGCGCTAGTGAATTTAGCTATCAATTTAGCAGCATGGTATTGTGGATCGACTATTATCCCTGAAATAGTCGGAAAGGTCAGACGTAGGAGAGAAGGAATGGATATGTTTAAAGCTACCATTCTATATACAACTACCCCTCTATATAATAGAGATATATCAGATTTATGTGAAGAATTCATTTTAGTTCTAGAAAAGAAAAGCTGAAGTGTAGCCAACCTTTACATATATTATATATATACGTGTCACTTTGTGTCGGTTCGACACGGTGCCGCTCAAACCAGAGTGTGAGTTCTGGGCAGCACTTGTGTATCCTGAGCACTCCGATCAAAGCTGGGATGAATACGCTACTAAAAGCTTGTGGGTTTGTACTCGCCCACTTTCGCACAACACGATCTGTTTTACAATGAGCTCGCAAAACAGTTGGCCGAAAGGCCATTCCTACCTTGCATTTAAGCCAGGCCTAAGACGCTATCTGCAAAGTATCGGCTTTTCGACAGTTCCTACCGAATTGCCAAGTAAATTGTCTCTCTCCTTAATGACTGAGAGATGACCCCTATAGACTGAATAAGTCTTAACCGGGGTATATAAATACCTTCCATAATCCATCAAATAATACGAGTGAAGACAAGGACAAACAAGAAGCAGGAAGACAAGGAGAGACACACACCATATTTTATCAAAATCAATTCTCAAGTGCCTACAAAACAGATGAACGCATAAATAACCAAAAGTTAAAAGATGCGGGACTTCAAGCGAGTGAAATAACCAAAGAAGAATATCCTAGAATTATCGTTCTCGAACTACCTTCAGAGGAAGATAGCAATATTTTGTAAAGAAAAATATATGATACTTAACCTAAGTGGAGAGGCTAACTTGGGAAATATTTAAATCTGAGTTCAGTCTAGCGGTGAGATTAAAAAATAAAAATTATCAGACAAAAGAAAACTGCGTTTTTGAGATTTCACCTCGTATTAAGACATATTTTACAATTGCAGTCAAGGCTATATTATAATTTGACATCACATTATTTTAGAGATTAGATAAGGATTATTAGATGTTTTAAATGTCAAGGACTTGGTCTTGTCTCAAGTGCATATAAGAAATCAAAAGACACATGTGGTCACTGTGGTAATTTAAGAACGGGAATGAGGCTGTGTGGTGATTATTGGCTCTCCCAAATCTTGACGGGACACGGAGATTTCGGTGCCTACCTCTCCAGATTCAAGAGGAGGGAAAGCGCAGCCTGTTGCTGTGGCGACCAACTGGAGAGCGTAGGGCACATCCTGGAGGTCTGTCCCAGATATGCCGGATCGAGATTCAATTATGAAATGGCCACTGGCCGGTTTGTGGCAGACACGTATGGAGTAGCGCTCACCAAATATAGACAAGTTTTTCTAAAGTATATAAACGAGATAAGAAGAATCAGAGGAACATAGGGGATAACGCCTCCAAGATTAAATAAATTTTGAGCACATTAAAGAGTGAATGTTTTAATTTTGTTTGGTTAGAAGATAGTTTTTAATTTGTGTTTTTTGAAGACCTCGGATGAAGTCAAGTTTTTTGCTTTATTACTTATTAACATTATAATCTCCTTTTTGTAGTAGTTTTCTTTTTCCTTTATGTGATGTAGTGGCGTGGAAACTCGCCTCCGTGTGGTCCACCTCGGGCGTATCTCGGAGGCTGTTTTGCCTCTATCTTCGGCTAGGGCTTTTGTCCCCGAGATGCGGCGAAAGAGTTTTCACGTAAAAAAGGCATCGATCTGTGTTGTTATTATACGTGATATGGCCGAAAGGTACACGTTCTAATATCAAAACAGGTCACTGTGGTAAAACTGGTCATAAATTTGATGATGGTCGATCAAAATCACTACATGTGCGTCTTGTAAAGGAGCACATACAATTAAAGACCCAAATTGCCCAACTTTCTGTAGATATAAAGCGCATTTCATTTCTAGAATAAATTATGACTAGATAAATACGATTTTTACAGATAAATAATGAAAAGTACAAGAGCAACAGAGGAATTATATGTGAACCTTCATAAATTAAATCCAGATATAATATTAACCCAAGAACAGAAACTCAATAGTTACAACTAGGCCCAAATTTTGAAACAGTTTCTATCTCTAAAAATTCTAAATCAGCTATAGCATATAGAAAGAGAGTTTTTGGTGTTTGTATCATCTCTCAGTTTTGCTCTGAACATATTATTACTTGTGCTTTTACTTTTAATGGATCAACTTTGATAGTCTCGTCAGTATACCGTCATCAAAATTATAATATAGAAGAGTTATTATCTTATATGAAAGAAATTATAAAATCTAGTAATGGTCGTCTAATTTTCTTGGCAGGCGACTTCCATTCAAAACCATCTTTCTGGTTCAACGCAAGGACAGATGCGCGAGGAAGAAAAGTGAACTTCATCTCACGTAATAATCTGTTGCTGTTAAATAAACCAACTATTTATCTTACATACTCAGGAAAGAAACTAAGTTTTCCAATTTATAGAAATATAGATTTAACTTTATGTCGAAATTTAATATCTGTTTCAATTAATAATTGGGAAGTTCTAAATAATGTTTTACCATCAGACCACAATGTTATCATATTTTCTTGGACTCCACAAAATAGAAATTATCTAGTTAGTGACAATCGATTTATAGTAAGAAATTCAGCAGTATATAAATCGTCATTGGAAGCTAACCTTTCCAAGTCTCCAAGTAGATGCAATTTACCACATGAAATTGACCAAGTAGTAAAAAACATCGAAGTGCCAATAAGAGTCTCTTGTCACAAGGTTAAAACATCAAGTTAAATCGTCCTCCTTGGTGGTCACAAAACTCTAGCTAAGCTCAAAGCAAATCTACAAAGAGAAAAAAGACAATTGCGTAAATTCAGGTTTGATAATGCTACTCGTATTCTAGAAAGATTTAAATTAACAAAAAAAAAGCATATTTATGTTGAAATTAAGGTCTCTAAAATGAAATCATGGAACCGTTTTGTTAAACAAGGATCTAAAACTAATCCTTGGTCAAAATATTGGCAAATAATTAAAAGACCTTCAAACAATACTATATCGACATTAAATAATACCTCTTGGAAAGAAACAATTAATGAAGAATTAATCAAACTATTTCCCTTTAGATTTGATTACAGATGTCATAAACCTCTAAATTCCATAATTGACGATGATTTAGCACAAGAAGAAAGTATAAAGGAAATTATACATAGTAGACGCACAAATCGAGCACCAGGGCCAGACAAAATAACCACAAGTATGATTAAATTAGGAAAAGATATATTGGCACCGCATCTCGTCTCTCTGTTCAATGACTGTTTGCAGTTAGGGTATTTCTCTCAAGAGAATGTGTGGATTAGCTAATGCGATCCTCATTCCTTAAAAAAAAACAGCCAGGTAAACTACGACCGATCTCATTGACTTCAAACATGGCAAAAGTCTTTGAGGTTTACCTAAGAAAGAATTAAGACAAGCATAAACTATCTTATGCTTGTTTAAATACAAGCATAATGCTTTCAATACAATAATTCATGAAGTTCTACTGAATAAAGGCTGTAACAGTAATGTCATTAATACAATCAGTAGTTATCCCAGAGGAGATCCAGAACTACATGGAGATATCGTATACGATGAGGTATGTCACCTAGTAGATCCCAGTCAGCGTGCGCTTACCGATGGCTGTTTAGAAAACACGTCTGTCTGTCTGTGCTTCTTCGGGACTCGAGGACCAAACTAAAGAACTTGCACATTGTAAGCTTGGATATAGCAAAAGCCTTTGACTCGGTAAGCCACAGGGTCGTAGCCTACGTGCTGCGAGAGCTCAGAGTCCCAGTGGGGATCCAGTACTACATCTTGAGATCGTATACGATGAGCTATGTCACCTAGTAGATCCCCGTCAGCGTGCGCTTACCGATGGCTGTTTAGAGAACACGTCTGTCTGTCTGTGCTCCTTCGGGACTCGAGGACCAAACTAAAGAACTTGCACATTGTAAGCTTGGATATAGCAAAAGCCTTTGACTCGGTAAGCCACAGGGCCGTAACCTACGTGCTGCGAGAGCTCAGAGTCCCAGAGGGGATCCAGAACTACATGGAGAGATCGTATACGATGAGCTATGTCACCTAGTAGATCCCAGTCAGCGTGCGCTTACCGATGGCTGTTTAGAGAACACGTCTGTCTGTCTGTGCTCCTTCGGGACTCGAGGACCGAACTAACTCATCGGAGAGATATATTTAAAGGTAATCAGGAAGTGGTCTCCCACCTATTGGGCAATGAATCAGTGGCAACTGAGATGGGACCAAGGGGACGTCGGTAGATGGACTCACCGCTTTTTCCCCAACGTTTCTACGAGGCTGTGGCTGAGGGATCTTCAAGTGAATCACTGGCTAGCCCAGTTTCTTACGGGGCACGGTGATTTCGGGGCATACCTCTACAGGTTTAAGAAAATTGAGGATGAAAGTTGTACATGTGGGGCTCCATCGGAAAGCGTATGTCACATCCTGGAGGTATGCCCCAGATATGCCAGTGTAAGATTTGAGTATGAAGTGAGGACGGGAGAATTCGTAGCGACTACTTATAGAACTGCCTTTACAAGTCATAAGGATGACTTCTTCAAATTCATTGAGGGCATAAGAAGAATGAGAAGGAGCCCAGGCGATATTGTCACTGGACATCCGTAATCAGAAGAAGAAGAAGAGGATTGATTTTTTGTTTTTTAATCTCTTATAAAGTGTCTTTCATTTGTCCAAGTACTGAGTTTTATGTTTTGTTTCCCTTTTTTGACTTTGTGATGTAGCGTCGTGGATGCTCGCCTCCGCGTGGTCCACCTCGGGCGTATCTCGGAGGCTATGATTGCCCTATCTTCGGCTAGAGCTTGGTGCTCCCGAGATGCGGCGAAAGAGCTTTCACGTTAAAAAGCATCGATCTGTTCTGCTATTATCCGTGATATGGCTGGAAAGCTGGGTACACGTCTTAATATCAAAACAGGTCTCCCACTTATTGTCAAGAGGATGCCCACAAGGTTAGTCATTATCACCAATTTGCTGGAACATTTACATTGATGATCTACTTTACGCTATTGAAAACGCTAATTATAAATTCATTGCATATGCAGATGACATATTCATGCTGATTGAAGAAGACTCACGCAGAAAACTTGAGGATAAGGCAAAAACATTGCTGAACATAGTTAGTAATTGGATACTAAAAGTAGGATTAACAATTTCAGCAAAGAATTATGTTAAGAGGTAAGCTTCAAACGTCTTCCAATATTCAAAATTGATAATTATAAAATAAAATTTTCACAAAAATCTTAAATTACTGGGTATAACATTAAATAAAAATATGGAATTCAGACTTCAGATCAAAGAACTAAATCAGAAAGCGTTTAAAGAAATTTAGTGTTTTTAGAATAGTTGCAGGTTACAGGTGGGGTATAACCCATAATCAACTGATGGGAGCTGATAGAGCAATTGTTGACGGTCTAGTTGCATATAGTTCAGAGGTGTGGTTCAATAGAATATCTAATTCTGCAATCCAAAACCTAAACAGGGTCTACACAGTGATCACACAGTCATCTCAATCTTATAAGACAGTACCCAAACGTGTTTTGTGTTTATTAACAAGAACATTACCTGCTTATTATAATCTGCAAGCAAAAATGTTAAGAGATTTTTCAAAAAACCATTCTACTTTTCCGAACAATGATCTTCAAAATCATATGAATAGACGAGAGGCTAGTACTTTAGTACGAAAAATGTCGAGTCATAAAAGAATATTAGTCGAAAATATGGGAGGCACAATTTAGAGCACAAACAAGATTAGGCCACATTTTAAAATTTGTTAAAAATTTTCACAGACATCTAAACCAAGATTAGGCCACATTTTAAAATATGTTAAAAATTTTCACAGACATCTCAACCAAGATTAGGCCACATTTTAAAATTTGTTAAAAATTTTCACAGACATCTCAACCAAGATTACTTTCAACCAAATTTTGCTGTCTCTCAGGTACTTTACAGGTCATGGAAAAATTCTGTTCATTCTTATATTATTTCCAGGGCGTAGGAAATTTGATAGGCCTCTTGTCATTTATTATTTGACTGCAAAAATACAGAACAGATCAATTTAATTTTATGTTAAAAATTCAATCTCTTGGACTCGACTGGCCTTCACCATTACACAAGCATATCTCGACAAAACGAAGATACATTGTTTTTAAGAAATATGCCACGAACCTGATAACTAAACGTATGAAAAATGACTATGCCAGTAAAATACCATACACTGCTAACATAGCATTACAACTGCCTCTAAATACTGACAACTCATCTTCTAACTAGTGTCTAAAGATGGTTTTCTTTTTTTTTTCTCAAAAATATAAATTTCTTAACTTCTTCATAGCAAAAGCCTTTGACTCGGTAAGCCACAGGGTCGTAACCTATGTGCTGCGAGAGCTCACAGTCCCAGAGGGGATCCAGAACTAATGGAGATATCGTATACGATGAGCTATGTCACCTAGTAGATCCCAGTCAGCGTGGGCTTACCGATGGCTGTTTAGAGAACACGTCTGTCTGTCTGTGCTCCTTCGGGACTAGAGGACCAAACTAAAGAACTTGCACATTGTAAGCTTGGATATAGCAAAAGCCTTTGACTCGGTAAGCCACAGGGCCGTATCCTATGTGCTGCGAGAGCTCAGAGTCCCAGTGGGGACATGGAGAGATCGTATACGATGAGCTATGTAACCTAGTAGATCCCAGTCAGCGTGCGCTTACCGATGGCTGTTTAGAGAACACGTCTGTCTGTCTGTGCTCCTTCGGGACTCGAGGACCAAACTAAAGAACTTGCACATTGTAAGCTTGGATATAGCAAAAGCCTTTGACTCGGTAAGCCACAGAGCCGTAACCTATGTGCTGCGAGAGCTCAGAGTCCCAGAGGGGATCCAGAACTACATGGAGAGATCGTATACGATGAGCTATGTCACCTAGTGCATCCCTGTCAGTGTGCGCTCACCGATGGCTGTTTAGAGGACACGTCTGTCTGTCTGTGCTCCTTCGGGACTAGAGGACCAAACTAAAGAACTTGCACATTGTAAGCTTGGATATAGCAAAAGCCTTTGACTCGGTAAGTCACAGGGTCGTAGCCTACGTGCTGCGAGAGCTCAGAGTCCCAGTGGGGACATGGAGAGATCGTATACGATGAGCTATGTCACCTAGTGCATCCCCGTCAGTGTGCGCTTACCGATGGCTGTTTAGAGCACACGTCTGTCTGTCTGTGCTCCTTCGGGACTAGAGGACCAAACTAAAGAACTTGCACATTGTAAGCTTGGATATAGCAAAAGCCTTTGACTCGGTAAGCCACAGGGTCGTAGCCTATGTGCTCCGAGAGCTCAGAGTCCCAGAGGGGATCCAGAACTACATGGAGATATCGTATACGATGAGCTATGTCACCTAGTAGATCCCAGTCAGCGTGCGCTTACCGATGGCTGTTTAGAGAACACGTCTGTCTGTCTGTGCTCCTTCGGGACTCGAGGACCAAACTAAAGAACTTGCACATTGTAAGCTTGGATATAGCAAAAGCCTTTGACTCGGTAAGCCACAGGCCCGTAACCTATGTGCTGCGAGAGCTCAGAGTCTCAGAGGGGATCCAGAACTACATGGAGATATCATATACGATGAGCTATGTCACCTAGTAGATCCCAGTTACCGTGCGCTTACCGATGGCTGTTTAGAGAACACGTTTGTCTGTCTGTGCTCCTTCGAGACTAGAGGACCAAACTAAAGAACTTGCTCATTGTAAGCTTGGATATAGCAAAAGTCTTTGACTCGGTAAGCCACAGGGCCGTAACCTATGTGCTGCGAGAGCTCAGAGTCCCAGAGGGGATCCAGAACTACATGGAGATATCCTATACGATGAGCTATGTCTCCTAGTATATCCCAGTCAGCGTGCGCTTACCGATGGCTGTTTAGAGAACACGTCTGTGTGTCTGTGCTCCTTCGGGACTCGAGGACCAAACTAAAGAACCTGCACATTAAGCTTGGATATAGCAAAAGCCTTTGACTCGGTAAGCCACAGGCCGTAGCCTACGTGCTGCGAGAGCTCAGAGTCCCAGAGGGGATCCAGAACTACATGGAGAGATCGTATACGATGAGCTATGTAACCTAGTAGATCCCAATCAGCATGCGCTTACCGATGGCTGTTTAGAGAACATGGCTGTCTGTCTGTGCTCCTTCGGGACTCGAGGACCAAACTAAGGAACTTGCACATTAAGCTTGGATATAGCAAAAGCCTTTGACTCCGTAAGCCACAGGCCGTAGCCTACGTGCTGCGAGAGCTCAGAGTCCCAGTCGGGACATGGAGAGATCGTATACGATGAGCTATGTCACCTAGTACATCCCCGATACTAAATTGCGCTTCAACCAAATTTGGCTGTCTCTCAGAGTACTTTACACGGTCATGGAAAATCCTGTTCATGTGCTTATTTCCTTCCAGGGACGTCGAGGAAATTTGCCAGGCCTCTTGTCATTTATTATTTGAACTTGCAAAAAATACAGAACAGATCAATTGAATTATTATGCTAAAAATTCAATCTCTTGGACTCAGTACTGGCCTTCACCAGGGTCGTACACAAGCATATCTCGACAATAGCGAGAGATACAGATGTTTCCCAGAGGGTATGCCACGAACCTGAAAACTGGAGAGATCGTATGAAAAATGAGCTATGTCACCTAGTAAAATACCATACGACTACTAACATTTAGCATTACAACTGCCTCTAAATTTTACTGACAACTCAGGTACTTCTAACTAGGGTCATGGAAAGGTCCTGTTCATTCTTATATTATTCTCCAGGATAGGAAATTTGCCATAACTTCTTGTCATAATAGCCTTTGACTTGCAAAAAATACAGCCACAGGATCGTAGCCTATGTGCTGCGAGATTTCAGAGTCTAAAGAGGGGATCCAGAACTACATGGAGATATCGTATACGATGAGCTATGTCACCTAGTTACATCCAAGTCATAGCGTGCGCTTACCAATAGGCTGTTTAGAGATACACGTCTGTCTGTCTGTGCTCCTTCGGGACTAGAGGACCACGAACCTAAAGAACTTGCACATTGTAAGCTTGGATATAGAAAAATGACCTATTGACTCAGGTAAGCCACAGGGTCGTAGCCATACGTGCTGCGAGAGCATCAGCAGTCCCAGAGGGCATCCAGAACTACATGGAGAGATCGTATACGATGAGCTATGTCTCCTATAGATCCCTGTCAGCGTGCGCTTACCGATGGCTGGTTTAGAGAACACGTCTGTCTGTCTGTGCTCCTTCGGGACTAGAGGACCAAAATATAAGAACTTGCACATTGTAAGCTTGGATCATAGCAAAAGCCTTTGACTTGGTAAGCCACAGGGTCGTAGCCTATGTGCTGCGAGAGCTCAGAGTCAAAGAGGGGATCCAGAACTACATGGAGATATCGTATACGATGAGCTATGTCACCTAGTAGATCCCAGTCAGCGTGCGCTTACCGATGGCTGTTTAGAGAACACGTCTGTCTGTCTGTGCTCCTTCGGGACTAGAGGACCAAACTAAAGAACTTGCACATTGTAAGCTTGGATATAGCAAAAGCCTTTGACTCGGTAAGCCACAGGGTCGTAGCCTACGTGCTGCGAGAGCTCAGAGTCCCAGAGGGGATCCAGAACTACATGGAGAGATCGTATACGATGAGCTATGTCTCCTAGTAGATCCCTGTCAGCGTGCGCTTACCGATGGCTGTTTAGAGAACACGTCTGTCTGTCTGTGCTCCTTCGGGACTAGAGGACCAAACTAAAGAACTTGCACATTGTAAGCTTGGATATAGCAAAAGCCTTTGACTCGGTAAGCCACAGGCCCGTAACCTATGTGCTGTGAGAGCTCAGAGTCCCAGAGGGGATCCAGAACTGCATGGAGAGATCGTATACGATGAGCTATGTCACCTAGTGTATTACCGTCAGCGTGCGCTTACCGATGGCTGTTTAGAGAACACGTCTGTCTGTCTGTGCTCCTTCGGGACTAGAGGACCAAACTAAAGAACTTGCACTTTGGAAGCTTGGATATAGCTAAAGCCTTTGACTCGGTAAGCCACAGGCCCGTAACCTATGTGCTGCGAGAGCTCAGAGTCTCAGAGGGGATCCAGAACTACATGGAGATATCATATACGATGAGCTATGTCACCTAGTAGATCCCAGTCAGCGTGCGCTTACCGATGGCTGTTTAGAGAACACGTTTGTCTATCTGTGCTCCTTCGAGACTAGAGGACCAAACTAAAGAACTTGCTCATTGTAAGCTTGGATATAGCAAAAGCCTTTGACTCGGTAAGCCACAGGGCCGTAACCTATGTGCTGCGAGAGCTCAGAGTCCCAGAGGGGATCCAGAACTGCATGGAGAGATCGTATACGATGAGCTATGTCACCTAGTGCATTACCGTCAGCGTGCGCTTACCGATGGCTGTTTAGAGAACACGTCTGTCTGTCTGTGCTCCTTCGGGACTAGAGGACCAAACTAAAGAACTTGCACATTGTAAGCTTGGATATAGCAAAAGCCTTTGACTCGGTAAGCCACAGGGCCGTAACCTATGTGCTGCGAGAGGTCAGAGTCCCAGAGGGGATCCAGAACTACATGGAGAGATCGCATACGATGAGCTATGTCACCTAGTGCATTACCGTCAGCGTGCGCTTACCGATGGCTGTTTAGAGAACACGTCTGTCTGTCTGTGCTCCTTCGGGACTCGAGGACCAAACTAAAGAACTTGCACATTGTAAGCTTGGATATAGCAAAAGCCTTTGACTCAGTAAGCCACAGGGTCGTAGCCTACGTGCTGCGAGAGCTCAGAGTCCCAGAGGGGATCCAGAACTACATGGAGATATCATATACGATAGCTATGTCACCTAGTAGATCCCAGTCAGCGTGCGCTTACCGATGGCTGTTTAGAACATGTCAGTCTGTCTGTGCTCCTTCGGGACTAGAGGACCAAACTAAAGAACTTGCACATTGTAAGCTTGGATATAGCAAAAGCCTTTGACTCGGTAAGCCACAGGCCGTAGCCTTGTGCTGCGAGAGCTCAGAGTCCCAGTAGGGACATGGAGAGATCGTTACGATTAGCACCACCCGCCTGCAAGTATGTGGAGGGAGAGCCTGTCGGCCTTCGTTTTTCCTGGTTGTTGACGACGCGCTGTCCTCGATCCCTTCGGCAGTTGGGTGCGCCCTTGATTACGGCACTCGAATAAATATCATCGCATATGCTGATCACATACTGCTTATAGCACAGTCGCAGGTTGGGATGCAGGAAGCACTTAAGTGCTTTGATGCAAGTGCGTGGTTGCATGGGTTGTCGCTAAACGCTGGAAAAATGAACGGCGATTTCCCTTGTTGTTTCAGGTAAGACCAAAAAGTACAAAGTCATCTTTAACTCGCTGTTTTCCACCAGACTACCAAATTTCTAAAACTATAATTCCAGCATCACTTTGCGCAAAGTGATTTAATTAGAACACACGTTCTTTTTGAGCTCCCGAATATTTGCATGTAAGTACTCTCATGGTTTACAGTTAGTTGAAATTTTTGCAAATCTGTAGTATTCCAGTTTGTGGTTTGATTGAGACTACTTTTATCACATTCTATACGTTAATAATTTTTTTATAACTATTTTTTGATTTGTTATTGTTTTGATAAACATTATCTACAAATAATTAACTTGTGTAATCTATAATCGAATCCTGGGCGTCATTTGTCTGCTTAGGAAGACCTTAATTTCCAATTTGATTCGCTGACTGTTTTTTATTAACATTATTCTTTATTACAAAACTTCAAAATTCTTTTATTTACCTCTTATCAACTGATAAGAAATTTAAACGCATAATTATTCAATACTCTGACATCTACTACTTATTCTCAATTAACAGAGCCATCAAGGATTATACATATGCTTGTTTAGACTTAAATAATTAACTCAGCAATATTCTCTCTAGTTATTTTCATTTCCTTCATTAAACAAAATTTTTATCAAATACCTGCTTGCGAAAATTCACTCATGGTTTGTTTACTTTTCGCAAACTGATAATATAAATTAAATAACAAGAAACTGATTGTAAATTTACGAACAACTATTATTACTGAGTTTTCCTTCCACGAATTATCGACTTCTTCATGATGGATATGTCAAATAATGATTCCACTTCTGACGAAAATACATCTCAAGACAATTCAACCTGTTCAAGCAAAAAATCAAACAAAATTAGAAAGAAACAAAGGAAACAATCTCAAAAACAGTCAAAGAAGTCAGAATTAAATTCAAAACCAATATCTCCAATTGATTCATCTTCCAAACAACCCTACAACAATCCAAATTCAGATGAAGAACTCCCAGCTCAATATTTACAAACTGCAGAAAACTTTGATCAACATATATTGAATATAATCACTATTATAAAAAATTACGTATCAAGGAAAAAATTTTCATTAAGTAATTATGATACAATTAAAAGAGAATTTTTATCTTTGATTAAGATATTTAAAGAGACTCTGACTGATCCTAAAGAAGTTTGTGATAACAATATTAATAATTCCAGTATTATTGAATCACTAAATAAACTAATAAAACTTCAATCACAACAATCTTCTTCTTATAAGAGCATGGAGTCAACTTTATTAACAACGATTAACAATCAAAATACACAACTGGACTCTATGCAAAAAGATATTTCTATTTTAAAAAAAGAATTAAATGAATTAAAAGATTCACAATTACCATCAATAATTAATTTAGAAAAAGATATGTCAACCATAAAAGACCTCAGAAAAGACCTACAATCAACTAGGAAATCTTTAAATAAACAATCAATTACAAAAAATAACTGTACTGACTCCCTTAATACATACGCCAATACTCTAAAATCAAATATATCAAACCAACGCCAAATTATAATACCAAATACAAGCTCCATCAGAATTTCAAAAATAAATAGTGACGATGAACTTAATCCGAAGGATTTGGAGGACTTGAATTTTAAAGTTAATAAGGCAGTCAAAAAAGACAAAGAAATTATTATTACCGTTGATAATAATAAAGTAAAGGATATAATACAAGATGAAAGATTAAAAGAGTCTGGCTTGAAGGGAAGCCTATTAAAAAAAAGGAACCCTAGAATTTTAGTTGTAGGTCTACCTCATGAGGAAACTGTTAAAGAATTATCTCAGTTAATTAATAATATCTATAATCTAAATTTTAAAAATATGACTACATTTGAATATTTCACAAAAAAATTTTACAATTATTACATCTTTGAATAATAGAAGAAATCCAACACTGAAAGATTACGTATTCGAATTATCACCTCAACTAAGAAAATGTCTGGTAGAAAACCAACAGAGGTTATATACTATGGCCTTTCTTCTTATTACTTTAAAGATCATGTTCACATTCTACATTGTAGAAAATGCCAAAAATATGGACATTCCATTAAGACTTGCAAAGCCAATATAGAAGTATGCGGTTCCTGCAGTAAAAGCGGTCATTTAACTAAGGATTGCAAATCATCTAAGGTACAAGGTTTTAAATGTGCCAACTGTAAAGGTGCACACAGAACCATTGACCCCAATTGTCCAAATTTCATCTCCTATCAAAACTTCATAATATCAAAAATCAACTATGACTAAATAAAAAAGAATTATTCTTCAACTAAATTTTCAAACCTCTTCAAATTAAATTCAACATCTATAGTCAATTGTCACATCATCTACGAGCTCATTCTAGTATTTTCATGTTATACTAGTTATACTTTATTTATATACCCTGTCTTCTTCCTCTTTCTCTTCTTCTTCTTTTTCAAGGGCAACTGACCTACACAGCTGCCAATAGCTGTTTCAGTAGGACTTAGGTCCGGAGTTCCACCCGAGAGCTCTTAAAATACTGTCGGTACCACGGGGACGAGGCTCCAAGCCCATGAGTGATTTTCATGTTACTTTATTTATTTTACTTTCTATCTTATCTATCTCTTCTTACTATCAGGTCGTCACTCATGCCTCGTCATGCGGTCGGACTCGTGGTGGCTGTGGTTCCTTACTCAGGTAGAGTAGACACAAATGATCGTATGTGATGTGTCGCTGTGTGAGAAGCAGTATCTTCTCGGGTGGGTGTCTGCACAACACCAAGGGGGAGCTAGACCTCCGGCCCTCACCAGTGGGTGGGAGCATTTATTGGCAAATGCTCCTATACTGGTACTCATTCTTAATGAGCCCTGGCCCGGGGGAATGGGTACTTTCCTCTTCGGAGGGGGACGACCGAGCCCTTACGGGCACTAGGTAGTCCTTAAACACCAAGACCTGTGTAGGGGGTCGGCCATCAATCAAACTAAAGTATACCAGTTGCGCTTGTGATTTGAAGGAGAGAGGACCGCTGCCGCCTTATCTCTTATCCTGGCTCTTCGCTGTTCGCTGACCAGATAGGCTCCCTTTGATTTGATTCTGTTGCTTTGAAGGCTAGCTTTTATTCCTCCACCTACTACTGACCAGTAGGCTTTGCTTGTCTGACCATCTCAGTTTCATTATTATTTAAACAAAATCAGTTTTTTGTTATAACTTCTATTCTTTTATTAATAATTTTAATTCCAATTTTTTTTCTTTTTCTCCTATATCTCCCCTCCGGGTCATTCGATTGTCTTCAAATTTTGATACCCTCTGATACCCAAATTATAATCGTAAAGTTTGGTTCAATTCTGTACATTCGCTTTATTACAATTTTAATTGGAAGTTTTTGAATTAAGGAATTAATTTCTGGTCTAGTTCGGTCTAGCTGGGGTGCAAGGGTCGGCTTATCGCTTGCGCGACGACCCTTTTTATCTGCTCCGCTCACCCTCGACAGACTCTGCCTCTGTGACTCTTCCAGCTAATTATTTCTTTAATTATTTTGACTAATTATTTCTTTAATTTCTTAATTTTTTCTTTAATTTATTTTCTCTTATTTCTTCTTTAATTACCTCCTTAATTATTTCTTTAATTATTTTCTCTAATTTTTTTTTTACGTATTACGTATTACGAATTACGTATTTCATCATCTGACTCAAGTCGTGTTTGTTATTTAGTAGCTGGACATGGACAATCAAAATGTTAAAGTTTCTAAATTTTTAGATTCTCTTTCATCAGAAGAGTCTTCAGACTCTTGTAACTTAGAGTTTCCAAAAGATTTTTTTAAAAATAAAAAACAACAGTAAGGCTTCTAGTAAGAAAAAGAAAAAAAAAACAGATCAATCAATTAAGAGTGTCATCTCAAATGATAAATCTTAATTTTAGTAACTTTTCAAGTGCGATCAAATTAATTAATGATATTATGGATCGTCATTTGGCTAATCATAAAAATTTCACTAAAAACAAAAAACGAGATTAAAGAGGCTACAGACACTCCTGAAGCACTGTATGAGTCACCTCAGATTGATACAAGGTCTGGCATCTCATATGATGAAATTAAAAAGGATTTGGCCATCTTAAAGTCTAATCAGGAAAGAATAATTGATCAAAATTCTTTGAAAAAGTTTGAATTAAACCAAAACCTCCGCATTAATTCAATTATGGAGGAATTCGAAGCCATGAGATCAGAGATGAAATCTATCTAAAACTTAGCCACCACAATAAAAGGTTCTCAAAATACAGTAAAATCAACTCTACAATCAACTTGTGAAACATTATCAAATGTTGCTTCTAAGTCAACTAAATTTTCAGATTCAGAGTGTTTAACTAAAAAACAGTCTTATGCTAACACTCTCAAAGGTAATAAGGTAAATACAATTGTCCCTATTAAAGAATCAACTATAGTTAAAATAAAAACAGCTAAAGATTCAGATGTCATCGATGAAAATATCTTAGACAAATACAATTTCAAAATTTCTAAAATAAAAAAGAAAAATAATGAGTTGATTATTCATACTGATAAAAAAGAATTTTTAAAGATATTGGAAAATCCAAAATTGGCTAAAGAGGGCTTAATTGCATCAGAATATCAAAAAAGATCTCCAAGATTAATTATATATGGCCTACCAGTTGAGGAAAAAATCGATCATCTAATCGAAAAAATTTTCAAGACAAATTTTGAGGAAGTTTCAGATTGGAAATATTTTAAAGGAAATTTCAAATTCATTACAGCTTTAGAATCAAAAAATAATAAAAATACGAGAAATATGATTTTCGAGGTTTCCCCAGAATTAAGAAAATTAATACTAGATACGGTTGATAGAATTTATTATGGTTTTTCTTCACATTATATACAAGACCATATTCATATACTTAGATGTTATAAATGCCAAGCTTTTGGTCATAAAGCTGATAAATGCAACGAGAAAAAAGATGTGTGCGGACCAGTGACGTGCGGTGAGGTTCATGACAGGTGAGGCACTGACTTCATCACCGTTAAATTTACAAAAATATGAACCTTACAGATTACCTTTATCACTATTTGATTGGCAGTAGTTTATGTTTAAATCTCATATCAGCTTCCTTTTAAAACATTTTATAGTTTTAATTTTTGAAATGCATTACTCCATTTGCATAAAGTAAGGAAGGTAAAAAATAAATTGCTAGCTTTTAGAGTGCTGTCGCTGACTGTATTTTGTTGCTGAATCACAAAGAAGAACAACCTGTAGTCACAGGCGAACCCCACCATGAGGCAGCAGAACTGCGTGCCTCACTTAGAGTGACTCTTCGCACAGCAGTGCGGCAGACTCACCGCACATTTCTTTTCAGTATCTAAGCAATAGTTGCGAAAAACCATTGATTTTGAATAAAAAAAAAGTTAAAAATGCTGACAAATATCTTTACAGCGCAATTCACTGGATAAATATAACCATTTAGATATGTACAATTCATTTTGCATTTTTCCTTTCCAAGATTATCAGGTGAGGCAGTGCCTCACCTGCCTCCCCTGACTGCACGTCCCTGGTGCGGACATTGTGGGAGGAGAGGCCATAAATTTGCAGACTGTAAATCTAAAGCTCTGCCGCCATCTTGTAAGGGCGAACATTCTGCCATTCATTCCAATTGTCCAAAATTTAAATTGTTCAGAGCTAGTGTAGTTGCTGGAACAAATTATGAATAATTTACCTTCTAATAAAATAAGATTTCTTCAAATAAATATGATGAAAAGTAACAAAGCATGTTTGGAATTACAACTGTTATTGCCAAAGTTAGATCCTCACTTTCTCTTAATTCAAGAGCCTAATTTAAATATTCAAAAACAATTAAAATTAGGTCCAGGATACAGATGTATACTACCTAAAGACAACTCCTACTGTGCAATAGGATTTAAATATGATCTTTTCCATGTTTGTATTCTAAACCAATTCTCTTCAAAATTTATTACAACTTGTTCTATTAGTTTTGCACATGTCACTTTCTTCTTAGTATCAGTTTATTGCCATTCAAATGAACCAATAAAAAACAATTTACGGCGGCTTGAATTAATTATACAATATTGTCGAGGTTTTCCAATTTTCATTTGTGGTGATTTTAATAGCAAATCTAAAGAATGGTTCAACAGAAAAACTGATCCAAGAGGTATTCAAACAGAATTATTTATTTCGACAAATGGTTTAACTCTTCTTAACTCCCCTTCAGAATTTCCAACTTATTCTGGGAAAAATATATTCGATCAACAGGACACAGTAATATTGATCTATCATTAGTCAAGAATTTAAATTCAGGTTATATAGAGAATTGGAAAATCCATAACAAAATTATCCTATTAGATCATAACATTATCACTTTTGCCTGGTCAGTAAACAATAATATAAAATTACAGCGTCATTCAAAATTTATCATAAAAGATGTTACTAAATTTAAACAATCACTACAAAACTTCCTCAATTTCTCTCCAGTAAAGTTAAATCACCACAAAGAAATAGATAATAACATAAAATTTATCACGAATTCTATTATCCAATCATGCACAAAAATCACTATTAAAAATAGACAAGGGCGTCCTCACTGGTGGTCCAAGGATCTAGCAATCAAAAAAGCAAATGTACAAAAACTTAAAAGACGCCTTCACAAAAGTTCAACTTCTTCAGCTATTCAAGATAATAAATCAACCGTTAAAGATTACCACTATTCGATCAAAGTTTCCAAAATGAAATCTTGGAATAAATTTATAAAACAAGGTAACAACCGGAACCCTTGGAACAAATTTTGGAAAGTTTTAAAACGTCCACCACATTGCCGCCCTCTATCAACTGAAAACTGTTTATCTTGGACAGCAACAGTAGAAGACATTTTATCAAAAATTTTTCCAATTAGAGAAGACTTCCGATTCGACGAGTTTTTCAATCCACAAGTAGATGACGACTAATCTCACGAAGATCTATTAATAGATATTATTAATTCTAGAAAGGGTAACAGTGCTCCAGGACTTGATCAAGTTTCTATTAAAATGATTAAACACGGAGGAGAAATTTTAGCTCCACATTTAATAATGTTATTCTTCTCTTGCCTTCAAATTGGTTACTTCCCTGACAGTTGGAAATTAGCAAAAATTTTACTTATCCCAAAAAAGAATTCTCATAAAGTTAGACCAATTTCACTATTGTCTTCCTTGGCTAAAATTTTTGAAATTTATATTAAAAAGAAACTTGAACACTCTATCAATTACCATGGCATTCTTCATCCTCTCCAATTTGAATTTAGAAAGGATCGCTCTACTTCTAAAGCATTAAATACCTTATTCCAATTTATTGAACTCTCACCCGCAAAAATCATTGTTGGCGAGATCAATCGATATCAAAGATGCATTCAATTCCATCAAACATCAAATTTTATTAAACAATCTTAAAAATTTAAATTGCAATAATAATTTATTAAACATCATTAATAGTTACTTCAATAATAGATTTATATTTTATGCTGGTAAACACTCAATAATAAAACATAGACTATTTAGAGGCTGTCCTCAAGGTTCTGTTCTATCTCCGTTCCTTTGGAATATTTATATCAATGATTTACTAACCATCATTTCAAATAATCATATCAAATTTATTGCTTTTGCAGACGATATTTTCATGTTAATTGAAGGCCAATCAAGAAGAAATATCGAAGAAACATCTATGAACATAATTAAAACAATTAAATCTTGGACAGAGTCAGTTGGTTTAGATATTGAACCAAGTAAATCAAACGCCATCTTATTAAAAGGAAATTTAAAAAGACTTCCAATCCAATCCAATTGCAATAAATAAGAATTTAAACTTCAATAATCACATTCAAAACCTAAGACTAGTAATATCAAATAAATTCAAAATTTTTAAATCTTGCGCAGGATACAGATGGGGTCTTCGATATAACCAACTGAAAATTGCATATAGATCTATATCAGAAGGAATAATGATGTACGGAGCTACTGCTTGGTTCAAAAGAATTCCACTTTATTACAATATTGCCCTAAACAGAATTTCTCGTCCTGGTCTTCTAATCATCTCTCATGCTTATAGAACAGTATCCACGGATTCATTATGCATAATTAACCAAGTACTTCCACCAGCATATCGTCTTCTAGAAATAAATTTAATAGAGGATTTCAAAAATCACATCCCATGCTCTATCAAATTCCTTCAAAAATTTATTCCATACCCTGAAAACACTAGTTTCAACGAAATTAAACGTATCATTAGAAAATATGCTATTAGAATATGGATGAAAAATGTAATAAAAGACGACAGAAACAATCATCTTTTGTATAGTATTGGTGATGTTCATTCGTTCATGAAGATAAAACACTTCAATTTAAATTTTGCAATGTCTCAAATTTTAACAGGTCATGGTCCATTCAGAGATTTTCTTCATAAAATCAAAGAAGTTTCAAATCCATTCTGGGATTGTAACCAAGATGAAAAAGACACACCAGCTCATCCAGTCTGTTATTGCATAAAATACAGTAGGAAAAGATTTAATTTTCATGTTAAAAATTCAATCACAGGGTATGAGATGGCCTCCTAATGTCTCTAGCCTCATCAGGAATGAAAAAAACTTTTCCGATTTTTAAAAAATACATTACTGAACTGATTTTGACAAGATTAAAAAATGATGACGCTAGTGGGAGACACTACATGGAAAACATGCCTTTTGTTGTTCCTTTGGACTCTAATGACTCATCAGATTTGTATTAATGAAAGATTGCTCCGACTTTTATTATGTCTTCTACTATTATGTCCATAGCTGGCGGTTATTTTAGGACGAGTGGGTTTCGTGACCCACCTGGCCGGCCGTTCGTTCATTGCCCTCTCCCGAGGGACGGTCATCAGTCGCGGGTCTCAGAGGGCTGTCTCGTGGAGGGAGGGGTTCCCGCACGCGCCTCGGCCGCTGGCGTCGGCGGGGGATGAGGGTCCTCTGGTCCCCCCGACCGCGCCGCGTTGGTCTCCGGGGTGGGTGGGAGCTTTCGCCCCGGCCGTCGAGCTGTCGGGGGCTTTCACCGGTGAGCTCGCTGTGGCGGGGGGGGGGGGGTATAACCCCCCCCCCCCCTAAGGCTCGCGTCTGACCGGTGGGCTCCCGGCCACGGGGTTGGCCCTCGTGCGGTCTTTCTTTGGTTTTGGACTCTGCATGCTTCCCCTTCTAGATAAATGTTGATATCTCTGCAGCAAACAACACTATAAAAGAACTTCCGGGGAAGTTGGAGGAGACCTTTAAGAGTTTAAGAGGGAATGAAGATGGAGATTTTAAAAAAGTGTCATATTCCAGGGTCTTTAAGAATAATAAGACAAATAATAATATTACAATCCCTAACTATAGTTCAATTAAAATATCCAACATTGACATCCATAAGGATATGGAACCTGATAAATTACGCGAGTTAGATTTTCAATTTGACAGATCAAAAACTAAACAAAAGGAAATTATAGTTCAAGTCCACACAGACAAAATAAATTCGATAACAAGTAATTCACGTCTAAAAGAGGCGGGCATGAAGGCTTCTGTGATAAATAAAAGGAAACCGAGAATCTTAGTAATGGGTTTACCGAAGTTTGAAGACCAAAATCAATTACTAGATGAAATATATAGAAAGAATTTAAATAATCATATCTCAAAGGTTGTTTTTAACATGGGCTTTAATCTGATTACTGTTTTGAAAAATAGACGGAACTCGGATTTATGTGACTGTGTCTTTGAAATTTCTGGAGATATACGGAAATTATTATTTGAACACCAAAACAGGATCTATTATGGGTTAGCATCATACTACTACAAAGATCATATACACATAATTCACTGCAAAAAATGTCAAGCTTACGGACATCTAAGCAAAACTTGTAATTCCAAAAAGCCAATATGTGATGTACTCGTATGCAGTAAGAATGGACACGAAACGAGCGAATGCCGTTCAGATAAAGCATCAATAAAATGTCCAAATTGTAAAGGTGCTCATACATCCAAGGATCCAAACTGCCCAATATTTCTGGCATATAGAAACAATTTATTATTAAAAATTAATTATGATTAATAACACAATCTCCTTTTTACAAATAAATTTAATGAAATCATGTTTGGCTACACATGAACTTCAAATCGAGCTAACAAAATTAAAACCACATATTTTATTAATTCAAGAACCCCGCCTATCCAAAGCATCAAAATTATATCTGGGATCTAACTTCGTTTCTATATTTAATAAAAAGTGTCCAATGACAGCTATTGGTTATAGGAAGAACCTATTTGATGTTTGTGTTATGGAAAAATACTGCTCAAAATTCACAACTACCTGCTCTTTTACGTTTAGGGATTTCACCTTTATAACAGTCTCTCTATATAGTCATCAATATATACATATAAATGAAACGCTCGCAGTATTAGAACAAATTTTGGATGGCTGCAGAAATTACCCAATTATCATAGGAGGCGACATTAATGCAAAAAGCAAACAGTGGTTCGACCCAAAACAAAATTATCGTGGTCAACAAGTTTCCAATTTCATTACAGAGAAAAAGCTTCATTTACTAAACCAACCTTCCACCTTTTATACATTTCCAGGGAAAAGCCTATTTAGAAATATAAAGAGCAATATAGATATCTCTATATATAAAAATTTTCCTTCACAGTATTTTACTAATTGGACAGTTTATAACCACATCATTCCGTCAGACCACAATTGTAATCACCTTTAATTTAAATTTACACTACACCAAAGTTAAATATTCAGCATTTAAATACGGTATTAGATCCCGAGATATTTTCTATACAAAATTATCAAACTCACTCCCCTTATGTCCAGAAAATATGGAATCAAAAGAGGATATTGATAAGGCAATTGAAGTTTTGACAAGTGCTATTTTAGATTCATGTGAAAAACGCGTAATCAAATACAAATTGTACAAGCCTGTGTGGTGGAGCAGGGAGTTGGTAGAGGCAAAGGCTGATGTCCAGAGGAGGAGGAGACTTGCAGCAAAATCCAATAATAATCAACTACTAATTAATCAATTCAAGGAAGCTAAAAAAGCCTTTATAATAGAGCAATAAAAATAGCTAAATTTAAATCTTGGAACAAATTTATGGTTCAAACAAGTCCCCATGGAATAAATGCTGGAAGCTACTTAAAACATCCACTAATAATAATTATTTCTCAACGGAAAAGAACTTTACATGGAAAGAAAAAGTACAGGATGAACTTCTCGAGCTATTTCCAATAGCTTGTGATTATAGGCTGAACAATAAGTTACCAACAGTTTATGATGATGACGATTTATCACAGGAAGAGGTTATTAGAGATTTAATTATATCGAGAAACTCAAGGAAAGCACCGGGGGTAGATCATATAACCTACAAAATGTTAAAAATAGGTATAGACTGCATACCTGACGGTTCTCTTCCACAGCTGCCTTGTCACAGGATACTTCCCGTCAGAATGGAGAAAAGCAAAAATTATTCTAATCCCTAAAAAAAGATTCAAAAAAATTCAGACGCTATTTCATTAATTTCATCAATAGCAAAAATTTTTGAAACTTATTTAAAACTGAAAATAGAAAATCAATATGGTTTTAGGAAAAAAATTCTCTACCTCTACGGCATTAAAAAATTTACTTCATAAAATAGATAATAGCACAAGTAAATATATTCTCGGGATTTCTTTGGACATTGATAATGCATTTAACGCGGTAAACCATCAAATATTATTACAAATTTTGAAAAACCTAAATTGTAATAATAATGTTTTGAATACCATGGAAGAGTACTTTACCAACAGATCAATAATCTTTAAGAGTAATCAAGCCGATATAGTACACCCTATTACAAGAGGCTGCCCTCAAGGCTCCACTCTTTCCCCACTTTTCTACATAAATGATTTATTAATGGGACTGTCGGATATGGAAGCTAATTTTACTGCATATGCAGACGACTTATTCATCTTGGTAGAGGGTAACACAAGAAGAGAGCTGGAGAGAAGGGGAGGTGAGATAATGGAATACGTGGATGAAAAGCTTTTTTCACTACATTTAAAAGCTTCCTGTGATAAATCGAAATGTATATTGCTTAAAGGTATTCTCCAAAGGCCTCCTATAATAAGACTAAAAGGGACAATTACAACAATCTCAAAATTTTATACTAACCCTGGACAGGAAATTTAACTTCATTGGTCACATGAGGGACCTAAAACAACGCTCAATCCGGAAGTTTGGACTGTTCAGAAGGATATCGGGATGTAGATGGGGGATGAGCAGCAATCAATTGCTAATAGCACATAAGGCCATAGTAGAGGGGATGACTAGATACGCTTCAAACACATGGTTCAGACGTATACGAGGTGTGTAAATAAAGTAGTGAGACTGATTTTTTTTAAATTTTCTATTCAAATATAATTACTTCGTGGCCGCACACGAAGGACTCTTTTTCGAAGTCTTTCATTCTGACTGTCAAGCGTCGATCTGAACGCACAAGGTTCCGTACTCTGTTGACATTTTCATCGGTGTTTGCACTTGAAGGCCTTCCGCTTCGTGGTTCATCTTCAATCGACTCTCTTCCTTCTGAAAATTCCTTAAACCATCGAAAAACCTGAGCCCTTGATAAAACACGTTCTCCATAGGCCTCCTGAAGTTTTTCAAAAGTTTCGGTTGCATTATGTCCAAGTCTGAAGCAAAATTTGATTGCACACCGCTGCTCAACTTTGAGGTCACTCATTTTTAAAACGCTCAAGAAAAAACCATTTCACGAAAACCAACGCTACGGACAAACAAATGACTGTGGCGAGTTCAGATTCATACTGGAGGCGCATCACACGTGCACCTGACGCTACTCAAGGCCACGCGTCTCCAGCGTTGCCAGATCGAAAGCGACGTTGCCAGTCTCACTACTTTATTTACACACCTCGTACCTAAATCCTATCATATTACCTTGAACAGAATATTCAGATTCAGTCTAAGAGTTACAGCGCAAGCATACAAATCAATCTCTACAGATAGCCTCTGTCTACTAAATAAAACTATGCCTGCAAAATACTTTCTCTGGGAACTCGACGCAAAGGAAGAATTTTTGAGTAGGGGCCATTGTTCTAATCAAGAATTAAATGCACTTATCACAGATCCTTCCAATTTAACAAGCTATAAACTACAACAGGAAATTAGAAAATATACTATAGAACAATGGACTGTTGAGTTAAAAAAAGATAAGCGAAACAGCCATTTGCTCTCCTTCATTAGTCATCCGAACGTTCTTTTGAATTGTAAGTTTTACAAGCCTAATTTTGCACTATCTGAGATTCTAACAGCTCATGGACGTTTTAGATCTTTCCTCCAATCATATTAAAGTTGCGGATAACCCATTCTGCAGACATTGTAACCAAGGCGACATCGACAATCCATATCATCTTTTATTTTTCTGCAACAAATATAATGCACTAAGATTCCAATTCATGTTGCAGTTGCAGTCAGAGGGTCTAGAATGGCCTCCACAAACGCATAAATTCTTTAAGTCTGAAAACATCTTCAAAATATATGCAACTACCCTGATAATTAAAAGAATAAAATCTAATTATGGCAATAGAACTCCGTTTCAAGATCTAGTTCCACATAACCTTCCTATAGACACAGATAATGATTCTGAAGACTAAATATACAACCTACCGTGTAAACCAGACGGGGGCCGCGTGAGTCACCGGTGACGGGTTCACTCGTTCGTTGGGGTTCTGTTGTGCGGGGGGGCTTGGGTGCTCCTTGGCCGGGTGCGGGCGGTTTTCGTCCCCGCTTCTGCCGTGCTCTCTGGTCTGGGTGTGGCTGGGCCTCTCCCAGCTCCCAGCAGCCCCGCCGCGTTGGTGGCCGGGAGCTTTCGCCCCGGCCGTCGAGCTGTCGGGGGCTTTCACCGGTGAGCTCGCTGTGGCGGGGGGGGGGGGGTTATGACCCCCCCCCCACCCCCTCTGGCTCGCGTCTGCCCGGTGGGCTCCCGGCCACGGGGTTGGCCCTCGTGCGGTCTTTCTTTGGTTTTGGACTCTGCATGCTTCCCCTTCTAGGGGTTTTTTTTTTTTTTTTTAATCTTATCTTTCTTTTAAAATTTTTATTTTAAGAGCCACTGACCCACACAGCTGCCAATAGCTGTTCAGTAGGACTTAGGTCCGGAGTTCCACCCAAGAGCTCTTAAAATACTGTCGGTACCACGGGGACGAGGTTCCAAGCCCATGAGTGATTTTCATGTTACTTTATTTATTTTACTTTTAATCCTTTTCTTTCTCTTCTCACAATCAGGTTGTCACTCATGCCTCGTCATGCGGTCGGACTCGTGGTGGCTGTGGTTCCTTATTCAGGTAGAGTAGACACAAGTGATCGTACGTGATGTGTCGCTGTGTGAGAAGCAGTATCTTGTCGGGTGGGTGTCTGCACAACACCAAGGAAGAGCTAGACCTCCAGCCCTCACCAGTGGGTGGGAGCATTTATTGGCAAATGCTCCTATACTGGTACTCATTCTTAATGAGCCCTGGCCCGGGGGAATGGGTACTTCCCTCTTCGGAGGGGGACGACCAAATCCATTTGGATCAGGGTAGTCCTAAAACTGTCAGCGTGTAGGTCGGGTAAGACAAACTAATCAATCAGGGACAGGGGAATACTCAAACATTATAAAAACCATAATTGGGATGTTGGGAGGATTTGTTAAAAATAAAAAGGTTAGTCTCTCGTCATCTGAAAAAATTAAAGCCTTCTTATCAAGGATGGAATTACTCTATAGAGAGGCTCTTGAAAATCAAAATCAGTCAAATAATTTTATGTTCATAAAAGAACAACTAGAAGAAATTAAATTAAATTATATGAATAACCAGTCACAAAACTCAGATCTAATCCTGTCATTAAAGTCAACAATATACAATCAATTTATACAACTCGAAACATTCCAGGGTGATATTGCTCTACTAAAAAATGAAATATAAAAAATTACTTCGTTAACATGCAAGCTTCAAAACGATATTATAGAGTTTAGCGTGCAACACTCACTAATACTAAGGTGACCAATCGTCCTCCTTTAGGGAGGACAGTCCTCCTTTTGTATGTAATGTCCTTCCTTGATAAGTGTCCTCCTTTTTGAATCTTAAAATTTCCCACTAGTGCAATCCCCACCATAATTATAACACGCGCTCTAACTCGACTCACAAATAAGTCGACGAAATAAGAAGACTAAATCTTGATTTAAATTCTGATAGTTAGAAATATGGAAAAATCAATATGTTGAAATTGATAAAAGATGGGTTGAAATATTTAACTATTTAAAAAAGGAACACATTCCATATGAAAATTTAGCTATTCTGTTGAATTTGTGTTGAGCTGCCCTGGTACTAATGCAGCAGTTGAAAGAGTTTTTTCAATTGGTAATGATTTTTAGACCAGTGAAAAATCAAGATTAAATATTGACACTCTAGCTGCAGCACTTACTGTAAAATTTAATTTGTAGGATATATCTTGCTCTGAAATTTCCCATATATTGTTAGAAAATGATATGTTGACAAAAAATATTCATTTAATTAAATATTTAAAAAGATTGTAAGCATAATTATTGTACTTTCATTTCAATTAATAAAATGTTTCTTTGTTTAAGTTGTACTTTTTAAAAAAAAATCGTCCTCTTCATTGTAAAAAAATGGTCACCTAAAAAATTTTATTTTTGATGAACATTTGTGAGCTGACGCCATATATCGATATATCGAATTACTTAGAGATATATCGATAAGTAATTTTTCGTCCTCCTTTTCATTGTAAAAAATATGGTCACTTTACTAATACGGGGTTTTGGCGTAGCCCTAACTAGTCTTTCATTGTTCGACTCACTTTTAACTAAATATGTGACAAGCAGTCTTTAATGTCTTTCTTTCCATTCATAGAACACACTGAAGGCAAACAGGCGGTAATTGCGGTTATTAGAAAAAGGAAGCTATAGCAGTTCTAGTCTCGTTGATAACCCACACAACACCTCACCCTAACTTTACACCGAAGGTTATCAACAAACAACCAGCGCAAACAGTGCAACCCCCACAATATCACTGGTGTAAACAATAAGGTAACCGATATCGATAACGTAAATAAGGATTTCTCAATGGAAACAAAAAAAAAAACGCTAACAGACCTGCCTTCTAAGATCCATGAAACCCTAGAAAACATAACAACATCAAATCAAGAAAAATTTAAACTAATATCTTATGCAAAAGCGTTAAAAGGAAATACTAAATTGCATAATCCAGTTAATATCCCACATTTAAGCTCGATAAAATTCACAAACATAGATAGTGACAATAGATAGTGGATTGAGCAGCGAAAAAGCTATATCGAGGAAACCCTGGTGGGAGACGACTAAGAGGGAGACCGAGGCTTCGCTGGATCGATGGTGTGGAAGAGGACCTGAGGAAGCTAGGTGTACGTCGGTGGCGCACCGTCGCCGGGCAGCCTGGAGGGCAATAATTGGTCAGGCCCAGTCCCTCCACGGGACGTAGAGCCAACGAGTAGTAGTAGTAGTAGTAGTAGTAGTAGTAGATAGTGACAAGGAAATTTCCCCAAGTAAAATAAAAGAGCTGGACTTAAAAGTCAATAAATGTCGAACAAAAGGAAATAGTAGTACAGGTGGATAATAAGTATGTTACTAATATAACGAATGTCCCACGTTTGAGGGAAATTGGACAGAAAGCAACAATAGTAAACAAAAGAAAACCAAGAATTATGGTTTTGGGTATGCCAAAGGAAGACAATCAAACGAATTTAATAACAGAAATTTATAAGAAAAACTTCCAAGATAGATTGTCTGAAGAGGATTTCAATTTAATTATCTCCCTTAAAAATAGACGTAACTAAGAACTTTGCGACTATGTATTTGAAATCTCGGCAAATATTAGAAACATGTTATTAAACAATCAACACAGACTTTTCTATGGATTTGGTTCTTACTACTATAAGGATCATTTGCATATTCGACACTGTATTAAATGCCAAATGTACGGGCACTCTGCTAAGGAATGCAAAGCTGACAAATTAGTTTGTGGACATTGCGGAAAATCAGGTCTACGATATTAAAACTTGTCGTAGCATCAAACAGCAGCCTAAATGTGCTAACCGTAAGGGATTACATATAGCCAAAGACTTAACATGTCCTATTTTCTTATCATACCGTAATACACTCCTCTCCAATATCTGTTATGATACAGAATAAAATGAGTCATTCTTCATTCATACGTTTCCTTCAAATTAATTTAATGAAATCACAATATACCTATTACAGCTTGCAATCAATTATTCATATCCACTGGATCCACACATCTTAATAATTCAAGAACCCAGAATTTTCAAAAAAAAATTTAACCCTTGATCCACATTTCTCTACAATATTTTTAAATGAAAATAAAATGACGGCCATAGTCTACAGAAAAGAAATCTTTGATGTATGTGTCCTACGACAATACTGTAATAAGTTTACAACTACATGTTCTTTTTCATTTTCAAACATCTCTTTCATTTTAGCCTCTGTGTACAGCTACCAAAATATCCCAATACAAGAAACTTTAAATACTCTAGAAAATATATTACAGGGATGTAAAGGAAAACAACTGATTCTAGCTGGAGATTTTCATGCAAAACATAAAATGTGGTTCAACAATATGAATAATACAAGAGGCATACAATTAAATAATTTCATAAATACCTTCGGCTTAGATCTTCTAAACTGTCATTCAAAATTTTATACTTTTCCAGGAAAAGACATTAAAAGAAAGCTATGCAGTAAACTGGACCTAACGTTGACTAAAAATTTCAATAAAAATAGTTTCACAAATTGGAAAATACATGATCACTTAATACATTCAGACCATCTGCTGGAGTCAGACATCTTATAAATGCCTGGCTGCAGGAGAATTTGAAGAAAAGCTGGCCGACCTGTCCGGGCAACAGACAGGCCAAGCTGTATATTTTGGGTCCTAGTATAAAGTGTAAGAAGTTTCTCCTTAGTCTGGGTCGAACAAGGTTGAGAAATCTTATTGGAATTCTCACCGGTCACTGTAGACTGAGAAGACATTTAAATATCTTGGGTATAGGAAACAGCGCGACCTGCCAAAAATGTGGGGAAGAAGATGAAACCTCCGTCCACTATGTGGCTGAATGCCCTGCATATAGTCTTCTTAGACTTCATACTTTAGGTTTTGGTACCATAAATATAGATAAGTTAAGGGAAATGGAATGGAGAAACCTTCTGATCTACATAGAAAGATCAGGAAGATTCTCCTAGGAGTAGGATCCGGGATACATGGGGAAGGCAAAAAGGGCCCACTTGGCTGGCCTACTTGCCAGATCTTAGATCTACCCGCCTTGCTACTACTACTACTACTACCACATTCAGACCATAACATAATTACATTTAACTATTCATTTTCAGGAGTAGCAACACTTCAATCAATAATACGTTACAACATTCTGGATGTGAGTAAGTACTGCAATACTTTGAAGTCAGGTCTTCAAATAGAAAACATAGATTTCTCAACACAAGAAAATATTGATAACGGTATAGAATTCCTCACAAAAAGTATTCTTTCAGCGTGTAAACAAAAGAGTAATAAGATATAGAGTAGAACGCCCTAAATGGTGGTCCAAGCAGCTGGCTGAATTGGAAAGCAGAAGTCCAAAGAAGTAGAAGAATTTTAGTCAAAAATAAAACTAACCAACAATATATTACTCAATATAAAGAAATAAAACGCCGCTACTTCACAAACATTAAAATTGCTAAAATGAGATCTTGGAATAGTTTTATTAAACAAGGATCAAAAAGGGACCCCTGGTCAAAGTACTGGAAGGTACTTAAAGATGACAAATGTAGTCAAATGATAACAGATTGTAATACTTCTTGGGAGGAGGAGGTTCAAAGAAATATGTACCAATTATTTCCAATTACATGTGACTATAAACTTCTATCAAGTCTACCTGAGGAGGATGATGATGACTTAGCACAGGAAGATGTTATCAATGACATAATTGGATGACATAATGGATAACATAACTTATCAAATGCTTAAGGTGGAAAAGCTTTTATTACTCCATATCTAACTAAATTATTTTATCACTGTCTTAGAATTGGTTATTTTCCATACATGTGGAGGAAAGCAAAAGTAATATTTATTCCAAAGAAAAATCCAGGCGACCTAAGGCCAATTTCATTAATTTCCACACTTGCAAAAACATTTGAAACTTACATAAAATTAAAATTAGAAAATTCGATAGACTATACAAAAGTTATTAATAAGTTTCAATTCGGCTTCAAACAAAATTCTTCTACGACAAAAGCACTAGAAAAATGAACAGACACAGTTCTCAAAAGCAAAGCTAAATATGTCATTGGTATCTCTTTAGATATAAAAATGCTTTCAACTCAGTCAACCATCATATACTAATGGAATGCTTAAAAAATTTACATTGCAGCCCTAACATCTACGAGTATAATACTCTATGTACTTATTTCTGCAACAGAGTGTTAATTCATCAGGGCCATAGAACATCTATAGAGCATCCATTTGCAAGAGGTTGTCCACAGGGCTCTACTCTCTCACCTATATTATGGAATATTTACTTCAACGATGTTCTTTCGTTGTTAACCACATCAGAATTAAATTTTGTAGCATTTCCAGATGATCTTTTTTTAATAGTGGAAGGAAGATCTAGGAAGATAATTGAGGAAATATCTAAATGCATAATAGACATTATAATGAAAATCCAATTAAAAATTTCACCAACAAAGTCATCTGCAATTCTCCTCAAAGGCCATCTGAAGAGGCTTCCATGCGTTAGAATTTTAAAACAGAAATGACGGCTACAAGAAATGCTATAATGAATCATCACGAACAAATAAATGTTTCTAAAACTCAAACATATGCTAATATTTTACGTAAAGATAATCCTGCTATTCCAACAACTATGGTTAAAATTACAAGAGTCAATGATGAAGGCGAGGATTTATCTAAAAATTTAGAGAGTCTGAACTTAAAAATTCAGAGAACGTCTACTAAAAAAAAAGGAGCGTTAATGATTCAAACGGATAAAAGAAATATTGAGGATTTCACAAACAATCCTAAATTAAAAGAAACAGGCTTGGAAGCAAGCGAGATCCCCAAAAAGAACCCTACAATATTAGTTGTCGGTCTACCAAAGGAGGAAAACAGTGAATTATTACTTAAAACAATCTATGACACAAACCTTAGTAATGATTTAACTTGGGAAGAATTTACTTCTGATTTTAGTTTAGTTGTGAGCCTAAAAAAAAGAAATGATTGAAGAATAGACTGTGTTTTTGAATTATCTCTAAAATTAATAAAGTTATTACTAAGACAGTCAAGACTATATAATGGACTCTCTTCGCATTATTTTAGAGATCATATAAGAGTGATAAGATGTTTTAAATGTCAAGATTTGGGACATCTTGCAAAAAACAAAAGAACACATGTGGTCACTGCCGGAAAACAGGCCATAAATTTGAAGACCACCCACTTGTGCATTATGCACAGGCAGTCACACAATTAGAGACCCTAACTGCCCAGCATTCATGAGTTTTAAAACGAACTTAATTTCAAGAATAAATTATGACTGAGGATTTAAACTTTATGCAAATAAATCTAATGAATAGTACAAGAGCCACGGATGAATTATATATTAATTTACCCAAATTAAAACCACATATACAGGGTGTCCATAAAGTCCGTGTGCACTTTAAAAAATTTATAACTTTATTTATATTTGAGTTCCATCCTTGATGGCGTAGAGTGCACATCGACTCCGTGTTGTTGTGAGGATTTCGGTAGTTCAAGTGGGAGGAGTCACCTGAAAGTTGGCATATGTGATCGGTAGTAACTGCAGTGTGTGTTGATGAAATTTCAGATCAAGCAGTGTAGTGGGTTCTTGGTAATTATGTCTTAAATTTTTATGAGGATGGGTATAAGGTGGCGCAGTCAAGTGGCAGCTACCTGAAGTAGTAAGAAAAGGATACTAGTTACAGCTGCGAGGGGAGGGGACAGAGTCATACGTGATAAATACGATACCCCCAGTCAAATTACAGGTGAGCGAATATCAGATATCTCTGTCCAATCAAAACAATATTACCTTATAAATACAACTGAGTGGAGACACCCAGTCTATTGAAACTAGATATTCCATTCTCATTTAGTGTAATAGAGCAACTGAAACAACATTATCAGATGAAGAAAACTCTGGACACATATTTGGCAACTGCAATTAAAATCCAGCCACCTAAAACAGCAAAAAGAACCAGAAGTTCACCAGAAAGTACCTCATTAAATAAAAAACAAATCTCTGATTCAACTGTGATGGATAGAAACCAGATGGAGCAATTAAAGAAAGAGATTATATATGCTATGAGTGAACTTCTAGACTCCAAAGGTTACTCCACAAAAGAGGATGTCAAAAATCTTCAAAGTCAACTCGACAAATTGGACAATGAAAATAAAGAACTGAAGATAGAGATGGCAAATCTTAAATCTCATAACCTAAAACTCGAGGATAGAATAGACTTTCTAGAAAACCAAAGTAAAAGAAGAAACACTGTAATCAAGGGAATAAGGAATATTGAATCAAATACAAATTGCCAACAATGGGTGAGAGATTTTATAAGCAACACAATGCAAGTAAATATAAGCGAAATTAATTTACAAAATGCGACATTCATTCGGACACAAAAGGATGGCAATAATATTGCTATTATATATCTAGCTGATGACAACTCAAAGAACAAAATATTAGAGAAAGTCAAGAATCTGCAAGGAACTAAATACTTCATCGAAAGAGATCTGTGTTATAATTCACGAATGAAAAGAGGTAAATTGTTAGCTGTACGAAGGGAAATAAAAAAAATTAATGCTCAGATTCCAATCTCTATAAAGGGAGACTGTTTAATAGTTAATAAAGTAAAATTCAGATGGGATTTGGGGAAAGGCCTTGTTGGTGGGGATGGGATTGGTGCGTCTGATAGACTCTCCAGCATGTTGAATTTTGAAACGAGAAACTTTATTGAGAAGATTAAATCAACTGGTGGCCAATTTTAGAAAAAAGAAAGAGAGGCAGGCCGATGAAAAGTTGGGAAGACGAAGCTAAGAAAATCTGCGGAGGAGTGACCTGTGTTGGGAATAAAAGAAGAAATGTGTATACGAGATACAGATTGAAGTGGCAGCATTGTTGGAGGGAAAAGGTTGCTTTTTAACCTACCTGGGGGTTATGTTATGGTTTTTGATGTGATGTGATGTATTAATGAATTGTATTTTATATTGTAATGAGTTTAGTTGGTTTTCATTTGACTAATAAGGAAATAAATTGAATTATTGAGTTTAATATTAAATGTAGTGTGAATCATTTAAATTAAACCTAACAACCTGGAAAAGGGTGGCTTACGATAGAAACGAATGGAACAGAATGGCAACAGTTTACTGTGAAGTGTACCTATAAAAATAATGGTGATATAAAAATAAGAAACATAAAAATGTTAATCTGATGTATGTAAAAGCAAAGGAACAAATTTATTTTATAATTAACCATACTTTGTGAAGTAACAGACTTAGAGTGTATAGCATAATAACTTACTCAATAATTTATTAATTTAATTATTCTAATTGATATTTAGTAATTAATTTCTGTATTATTCATATATTCAATAGTTAAATTAATCTGTAGATTCATATCAAAGGAAGAAAGCAGAAGTAAAGTCAAAACTCATTATAATAAAAATAGGTTAACTGAGAAAAGTAACTAAAGAATTCATAAAATAATAAAAATGTAAACAAGAATTTGGGTAACAAACTTTAGAATCACGCATTAATTGTATATCATTATACCTGTTAATATTTGAAGCCTGTATATATCATTGTATATAAATGTAGCTTACTAAATATCGAAATACGGAACTCACTCGTTTACGAGTATCACGGCATAAGCCGATTTGCATTCACAATCTGTATATTATAAATAAGAAAAGAGTGTAAAGTTGTATAATGCAATAAATGGTTATCATTATTCACTGTGACTAATTTTCGCGGCTCCCTTTAGACTAAGTCAGCGCCTCCCAGTTTGGAAAGCACTGCCCTAAACCCATATTTCGGTCATGAATCTAACATCATAAATGAGTGGCACATAAAAAAGCCTAAAGTGTTCTACGGAAGTTAAAAAAAAAAGTTTAAAATAAAGAAAGAGTAAAAGTTAAAAAAAAAATAAACGAACAAAATGTACCTTATTATGTGGATTGTTGGTAGAAATATTGTATTTTTACAGGGTGACCCAAAAAAATTGGGCTCCGTGTATACTTTATGGAGTGAGCGTGCCAAATATGTGTCTAGAGTTTTCTTCATCTGATAATGTTGTTTCAGTTGCTCTATTACACTAAATGAGAATGGAATATCTAGTTTCAATAGATTGGGTGTCCCCACTCAGTTATATTTATAAGGTACTTGCGCGAGTCTATTGTTTTGATTGGACAGAGATATCTGATATTCGCTCACCTTTATGGGTGCTCCATCTACCCATGAGCAGGTTCTGGTTTCCAGCAAGACGGAGCAATTCTCAGACCTCAAACCTGTCCCGAGATTACCTAAAAGAGAATTTCGGAGGCTGAGTGACTAGTGTCAAGACTGATTTTGAGTGGTGTCTCCCCATAAACCGGACCTAAGCCTCCCAGATCTTTTTTCTTTGGGGCTCCCCATAGCCCGGACCTAAGCCTCCCAGATCTTTTTTCTTTGGGACTCCCCATAGCCCGGACCTAAGCCTCCCAGATCTTTTTTCTTTGGGGCTCCCCATAACCCGGACCTAAGCCTCCCAGATTTTTTTTCTTTCGGGGCTCTCTTAAGGACAGAGTCTATGCAGGGAAACCCAGAACCATCATGGACCTCAAAAAAGCCATCAGGGAGGAGATGAGAACCATTACCAAACCAGTCTGTCAGAACGTCATAGACAACTTCGTGCTGCGCCGAACACATGCTGTAGAACGGAGAAAAAAAAGGCCAAAGACCCTAGTGTTTTGAATATAATAAACTAGTTATGACCAAAGTGTCATTTCATTCGGACAAAACACTAAGAAATGGGGGCCTAATTTAGAGTTGGGACCTGTTTTATTTGGTTCAGCCTGTATAAAAAAATATACAGGATAATATATTATAGGCTAAAAGTAGCCTAAATGCAAAATGCACTATCTCCATAGATTTGGGGCCCATTTTGTTTTGGATCAACCTGTATTTTAAAATAAATACAAATGCTAAATCAAATTTAAAAAATGATAATAAACTCTCAAAAAATTATATCAATCACATAAGAAAAATACTCATATAAAAGCACATGAGGAGCGCTTGGATGAAATGGGGTGACACTCTGCTCATCTGGGCTGTATAGTCTGCTCTTCTCGATTGGCAGTTTTGCTCTTCTGTGTTGTATGGTCTTCTCTTCTCGATTTGATGTTCTGCTCTTCAGGGTTGTATGGTCTTCTTTTCTCGATTTGATGTTCTACACTTCAGGGTTGTATGGTCTTCTCTTCTCGATTTGATGTTCTGCTCTTCTGGCTTGATTGTTTTACTCTTCTCGGCTGTACGGTCTGCTCTTCTCAATTAGATGTTCTGCTCTTCTTCAGACAGGAATACTAAGGCATTTAAACAATGTTAGTAATCGGGATGAAGAGACTTTCTTTTCACACAATATCTTCATAGATGAAAACAACACATCCCTCTACTTCACACAGTCATACATTCTACTTATAGTCAATACTGTATCATTTTGATATGTATCATTTCTTTTATCAAAAATACATTTATTTTATCAAAAATCAAAAAATACTAATAATACTTGCAATAGAAAAACAGATACAGACAATTTAAGTAGGATTTATAGTTCCATCATAAATAGTTAAAGATGCAATGTTATCTAGTTTATATTTTTAAGGATTGTTAAAATAGTAATTTATTATAAATGTATTGTAGATATATATTATGGTGATACATATTATAATAGATATATATTATAATATGTGATAAGTATATATGTTTATATATAATGGATTGTACTAAAAAAACAGTGGTTCAATAATTTGTCGCTTGGAACAGCACATGTAATGACAGTTAACGGTTGTTTGTAAATGTAACAGAACCAAGCCTTCAGTAAGTTCTTTTTTCAATTTGTTTATGATGTTTTTAAAGTAGAAATGAAAAAATGTCCATTGTGTATTGTTTTTTGTTAGTTTATAGCCCTGAGGATGTCTTGAAATAAAGACGAAACGTTGGTAAAAAGGTGATTCCATATATTTACCCTGACCAAACTCCGAGAAAAAGAAAAAGTGTTTTGTGAATATTTTGTGGTCAAGAAAACAGTACCGTAATATATATATATATATATATACATAATTAGAGAAACGATTCTTCGAACTGAATAAACTAGAATTTAAAAAAGAACACATAGAAAGGAAACCACTGAACTCACTACTATATTTCCATGTCCTCGTCTTCAGGAAAAGAAGTGAATCGCTCCAAAGGCTGATAACGACTCTGATAACGTCGTTATCAGCCTTTGGAGCGATTCACTTCTTTTCCTGAAGACGAGGACATCGAAATATAGTAGTGAGTTCAGTGGTTTCCTTTCTATGTGTTCTTTTTTAAATTCTAGTTTATATATATATAAAGATTTCACATAAACACATGAAATAACAATCAATGATTAAACCACAATATAAAATGGGAAAACAAGATTAAGAACTTTCAACCGTAACAAGCAGTCTTCGTCAGAGTCAAAAACTCAACTCTATATTGTGGTTTGATCATTGATCTTTAATATATGTATATAATTAAAAATTAAATCACACCTTTATCCTTGAACGTGTTTGTAATGAATCAAAAAGTAGAAATGAAATATCTTGAAACTCTTCAAAGTTAGCAAAACTGTTCCATATCACATTTCTTTTGATTTTTAAAAGGCTTTTTTAAAGTTGGCAGCACTGCTCACACCATACCTTTTTTGATTTCTAAAAGTATTCAAAGTTAACAACACTGTTCACATAATACATTTCTTGAATTTTTAAGAAGTCTTCAAAGCACTGTTTATACCAGATCACTTTACATTTTTTTTAAAAAAGTAGTTATAGTTGGCAACACTATTCAAATGAGTTTTTGTTTTATTTTGCTTTGAGGGAAACATTGCTTTCGTCAATGTAACTGAAGAAAGAATGATACATTAAAAGGAGGTATATGCTAAGCCAAACAACAATTCACTGTTATACCTAAAAATTCCTTTCAATCAAATTCAAGCTATGGTTTATGGAATCATCATACCAAGGTACAGGTGGTTCATACCAAAACACAAATCACTTTTGATATTAACTTGTTCCCATGCGAGAAATTCGCGAATTTATTTTGCTTTAAACAAATTGTTATAACATAATACAGATTCATAATATTACTAAACTAAGCAAAACACCAAACCTTCAGTGTAAATGCCAAAAGTTATTTTTTTACCTTTTCAGCCTTCCTCAAAATACAGTTTTTGCCTTGTGATAAATAGATTAGAACATTGAACATGATCAACAGTTATTTCTCAACATTGCTTCTCTTCCTTCTATTAAAATCCATGATTCTCTCATTTCATTATCTGCATAACCTCGGCATGACTTTCACGTTCACAATGACAGCTCCGCTTCATAAAAAACCTAAAAAAACACTAATATTAGTTAGAGATTACTATTCGTAAGAATAGCAAAGATTTTACAATATCCTAAAAATAGAAACATTGGCTTTCACATGGAAATCTCACTTTTATTACTCTATTCTCATTTATCATGCTTCCGAGAAACTATAAAGCTTTCCTCTTATACACAAAAATCTTTAAAATAGACAAATAGATGTAAATTCACCTATAATAAAATTATAATAATGTTTATTAGGTTTATTAAATAATTATTTTAATTCATTCCTTTCAAAACACTCCTGTTTGTTATTTGATCGAAACGATATATGTCCTTTGATAAAACTCATATATAAAAATAAATCAAATAATCATGTGGTTGAAATGACATACGATTAGAGGTAAGTTCCACATTAATTACAATGATTTTAAAGATTGAGCACATAGAACTGATAAATTACTATTACTAGAATGTACCCTCCATGTTGTAATATTATAAAAGACATTAATAAATTCACTTTAACTTTCTCACGTTCATTTAGCAGTAAATCTTAAACTGCCTTTCCATATCTACCAATCCTTACTTAATTTTAAAAGTTTTCGAAAAATAATCTACTGATTTCACAAATTTAAATGATTTCTACAAAATATTCCGGTATTTGTAAAATTAGGCAAGTTAAATTATTTTAAAATTAACTCGAAAAAGTTGTAGAACTAAAAGTATTGTATAATCATTTTCATCATAATTTGGAGAATTATTCTTGAAAATTAGAATCAATCAACTGGTTGCATAAATTAGATAATATTTCAATTACCGTAAACTGATTCTTGGAAATATAGACTCAAGCAAAAACTTTCCTTGGACAACCAAAAACGCTGTTTCTACAAAAGTACTTGACCAGAAGAAATAAGTTCTGGATTCTTTCATTTACCTTTTGGCAATAATTATAACATCCCTTAAAGTGTTAATATCTAAAAAAACAAAAATACAATTGCATACCTACATCCTATACAGCTGAAGAATAGAATGTCCTAAAAGCACATGTACACACCGGCTTCTCTGAAATATGTTTATTAAAACCTAATTCCACTCTAACTTATTTTACTCACATACCTTTCTAATCATGTTGGCATATGTAAATCCGTAAACCACAAAACATTCAATAATTGGTTTACATTTTGTGAATAAAAAACAGTAATCATTTACTCATAGCAACTAAGACGTCCATTATCTTTCTGTAAGGCCTACTCTAACATGCTTCCCCTTCTACCCACCACCTAACTTTAAATCATCAGTGTTGCCACCTACTTCAAATTAAGTAATTTATTCAAATTTTCAAAAATAGTCAAATATAATGAATTTTAAATCAGTAAAAAATTATTAGACATGAACCACTTTAAATGAAATATAACATTAGATCATTTAATCTACTTTTTCGAAATATTACACAATGTAAATTCACTCTTATCAATTATTTTTATCAACTCAACTCATTTCCAATTTTCTTTTTATTAAATTCATTTAATTTAATTTGTTCTTCACCATGACTCTATAATAATTGGAAATAATAAACTTTTAAAGTTTATTATAATTGAAATTATACATGTGTTTATGATTTCCGAGGTTTTTCGTCAATTAGTGAACTTCATAATTTATGAATTCTGTAACAATTATTTATGAAATAGTTGGTAGTTGATTGTTTTAATATGATGTGGTCGTAAATATTACATTAAATTCAGTTTCAAACTTGATTCGATATGTTTAAAGTTTTTACTGTAAGAACTATAGAAGTAAAATACAGTAAGTAGCACATGGGCAGGCACCTCGACTTAGGTAAGTACCGACAAACCAAGATTTGCTCGAGTGGAAATGCAGCAAAGAATAAAAAAAATGGATGAAGTGAGTGAAATTCAAGATAGAAAGAATAGTTTAAAAAAAATTTAAAGAATCTCTCTTGGTACAAGCATAGTAAGCTAGGTTTTCCTTTTATGTTAAGTGGAGCATAAAATTCAAAACATACAAAAATACGAAAGCATACTCTACTCTGATCATACTTGTAGTCAGGCTTATCTACGCAGCCTTATAGTTTTAGGACAACCCTAGTAAAACTACAACAGTAATATCATTTTTGAAAAGCGAAAGTGTAGATTTAATGATACGAAATAATCTTTTACAGCAGAACATGGCTTTTGTTCAAATAGCTAGTCGATCTCTTACCTAGTTTATCTGACCTCCTTCTACATTGAATATTTAGGACAAATTTTCCCATTTAAATCTTGAAAATATTCCTATTTTATCTAAAAAAAATGTCGTTTTAAAATAATCTTTAATTTTCGAGATCGAATTTTTTTCTCAATCACTAGTGTTCTTCTGAAATCTGTCTTCCATCTCCGAAGAGGGCGATACCCGATACCCCGGGACCAGTGCCTGCTACTTGTAGTTCTTTAACCGTTACTTAGGGGCTACTCATCTGACCTTTTCCTCTCCCGATAACAGTGTCTGTATCTTTTGAAAAAAAGTGATATAAGTTTTCAAAAATTATTGATTCTGTGGTGATTTATTTGATTGTATAACTCACTGTTACTGCTTCTCACACAGCTAACCAAGGGTCTACCCAACCTGGGTGAGAACCAACAGCCACTACCAGTATTCCTGCCCACTTAGCTGAGATCGTGGTCCGTTCCTACTGGTCAAGGTTTGGGGCTCTAGCTCCTCTGTATGCTAAGCAGGCATCCTCCCGAGAAGTTACTGCTTCTCACACAGCGACCACAAGGGTCTACCCAACTTGGGTGAGAACCAACAGCCACTACCAGTATTCCAGCCCACTTAGATCCTACTGGTCAAGGTTTGGGGCTCTTGCTCCCAGGTATGCTAAGCAGGCATCCACCTGAGAAGTTACTGCTTCTCACACAGCGACTACAAGGGTCTACCCAACCTGGGTGAGAACCAACAGCCACTACCAGTATTCCACCCACTTGGCTGAGGATCGTGGTCGATCCCCTGTCCAAGGTTTGGGGCTCTAGCTCCTCTGTATGCTAAGCAGGCATCCTCCCGAGAAGTTACAGCTTCTCACACAGCGAACACAAGGGTCTACCCAACTTGGGTGAGAACCAACAGCCACTACGAGTCCAACCTCAGTTTGGCGGGATGGAGAGAGAACCCTCCATGCCGACCTCCCCCCCCCCCCAAGCAGGAGTACCAACTTATTACTTTACCCTACCATAGTATACATAACTTTACCATAATTAATGTATAGTAATCGAGAAAAAATTCTATATCGAAAATTTAAAATTATCTCAAAACAATTTTTTTTTATAGATAAAACAGGAATCTTTCACGCTTTAAATGCGAAAATTTGTCTTAAATATTCAATATAGAAGGACAGATAAACTAGGTAAGAGATCGACTGGCTATTGGAACAAAAGTCATGTTCTCCTGTAGGAGATTATTTCGTAACATGAAATCTATACTTTCGCTTTTCAAAAATGTTATTACTGCTGTAGTTATACTAAAGATATTATAGGCATCAGTGGTGTGATATACAAAAAGAAACTTATATATTGATAAGTGGATCAATCACTATCTGTACTAGCTCCAGAAATGAAAGACCAATAAATATCTCCCATTTAGACATTTTTATTATACCTAAATGGATCATTATATATTATATACCCAAGAAGTATGATATTGTGTTTACTTATAGTAAAGTTAAGTATAGGCCACTCCAGATTTTTTTTGACTTCGATTATGACTCCAAAAAGAACAAAAGTATTCCACTCCTAAGATTCAGGTTTAAATATAGTTAATGGGTTAGTTCCACTGAGGTTAGTAATATTAGAATTAGTAGTAATACTGTCCGTCATTCCTCGTTCTGAGACTATACGAGGTATGACGGACAGTATTACTACTAATTCTAATATTCAGGTTTAAATTAATACCCTTTTGTATTTTAGACCCCTGACACATTGATTACCCCAGTGTTGACAGACAATAGGGGATGTTACTAAAATAAAATTACTCAAAGTGATCGACAGTATATGCTGTTTTTTTGCTAGCAAGCCATGAAAACAAGGATTCATATACAACCGAGGCTTGCGATATAATATTCCTACAGGATTTAAGATATACACAGCAAACATAAAAAATCATTTCAAAGTAAAGAAACATTTTATAAGGCATAAGCAAAACATTAACTCATGTTATATACACAATCAAACAACATTAAAGCAAACATAACCTATGAAGTATAAATAACATTTATTTTCCCCGACATAAACAAAATGAATATATTTTTCGTTTATTGCATTTTTAACCTCAAAGATAATGCCAAAATTACAAAACTCTTGAATTAGAAGTTTAGGAGAAAAAAATATTGTCTAAAAACAGGTTTTTTGCAAAAAAAAAAGTGACTTTACCGTCATGCATGATTCCTCTCTAACCCTAGGGTGCATCTACACTTTGGGGTCCATGTCTATGTAAAATATCAACTTGATCCATCAAAGATTCTGGACCGTAGCGTGGTAACAAGCAATGCTAACATAGTCACTCACACACACAAACAGAGACAACATCGAAAAAATTTCATAAAACGACTTTTGGGAACTCAAAACATATAACTCCGTCAAATCTCGAGATCGAATTTTTTCACGATCACTGTACTTTACTTATAGTAAAGTAAAAATGGTAATAATCTTAACTGGATATAAATATACTAAAATTCTTTCTCCATAATAATTGAAGCATAGTAATCACGAGAGAAATCGATTTCAAGATCCTGATTGAATTACATGGTTTGAATCAAAATTATGATTACAACGTAGAATTATAAACACTAAATTTCCTCATACCTCATAAAGGTTATAAATGAATCTGACATGTTTTAAACTTGAGTCGGTGAGACAGAATTGTGTTCTTCTAATTCAGGAATAAAGTCCAGTATACTGACAGTTCTATATGTCGATATATGATGTCTTGTTTCGTTGCAAGCAGTGTTAAAATAGCTGGTGGACCTTTCTTGAACATATTAAAATATGCTTTGACTTCAAACTTGTAACCTTCCTAGTAATTAGTTTCACATCACTGTTGTCATATTAAGGAAAAAAAGTTCTAATATCGTATTCAAAGACAGTATCTAGTGTTATAGACCTACATTATTTAACAGTATTTCAAAATGTACGTGTGATAATCATTTCTACTATAATAATACATTTTTTTTGGGGATTGTTTGTTACTCTACTGTAATTAATGTATACTAATCATATAAATAATGGATTTCAAAATTTTGACAAAAATTCACATTTCGAAATTCACCTAATTCATTTATTTTTTTAAATCTTTTGATAATGGTTGGCTGGGTGAATATCAACAGGTTAACCCCATCGTTAGAAATTTGATTAACCACATGATGAACGTGAAATATTCATAAACATATTTAATAGTAAGACTGAAGCTGTGGTAGCAATATCCAAGATATCTGAAATGAAAAAAAAAAATGAACTATTTATTTCTTTGACTTTCTAGCAATAATAGAATGTTTTTGTTTTGATTTAATATTTTTAAGATATTAGTATTCGGATTAAAAAGAATTGTCAATGCTTATAACTAGCTTAAATTACACTGACTTCAAGCTTTTCAGATGAATTCCATGCTTGAAAGTTAAAGTATATGACTCAAGCTTTTCAGATAATTCATGAAATAAAGAATATAAGCAAGCGATCTTCAGATCCTTTACAAATTAAGCCTTCAGCCCTAATTAAGATATAAACATGGTTGACATTTCATCTTCATGACTAATTAGAATAACACAAATTACATTATTAACCATAAAATTAATTTATTAATAAAAAAAGTTAATAATTTTATGATATTTCATAACTAATGCGTTGAATATTACATTTACTTTTAAAATAGAGTTGTGAAAATGCAAGTTTTCAAAATAATAGTTTCAATTAACACATTATTCATTAATTCTTAACTATGATTTTTTTAAATTTCTATACTATTTATGATTTTTTGTAAATACTTGGTTGAGAACAAAGTAGGGGAAAAACAAGTCTTATTTATGAGTTAGCATAGCATGCGACAACACTGAACGTCAACCTTTGAAACGTCAACGTTTGAAAACCTTGAAATAAAGTATTCTGTTTTGAAGTTTAGTTGATATTTACTTATGTGTTGTAGTTTAAAGGAAGAATGAGTGATTTAAATGATCCAGGTAAGAAAATGGCGCTTATAAAAAATATATATTTTTTTAACAACACCATTCAAGTAATGAATCAAATTACGCTTAATATTTAATGGACTAATTATAGCAAAGTAAGTGGTGCTATTTGACTCGGATAGTTTCAGTATCTTGAAAATATTGCCCATATATCTGTTCATCTTGGCAAGTTAACATAATGGCTATTAAACAGTACATACATTTATTATGGCAATGTTTAGATTTAGATTGATAGTTACTAAAGGACAAATGAAAATTTCCATAATTGTATAATTATGTATATTCTGAGACTTCTCCATTCATAATGTGTATATATTTATGTGGATACCGTTTGTTAATGAACCGATCATTATATGTATATTGCGCAACGTTGTCACTGAATCTTGGATTATAACAATCGATTGACGAGAATATCATGATGTCCACAGCTCTTAAAACTTTTGTTCATCTAATATTTTCATACCTATACAACGCTAGATCGATAAATAGCCGTCGCATTAATCTACTAACTCTCAACAAATTTTTTATTCTTTATTTCCAAACCATTGTTGCAATTTCAATTTATTTAAACAACGCCTTGATGACATTTATTACAAAATGATTTTTTTAGAGCTATAATATTAATAAAAAGTTAACAAGCCTTTTTTTAAATATAGTAAATGTAACTGAATATGTTTTATAAAGTGTAGATTATTATTTTAAAGGAAATGAAGGAACAGAGGGAATTTAGGAGCCCCAAAGTTGACAAATCAACAATGGCCAAAATGTTTATAAAACTAATTTCAAAATGTTTTAATAATTTGAAAATGTAAACATGGATGGATTTTGTTGTAATTGATAATTTCAGATGTCTATTTATTAGACTCAAAGAAGTGTTTGGTCTTCTCCCAAACCAGGAATATAGCAAGAACTAATTAAACTTATATTGAAAGAAACATTACTGCAATATAAGTATGAGTTGCCATTTAAGAAAAAGAAATGACTCCAAAATCCCTACTGGAGAGTAGGGAAACCACTAAAACCTCTGTGTAAAGCTCCGTTTTAGTAAACGCTGGGGCTCCTAAAGTACACTCTAGCCAAGAAAATGAAAAAAAAAAGACTAAAATCTTTCAACCGTAACAAACAGTCTCCGTCAGAAATCCCTACTCTAAAATACACTTGAGTTCGAGCAAAATTATGGACTGCCATTGTGTGTTATCAGAAAAGGTCAATATCCAGACCATGTGGGACTGCCAGTACAACCTCACCTAGGCATTTTTAATGACTACCTGACATCATACAGGCTCGGGACTTACGGTTTAACAAGAAGACTTCCTCAGATTTTTTTTTCTTTTTCTGGGTGAATAAATCGAGGACAGAGAATGGTTGTCGAACTATGGATGTGCCAGTCTAGAGAAGAGCACGTTAACCACTGTGCTATTCCGGCCACTTAATTATGTGTTTACACACATGTGTGATTTTGCATTCTAAGTTAGTATTACGTATTAATTTGTTGTTTTTTTTTCCTTTCAGATGACTGTGGCTTGGTGAGCTTCTTCAAGGTGGAGGATGACCCGTATAATCTCGCATGTTCACGTCAGTATCCCATCAGTGTTAGTGGATAAAAGTTTAACTTTCCGATATTTTGTCCCCAAATGTCGTCTTACATATAAGAATAAGATTTTTTCTCTAACTCATATGTACTTAGAGTAGGGGATCTTTAACGGATAACTCACCTTGCACAGACTCCAAACGGTTTAAAGTCCTCTCCGAGATGTAACATGGGTATATTTTTTTTTAACTTACCGCTGGAATAAATCGAGTACCAAAGTGAGTATAGAACTCTGGATCTAAGGTCCAGAGGTGAGTACACAAGCCACTGGGCTACCCCTGTCCACTTAAATCCAAAGAATTGCTCGCCCTGATATTCTGTTTTGTATTGAATCTTGGTTTGTAAAACAACCCTGTTTAAGTTTCAAGAGGTTAGGAAACACTAAAATAGAAGATATATGTATATACTGGTATAGTATACAGCAGTGTTTCCCAAACTTTTTCGAGTGACCGCCCCCTTTGGTCCATAAACCTATATCTCAACACTCTTGAATAATAATCAGATTCCTAGACTAAATAACCAAATGAGTAACATTTTAATAATTCAAATAAAATAATTACTAATGGAATATTTTTTTAGAATCCAATAGATGTATTGTTTCATAGCATATTTATGCAAAAGAATTAATATACAATAAAAGAAACTTATTCTGAGGTAAAATGGATAAACCAACAAAAGTCTGCACACAAATGAAGTTTTATTCCACGCGTTTCGAACACTTTGTGTTCATCATTAGGAAGACACCAAGGATGTGGTTCTGACGGGTTGGTACAGTGAAAACAACTCTGTACCACATCCTTGGTGTCTTCCTGATGATGAACACAAAGTGTTCGAAACGCGTTGAATAAAACTTCATTTGTGTGGAGACTTTTGTTGGTTTATCCATTTTACCTCAGAATGAGTAAATACCACACAATTACGGATTGCACAACTAATGATTTAAAAGAAACTTAGTTGAGAACATACTTTTAACATAAAAATGAATTATCAAAACAAATAATTTTAAGAAAACGTTTCCTAGAAGTTTACATGTCGTGTTTACACTTAAATTTAGAAATTATATTGCATGAACATTTTCAATTTATATAATATTGTCAAAATCCCCGCACCTTTTTGCATTACCGCCGCCCGATTTCAATGCACCGCCCACTTTGGGAAACACTGGTATATACTATATAGAGTGTGCTACTGGTGTATAATATATAGGTATATACTCGTATAGTATATACGATATAGCGTTACTACTGGTGCAGAATATATAGGTATATACTGGTATAGTATACACTGACCTAGAGTATACCACTAGTGTAGAAATACTGGTATAGTATAACTAGTCTTTTTAGTATATAGCGGTGTGATATAACTGATATAGAGTATACCATTGGTGTAGAATATACTGATATAGAATAGACTGGTATAGTATACACTTATACAGAATATACTACAGGTGTAGAATATACAGGTATAATATATTCTGATGGAGAGTATTACGGGTATAGAATATACAGGTATATAGTGCTATAGTTTATACCAGTCTATATAGTATATAATGACAGTATACATTTGTATACTGTATACTACTGGTGTAGATAAAATGTGATTTGCCTGCCTCCTGATTGAAAAATCTAAACTGAGAACCGAACAGGGGATCTACGAATCTTTAGGCGCGCACGCAAGCCATTGGGCAACTTAACTGAAACAATTAAATACAATGAATGCTATACTCATTAAAACAAAAAAGTCGAATTATCTGTTAAAGTTATAAACAATAATTTTTCCTGTTTGTTTATTATTGTGTGGTGATTTCTATAATTATATAGTTTTACAGTATATGTGTAATGTTTTGAAATATTATTTTATAATGATGTTTATCAATTTTCAGATAAAGAAAAGAAACATGAAAAACTAAAAGAGGGTATCATTGTTGGTGAATCATCACAAATCGAATCGAAGATTGCTTGTGACGTCATTGCAGCTGATGAGCAACAACCAATCAACTACCAGATAAAAAGAGAAAAAAAGAGTGATGAATACGATTTGGAGATGAGTTCAAAACAGGATGATGATGATAAAGGGGAGATGAAATCATCAGATGTTGAAATGTGTAAAAAGTTTCGTATATCTGTTAGGTCTGAAATTAGTTTGAAAGGTAACAAGTCATTCACGGTTATTAAAAGTGACAAAGCAAGTGTTTTTAATTGTTTCTGCTGTCGCCAGTATTTCAATAATGAGAATGACTGGCAACTTCATATGAGGGATTATTATAATTTTGTTGGTTGTTTTCCAAAACAAGAAGATATTAATTTCGATGATATAGGCGAAAAAGTTTATTCAAATAATGAAAAATTGTTTAAATGTAAAAACTGTAATTATGCTAGTCCTGTTAAACGGTATGTAAACAGGCATTTTGAAGCGAGGCATAAGGAACGCAGATTACCTTGTGCTTTTTGCCCAAATAAATTATTTTCTTGCGTTTATTATTTAAAAAATCACGTAACCGATCTTCATGCACCTTTTCCTGTTTTACTGTTTTGTAACGATTGTAATTACAGCACTAGTATCAAAAGAAATCTTTCTGTACATGTTATAGATGTTCATTATCCAAATAGAAAATGTAAACTTTGTTCTTTTGTGGCGAATAGAAAACGTTTGAAACATCATATGCTAACTCATCGTAAAAAGCGGAATCTATTAAAGTGCAATTTATGCGACTATACAACATATTTAAACTCAAGTTTGCTTAGTCATCAAACATGCCATAGTGAGATTGGAATTTTAAAGTGTGATAAATGCCCTTATATTACTATGAATAAATCAGCTATTGATAAACATTTGCTTAAAAAACATTCTTTTTTATATAAATTTAATTGTAAAACATGCGGGAAATCTTTTAAAAGATTTAGCGAATTAAATAAACATATGAAATGGGAACATTCCGATGGTATTGAATTTATTTGCAGTCATTGTAGTTATTGGACAAATAGAAAAGATTTGTACTTTATTCATTTGAATTTAAGTCATAAAAATCAATTTGAGTTTCAGTGTTGCCAATGTAAGAAGGTTTGCGAAAGTAGTGAAGAGTTTCGAAATCATGTGTACACTGCGCATGATCCCTGCGGAGTTACCTACTACTGTGCTGTCTGTCCATACAAGAGTGTACAGAAAGGACACTTACGAAATCATATAGATAGTAAACATAACATATGGAGGTTATACAAATGCAGGGAATGCAAATATCGTACAATCTGCAAAAGATATTTATATAAACATGTTCAAAATAGGCATAACCCAAATAAAGTCATGTATAATTGTGTTTATTGCTGCTATAAGTCCGCTGTTGAAAATAATTTGAAAACGCATTTATTAAAGTGTAAAAATAATCATAATAAATAAACTAGGGGCCAGGCTAGCTCAGTGGTTACGTGCTCGCCTCTGAGCTGATAGGACCGGGGTTCGATCCTCACCTCGCCCTCGATTTATTCACGCGGGAGGGTGAATAAATCTAAGCACGTCGGAGAAGGACGTTAAACCGTCGGTCCCGAGCCTGTACGATGTCAGGTACTCGTTAAAGATCCCCTACTCTAAATACATTTGAGTTAGGCAAAATTTAGGACTCCCACTGTAGAATCAATCTTCATTGTGTGGTATCACAAAGGGCCAATGCTCGGCCTACGTGTGTTCCCTTGTGGAACTGCCACTGCAACCTAACCTAACCTAACCTAATAAATAAACTGCTTTAAAGAATGATGTTGGAGTTTTATTTATCAATCTAGTTGTTTTTTATCAAAAATTTATTTTCTAACCAGTAGCTGAGCAAGTATTTTTGCTAAACCAAGACTCGAAGGTTTTGCCCGGTTAAGATTGTTGCTTCTTTAAATAATGTCAATTTTATTTTCTTAGTAAAAAAATTCTGTAAATCTTCTGTAAGTTAATATTTATCTCTAAATACTTCTGCTTATAATATTCATAAGTTGTAACAATTCATTTTCATTTTTAGTTTATATGTTGGATGTTAATATGTGATTTGTTATTATCCCCTTTGTTTGTAGGCCTATGAAAAAGGTTTTAAAATAAAACCGAAACGTCGGCAATGAGAGTTTGATTTTTGAACCTAGAAAATTTGATCGAATCCTGATTAGATAACACACCTATATATATATATGAAAAGATTTCACATAAACACGTGAAATAACAATCAATGATCAAACCACAATAAGAAATGGGAAAACAAGACTAAGATCTTTGAACCGTAACAAGCGGTCTTCGTCAGAGTCAAAAACCCAACTGAACACTAGATGCAGAAAACATCTGGTGAAGAGTTGAGAAGAGTGGGAGGGAAGAGTGGTATTTCATCAGGAGTAGACTAGAAGAGAGGACGATGTGAGAGAGATCTCCCCACGTCGAAGAACGGAGCGCGAATCATATATACATATATAGGTGTGTTATCAAATCAACACAACAGGTGTGTTAATTAATAATAACAATTGTTATTAAAATCCACAGACTATATTTTTCTTGTAAAAAATCTTTAATGTAAGTAATACTTAGTTTTTCTGTTGCAAAATTTCATACTTCTGTAAGTTTTCTCACTAACTTATTGTCAACAATTCAATTGTAATTTCTTATTTATAACTAATTGCGCTTTTTATGTATGTTTGCTTTTTGAATGATTGAATTATTTCTTATATTTCCTATGTTTTGTAGGCTTATGAAAAAGGTTTTAAATAAAAACCGAAACTTTGGCAATGAGACTATTATTTGAACCTGAAGAACTGGCCGAGTCATGATAAACTTCAATTTAGTTTTATATATTACTAACCATACCGTTTGACGGATCAAAATAAAATTATACCCATAACTAGAGCATTGTATGGGGAATGACTTTGGTATTTTTCTTTTTCAAAATTAAATTCACCAAAAGAGTATTATAGTACACTATGAAAGAAAGAAAAGTTCTAAGAAAATGTTCTTTTGATGCTAAACGGCTCATTACAGAACAATAAAATTTTGCTAAGAAATTGAACAGAAAATTTAGTAAGTTGTTAAAAAAAAATCTGTGAAATTTCAATTTCCGCAATGACAGAATGAAGTTATAAACAGTGAATATTTATCTTGATCTAACGTATCATTTTCTACACTTCTTCGATTTGTTAACATATACAGTGGAACCTCTACATACGAGATTAATTCGTTCCCGGATCGTGCTCGTATCTAGAATTTCTCGTATCTAGAGCGAATTTTTCCCATAAGAAATAACTGAAAACCAATTAATTTGCTCCCGGCCTCCCAAAATCATTCAAGTTAACCCTAAATAACTTTGAACACATCTTCCTGATTACTAAAAACACATTCAAATAGTGACTGAACATAAAAATACAGTAATAAGATGATAATAACGAAATAAAATGCGAGTTTATTATGAGCACTTCCACTTAAAATTAAAGTTAACTTTATGAAGAACTAAATTTTTTTACGGCACTAATTTATTTATGCACTTTTTTCTGCTTTTTTTCATTACTGTATCAGTTTTTACTTTTCTTCGCTTTCTTTTGCCCTTTTAGCTGGAATCGCAACACTATCACTTTCTATAGGTCTTTTGAAGAAAAACTTATCCAAGGAGGTTTGTCTCTGCCTCCCTTTCAAAATTTTACGGAAATGTGTAAGGCAAATGTCATTAAAACTTGGCCACCTAGCGGAACCATGTGGGAATTCTCGTAACTTGGATTTTCTCTCGTATGTAGAGCAAGATTTTTGCTCGAAAGACCTCTCGTATCTCGAGTTTCAAGGTAAGTAGAGTAGCTCGTATGTAGAGGTTCCACTGTACTAGAAATTCTTTCAATGAAATGACCGAAATAAAGTTGAAGTTTAGAAATATAATAAAAAAAAAAATTTGAAATGATAATGGCTAAAAAAAAATCAATGCCAATCTAACTTACAATTTCTATTGCTTCTCTTGGTAGGATGAATTCGTCTAATAAAATTCTATAATACATCTGTATGTTGGACTCTTAGACAAAACTTAATATCAGGGATAAATTTACTCTTGTATATAAATCACATTAAATTAATGAAAATATTATTAAATGTTATATAAATTGTTTGTATTACAGCTTTATTATTGTACTAGCTGATCTACCAGGGAAGCAATTTAAATCCAACTCTAATAATAAATTACATATAACGAAAACAATTTAAATTTCCTTTAGTTCCGTTACACTTAACTTTTTTCATATAAACGTAATTAATATACAGAATTTAAATAATAGATTACGCAAAAAAGATATAATGTAACATTGATTATAAATTGCACACATTGTCTAATAATATTGCTAGTTGATAGATTAGATTAAACAAATAATAAAAAGAATATTTTTTGCCGAACAATACATCAAGAAATGTTGAAAGAAGTCTTAGCTCTTTAAATGTGATTATGTCTTGTCTGTTAAATATAATGACACGAATTTTAAAACCACAAATCGTTTCAATTAGGAGCCAGTTAGTTGAAGAGGCTAAACCATATCATATTACATTTCATTCAATAATTTCAATTTGAGGACTTCACACAGTTTTATGGTTTTAATTAAAATTGTAAACAAAATTATCTCTTAAAGGTTTCAATAAGATTATTTTGATGAAATATTCATCAAATTTATGAAGAAGCATTGTGTGAAAAGTGTTAGTTGAGTGCTAAATGTTAAATTGTAGCTACATTTTTCATTATATTATGTTAAGAATTGTGTTTATACATACAGTGATTAAGTTTTATACTTATATGCACATTTTGATTTGAATATTTCTTAATTACTTTTTTATGCTGTATATATTACCTTATAAGTTTATGATTTAGACATAGATCTGATCATAAACATAGTTAGATATCATCGATGTATAATTTATCCTCTTGATTATATGGAGTACGGCCGGATACTAATTACTAATAAATACATATTTTAAACAAACTAATTAATCAATCAGAAATAAATAAGCAAGTCTTAAATCCATTAAATATTAACAATACTTTAGCCAAAAGATTTGAATTATGGTTCAAATACTATCATTAATATTCGTAATACCATCATGCATAGATTTAAATAATTAATAAGTTATTATTTAACGCATAACTTTCTTTAATGTTTAAAGCAAGTTAAACCAATTAGATAAGAAAAGTTAATGGTAAACCATTGCTAATAACTAAAGCTTTTTAATGTTAATAAGAAACCCATATAAACTTACAATAATTGTCTTTAATATCAATCTGAAAATAATAATAAAATTTCTGGTACCTGGTTGTTTCCAATTAAACAAAGCATGTAGAAATATTAGAAGTTGTTTATTCCTAAGGAATAACTTCGTGCGGCTGCCATTACCAATTAAAGTCAAAATGTAAACAAACAGGTTATACAGCAAACCTTATCTATTATGATATTTTTGGGATATTTCTTCGGTAGCACCTGAACCACACTCTAATTTTAAAAAAAAATTACGTAATCCTTCCCGGGGATACACCTAACAATTTCCCAAATTTTCACGGCGATTTGATGAATGGTTTTTGAATCTATCGAGTACAAACAAACACATATTCATGTTTATGTATATAGATATATATTATACGGTACTGTTTTCTTGACCACAAAATATTAACAAACCCTTTTTCTTTTTCTCGGAGTTTGGTCAGGGTAAATATATGGAATGACCTTTTTGCCAACGTGTTTCGTCTTTATTTCAAGACATCCTCAGGGCTATAAATGAAGGCTGGGTTCTGTTACATTACAACAACCGTTAACTGTTGTTGACAGTTAACGGTTGTTGTAATGTAACAGAACCCAGCCTTCATTTATAGCCCTGAGGATGTCTTGAAATAAAGACGAAACGTTGGCAAAAAGGTCATTCCATATATTTACCCTGACCAAACTCCGAGAAAAAGAAAAAGTGTTTGATATATATTATATTAATCATGATTCATCATATTATTGATTCAACTTTTCTTGACCCAATATTCATATGATATAATTTTTTTTTGTGTTTTTACTGACAGATGATTGAAACTACTTCTCTCACCAACGTTTCGACATATATTTATGTCATCTTCAGGGCTACATCGTTTTTTTTATAATTATCACTATTACTACTACAATTTTGTGAGGTATCATCATTACTGATGTTGATACCTATAATGCATGTATCAGTCTTACCTGTGGAGCAAATTTACCAAATTCCATTTACTTTGCAGTATAAGAGTTCAAGAAGAAGATGAGAAATACTCTAAACTTCTGATAAATATTGGTGAAGACAGAGTTGAAAATAAACAGATTATGACTTCATATGATAGTAATATGATTATGATAATGATAATATGATTATAATAAAAAGATTTCACATAAACACATGAAATAACAATCAATGATCAAACCACAATAAGAAATGGGAAAACAAGACTAAGATCTTTCAACCCTGACAAGCGGTCTTCGTTGGTCTTCAACCCAACTGAGTTGGTTTTTTGACTCTGACGAAGACCGCTTGTTACGGTTGAAAGATCTTAGTCTTGTTTTCCCATTTCTTATTGTGGTTTAATCATTGATGATTATTATAGTGATATGATTATGATGGTGATATATGATATATGATAATGTGAATATGACTTATTTATTTAGAGACTTCCTTTATAATTCTCAAAAAAAAAAAAACTTTGTTGTTTGTTTGTTTTGTCCAACTGCCATCCTCTTGGGTGGTTTAATACCTTTTAGACCAAGGGTGTCAAAATTAATACCTTTAATGGTGTCAAAGTCAAAATGGACGGAGGGCCACAAAAAAATTTAGCAACAAGCCGTGGGCCGGACTGATCAAATGTTTATTGAAATTTTTTAAAAATAACCACATATAGTGTAGTGAACTAAATTGAACCTACTGGAAACCTAACAAAATATTATAATATGATCGGATAAATAAATCAATATTTTCTTATAGTTTTGTCAGTCATTTTTAATTTTCAACAGCACAAAAGATAAATTTCCTTTTTATATAAATCCCCATAACGTGAATATTAAACGACTGAAGCGGTATTATTCAAGGTAGCATCAGTATATTTTCTCATTTAGACATACAGGTTTTCCAGCTAGCTCCGTGAACATGGTACTTCGACTCCTACCTTGTTTGAAACCACCGGTTCTCAGTGCCCGCCTTCCGTTTTGCCATTTTTTGAAGGATATCTGAAAGTTAACTTTTCCTATTTTGCTAATGACTGCTGATAAATAATGAAATGAAGTTACACTTCGCTGAGTCACCTTTGCATTGTGGGAAATGTAGTATTGGTGCGTGTAAAACTTCTGCAGCCTGCGGGTCGGTTTCAATAATAAACCAATATCATCCTGTGGTACATTGAAAACTCTCTCGCGGGCCTTGACTCTGACATATGGGTTTTAGACTGTACAGGGGAGAGGACCATGCACCCACTTATTTGGCCCATGCACCCCTCTCTATCCATGTCACCCCCCCCCCCTTATATTGCCAAGATAACCTTTTTTTTAAAAAAAAAATTCTAAATAATATTCAGATATTACTAAAAATCATATTACCTTTTTTTTTCTTTATTACTATTTATTAATTTACATAAACTATATTCGTAAGAATTTTTTTTTTCAAATTAAATTCTAATTTAAAATATTTATGGATATATTAAACAAATAATGAAATTAAAATAGTATTTATAATTTATAATTAATTAATAAAAAAAAACTATAATTGATTACCTCACTCTGTAAACTTACTGTGGTCACAATTCACTCCTGAGGGTGAATGTCACCCCCAACTGAGAGCATTTATACAATTAATTTATTAATTAAATAAAATAAATTCAAAACGAAGGAAACACACAGAAAGGCACAGGCATAACTCACATCGATATTTCGACCAAAGTCGTCATCAGAAGGTGTGAAGAGCGAAGAGTCCCGCAGGAAAGCAGGGCGGTGACTATTAATTGTATACCACACAATTAACAATATTTATTGTTAATATTGGGGGGGGGGATACTAGTTGAAGCTAGTAAGAGCTCTTCGGCTTTCAGATTGAAAATAATATCTCACGGGACACATAGAAATAACACGAATATCTCTGACGAGACAAAGGTATAAATTATAATATATACAGTTCAAAAGAGAAATTAAAAAAACACACTTATAGTCTCTATTTGTCCTGGGAAACCAAGCGCACCTGGTTCAGAGACGGTTGGAGACCTTCCAAAAACTTAATCAATAAAAGAAGAACAGAGGAATGATAAGAAGAAATGTTACATAAATAAAAGTTAAAATATCATTGAGAATACAAAAAAATAAATAAATAATAAAAATAAGAATAACATGAAAACTAAATGCAAAGACTAAAAGATAAATAAATGATGTTGCAGAAATCCAAACAAATATTTTTAGAAAAGACAATATTACTTTTAATTGAATGGAAAATTCCATGACTAATGTGTAATTACTAATTATCAGTAATGACGCATACATCAAACTTCTTAAAATTTCTTTTTGTTCATAAATAATTGGTCTCGATAAATTGTTCGATCACAATTAATAGGAATAAGAAAGGCCATGGGAGAAAAGAGAAAACTTTGCTACAACTTAAAAAAGAAAAAGAACACAATTTATTTAACTTATCTTTTTTTTTTCAAAACTTGTTCAAGTAACAAAAACTATAAACTTCTAATCTAAACTTTGTAACTAAATTATAAAATTCTCTTCTTTTTTTTTTACTTTTTTAATAAATAAATTTTCTTTCTTTTGTTTTAACAATGGTCATATAAATTTTTCTTGGTAATATTTCTCGACAACACAACTTGAATGTTAGTCCATTTACTAACAGTCATAAAACATAAATACACTGCTATAAACACAAGAATGGCTCCCTTATTATTTTATGTCTTCCTTCAAGGAACTAGTCAGTTCAGGTTTTTGCATTTAAAAAACAGGTTTCCATTTTAAATATTGTTTACACCAGTTGAATAACTGCATTGCATATATCTATATATTTCATGATAATGTTTAGCTTCTGTATGATATTGTAAACTCAGTTTATATATAGATTTAAACGGACATAAAACACAATAATAAATTACCTTGAATGGATCATGCGCAGTGTAAACATGATTTTGAAACTCATCACTATTATTACAAACTTTTCTACACTCGCAACACTGGAATTCTAATTGATTCATATGTATTACATTCAAATGGCTGAAATACACATCTTTTCTGTTAGTCCAATAAGGACAATAAGAACAATTGAAATTAGTCTTGTCGGAATGCTCCCATTGTTCGTGTTTATTAAACTGATTAACGGTTTTAAAAGCTTTAGAGCAGATATTACACCTATATTTATACATTAAAGGGGAATGCTTTAAAACTTGATGCCTGTTAAAAAGATCTTTTCGTTTTGTTCCATAGTTACATTGATCGCACTTCCAAAGTCTGCTATCAACACAATGCTTATATTTAAAATGCCTGCTTAAATTAGTATTAACATAAGTAGTATAACTACACAAGCTACACTTTAATTCATTACCGCCTTCATGGTGAATGGACATTAAATGATACCTAATACCTTTTCTATTTGAAACAAAAGAGCATAAATGACATTGTATTTTCTTTTGAAAATGAACCAGCATTATATGATCCCTTAAGTTGATTTTATTCGTTGTTTTATAACTGCATTCATTGCAATAAAGTACTTCAGTGCTTGGTGCGTGAAGTTTAGTAACGTGATTTTTTAAATATCGTAAACAAAGGTATTCTTTCTTTGGGCAAAACCCGCAAGGTAACCGCCGCTGTCTATGATGGCCCTCATAATGATCGTGAACCTGATCACGATTCTTTGTCATATAGTCGCATGATTTACATTTAAAAATCGTTTCATCATCAGAAACAATTTTTTCGCCCATTTCATTAAAAACTATTTCTTGCTTCTTTGGAAAACAACCTAAATAGTTATAATATAAGCTCATATGGACCTGCCAGTCATTATCATCAGCAAACTGAAGATGACAGCAGTAGCACTTCTTTAATACATCATCAGCAGAATCATCTTTGATAAAAGTAAATGATTTTCTATTTTCAATAATTCTTCTTGGTTTTATTGAAAAGCATCCATCTTCAGTAAGAGTTTTTTTAGTTTTTCGATATTTCTTCGTCAGAGTATCTGATTTCGAAGTGTTTACAGTATATTTATCATTACTTTCGTCTGCCTTTAACTCACAGTTCTCTCCTTCATAATGACTATTCCAAACATCATCATCATCATCATCAGATTCTATCTTTATTATACTATTCATTCCTAAATCATTTTCAACATCATTACCAACCTCACTTTTTACCGAATAATTCATTCCTATATGACTTTCATCTTCAGATTCTCTCTTTACTGGATAACTCAATGTTGTTTTATGTCTTTCATCTAAAATAACGTCATCGTTGTTTACTTCTGTCTTTATTTTAACATCATAATTTTCATATTTTGGTAGATGAAAAGGATGATGAGTTTTCATCATAACGTCATAACCAAAGCCTGGATTTGATTTCAACATAGCATCACGCATGACTGGTATATCGTTTATTATACTACCATGTATCCTTCCACTTTCATCTGAAAATCAACAAACAAGATTATAAAGTATAATAGTACCTAAAGTTATACTGGGATACTACTTTTGTAATTATAATGAAAACATGCCTATTGATTAAGTGGAATTGTTCCTCAAAGGAATATTGTGACTCCCTAGTGATTATACATTAGGAGTTATAACAGGGTTGTGGAGTCGGAGTCTGGATATATTTACGACCTTGAGGAGTCGGAGTCGGAATCAGGACATATTTAAGACCTTGAGGAGTCGGAGTCGGGACACATTTAAGACCTTGAGGTGTCGGAGTAGGAATCTGGACATATTTAAGACCTTGAGGAGTCGGAGTCGGGACATATTTACGACCTTGAGGTGTCGGAGTCGGAGTGTGGACATATTTAAGATCTTGAGGTGTCGGAGTCGGAGTCTGGACTTTACGACCTTGAGGCGTCGGAGTCGGAATCAGGACATATTTAAGACCTTGAGGAGTCGGAGTCGGGACACATTTAAGACCTTGAGGTGTCGGAGTAGGAATCTGGACATATTTAAGACCTTGAGGAGTCGGAGTCGGGACATATTTACGACCTTGAGGTGTCGGAGTCGGAGTGTGGACATATTTAAGATCTTGAGGTGTCGGAGTCGGAGTCTGGACTTTACGACCTTGAGGCGTCGGAGTCGGAATCAGGACATATTTAAGACCTTGAGGAGTCGGAATCGGGACACATTTAAGACCTTGAGGTGTCGGAGTAGGAATCTGGACATATTTAAGACCTTGAGGAGTCGGAGTCGGGACATATTTACGACCTTGAGGTGTCGGAGTCGGAGTGTGGACATATTTAAGATCTTGAGGTGTCGGAGTCGGAGTCTGGACTTTACGACCTTGAGGCGTCGGAGTCGGAATCAGGACATATTTAAGACCTTGAGGAGTCGGAGTCGGGACACATTTAAGACCTTGAGGTGTCGGAGTCGGAGTGTGGACATATTTAAGATCTTGAGGTGTCGGAGTCGGGACATATTTACGACCTTGAGGTGTCGGAGTCGGAATCTGGACATATTTAAGACCTTGAGGAGTCGGAGTCAGGAGAAATCAGCCGACTCCCGCTCCTCACCTATTTAAATTCCATGTGTACATGAATAACACATTCAATAATATAATATGATTAGTCCAAATAGGAATTTTTCCCTTCGGAGAAGGAGGTTGGACATTTGATTGTACAGCATAAAATATTTATTTGAGTACAAAATATCTGGCCTTGCTTGTTCAGTGTTCAGAAAATTAATAATTAAAAAACTGGAGTGGCCAACACTCAACTTTACTACAAGTAAATATAATATCAAACTTCTTGGTTATATAATGTTCTATTTATTCAAAATACAGGGTGTCCATAAAATCCGTGTGCACTTTAAAAAATTTATAACTTTATTTATATTTGCGATAGAAATAATCTGTAAAATGGATTTGAAAGAAGTAAATCTATATTTTTTAAGCTTTTATTGAAATTTTATCTAAGTTTCCACATGCCCTCCATCATTAGCAATACAAAGGGTAATACGATTTTGCAGTTCACGAAAAACATTTGCCAATTGATTTATAGTAATGCCTGAAATCACATTAGTTATTCTAGCTTTCAAATCTTCTAATGAACTAGGTTTGGTTGCATACACAATTGTTTTCACTTGTCCCCATAAAAAAAAAAATCTAATGGAGTCAAATCTGGCGAATGTGGAGGCAAATGAAATGGTCCACCCCTTCTGACAAAAAAAAAAGAAAATATTTTTTACTTATCTAAAAATTGTTACGAATTTTGTGGTGAAAAATTATTCAATAACTATACTTAAAACTAGATACATGAAACTTTATAACATTTTTTACAGATTATTTCTATCGCAAATATAAATAAAGTTATAATTTTTTTAAAGTGCACCGGACTTTATGGACACCCTGTATAAATGCTTAAGTAGGAGATGTTTTTTAATCTTTCATTCCTGATGGGAGTTCAGACAATGATTGAACCAATTATCAATATAAAAGTTTATTTTGGTATATTACACAACTGAACAATATAATAATATAGACCCCTGTGTAAAATTATTATACAATCTGATAGTCTATTAAAGTTATTAATCTGAGGACTTAAATCTCATCGGACTCTTATATGACCTTAGAAAAAAAAATACTACATATCTTATTCTCACATAAATGTTATTTTATCTCCAGAAGGGATGAAAAGTAAGTTTTTACGTCTTTTTCAGGAAATAATGTAAGAAATTTAATCCTCGTACTTAAAAACGAGTACAGCAATAATGAAAAAACAGGGATATAATCCAAGTTGTCCAACCTAATTATTTTGTTGATATCGATTTTTAGGTATGAAGTGAAATGAGATGGGGAAGAGATATGGTGGCAAGCCTGATTTTGGGTGAAAAGTGACTTTCCTATCAGGCATAATTGCTCCCACACTGAGGCCCATTTTGATACAAACCCAATCCCACAAAGAAATCAACTAAAAACCGTTAAAAAAAAGGACTTTGAAGACCTCAAAACATGTAAATCCGTCAAAATCTCTCGAAATCGATTTATTTTCTTGATTTATCACTATAGCATACAAATAAAACAGTAATTACCATTCTTACATTAGAAAGCACTGCTGCCACTATACCAACAAACATAACAACATTCAACTAAAATACCTTATATACTTACTCTGCACGTATTTCTTTTCAGGAACATTGTAAGGATATCCTCCTGAGCCAATATTCCAAGTAGATGATGCTGCAGGAGTCTCAGTGACTTGTTGAAATCTACACCTTGGCTCTAGTAGAAACAAAAAAAAAAATTAATGCAGTATGAATAACAGTATAACAAAAATATTTTATTTACAAGGAATGAAAATAAAATTAGTCGCTAGGTAAATACTAAATCATAACTACAAAACTGAAACATAAATCCTTGAATATATGTTTTCATCCTGGAAATCTAAATCCTTGAATATATTTTTTTCATCAACTAAATCCTTGAATACATTTTTTTTTCATCTTTGAAACCTAAATCCTTGATTATTTTACCATCAAAGCTATATTACCATCTGTGGACACCCTGAGAGCTATATTACCACCTGTGGACACCCTGAGAAATATATTGCCATCTGTGGATACCCGGAGAGCTATATCACCATCTGTGGACACCCTGAGAAATATATTGCCATCTGTGGATACCCGGAGAGCTATATTACCATCTGTGGACCCCCTGAGCGCTATATTACCATCTGTGGACACCCTGAGCAATATATTGCCATCTGTGGACACCCTGAAAGCTATATTACCACCTGTGGACACCCTGAGAAATATATTGCCATCTGTGGACACCCAGAGAGCTATATTACCATCTGTGGACACCCTGAGAAATATATTACCATCTGTGGGCACCCTGAGAGCTATATTACCATCTGTGGACACCCATCCCCCCCACCTACTTAAAAAACATAATAATGCGCGTGTAAATTTTCAAACAAATATTTGTTTTAAAGTGTATGTATGAAACAATTTCGTTACATTTAAAACGTTATGGTCGAAATACAAAAAATCTTTTTTAAAATCAATAACCAAATATTCTTTTGTTAACAATTTATAACGTATGTTTAAATAAATTGTAAAAAAACCAGTTTTATAGTGAATATAGCACGCAGAAAATGTAATAACATTTTAAAACATTGGAATATAAGAAACTGACAAGAATATTTGGGTCTCGGTCTAATGTTTGAATATTCTAAGAGGCAGCTCGCCATGTTTTGATGTATTTTTAGTTATGTTATCCAGATATATTCATAAAAACATAAGTCGGAGCGCTAACCACGTACCATGTACCTTAAAATACCATTTTTCCTCATGGACCCATGATTTAAATGAGAATTAAAAGTTTAATTCAGTTTTGATTTACATTTCATGTATTATATAGCGCACAATTAATCAGTTTTACTTGTTTTGGGAGTGAAAACAAACTGTATGACTTTGAAGAAGCAATTAATTATATGCAATGAACAGACACATTTAACATGTAGAAAACAAATTACAATTAAACTTAATTATTCGCCTAAAATAAATTCAAGTCAACATTTTTAATCATGTTAGTGAACTTTTCAAACTACCATTATTACTGATAAGATTAAAGTGACATGAAACGAGTTTGTGTTTTACTTATAAATAGTCGAAAAGCTTTCTAAACATAAATTTATTTGCACAATGTAAAATGTGAAAATGGAATTATTCAAGGTATCATAAATGATATTATTTTGTAGAAAACTAAAATAACATATCAAGTATGATTTGAACAAGAAAATATATTATTTAAGTCGAATGAGTGAATCCACAGTCGTAAATATTTCCTGCTATGTTCCCAAGATGATAATAATTACAAACAAAATGATATAATTGATTATATTATGAAATATATGCATTAGTTAATAGTAATTAAGAACATAAAGCCACCTTCTTTATTCAGCCAAACTAATTTAAAGAAGTAAAACATTATGATACAAAAGCCGAACGTAAAAATAAAATGTTTTCGAAACATGCAATGGGAAACCAAAGTCCACTATTAAACTAACTATGAAACTGCTTCCTATGAAACATTTAAATTAGGAAAAACGCATCAAAAAACTGCCAATATTTTTATATTTAAAGTTATTAAAGAATTATTTATTTACCTGAACGCATGAAGTTGTAAGGATCATCCTCAATTTTAATATAGCTCAAAAAGTTACAATCTTCTGAAAAAAGAGAAGAACTTTTAAGATACTTTAAGTGATGGAAATAACTATAATCACTAAGAACATTTTTAATTGTTTTCATTATTCAAGTGGAGATATGATTATTGTAGGAACTATGAAATTATATGCCGAAACAGACGTTAAAACAAATTTACAATACGTACACAACTAGTAAAATACTATTTAGTTACCTTCTTTAATTTTTAACTCAGAAGACATCTCGAAGAACAGTAAGAAGCAGAGGTTTCAAACAGTGTTGCTTATTACAGGCTCTAAAATCCTCATTTACACTTTCAATATTTCATGACTAAAAGAAAAGAAAATTTTCTTCAACTGTTCAAATTAATAATGTATTGTTATTGAAAAAGATATTGTTTAACTATATTACTATAATAGATTCTATATATCATCTTTAAGTTATTAGTTGTAGTATAAAGCATGAATAGAAAGAAACCTATGAGAAGTGATAAATGATATGGAAAACAGTGTTTCACTGGAAGAGTTGAAGTGTAATTCAATACTGTGCCCTCAACGTCACCAATATCACGACTACAGAACTAATTCAAACATAAACATTAGATAAGACTTAACCTTATTATAACCATGTCTTCCAATCTAAAAATTTTAGTTGATTCATGTAATTGTTATCACAAAACACATTATAACAATCAATATATAAATATACTAATAGGTCCGCCTAACTACATACAGCCAATGAATATGTTAGCTTTGATTTAGTATTTAATTGCGAATACAACAGACGTCCTGTATCCAACCCGAACAATAATAAAACCTAAAAAAACATTCAATTTATTTTAGACAAGTAAAAGTACGCACATGAAATAGACTAAGTCATAAAATGCTACTGATAATAAGCGCTGTCATAATTATGTAATTATTACAAAATGTCTTATAATGCTGCATAATTAGGATGACTAAATGATATACTCAATTATCATGAGTCTGCTAAAATAGTGAGTTGCAATTTAGATGGCTTTATACATACAGACATCGCTTACCTGTTATAGTAGTACGCAACCCTTTAGATTTCAGTGGTTGTCCCTCAACGGAACACACATAGTCCGAACTTGGATCCTTTGTGATACCACACAATGAAGATTGTTCATTGGGAGTCCTAAATTTTGCCTAATACAATTGTATTTAAGAGTAGGGATCTTTAACGAGTACCTGACATTGTACAGGCTCGGGACCGACGGCTTTACGTCCTCTTCGAGGGACGACGTGCTCTCCGATTTATTCACCTCCTACGTGAATAAATCGAAGCCCAGATGGGTGTCGAACCCCAGATCTGCCCGTCCAGAGACGTTCATAAAAGCTACTGGGCTACCTTGGAATGTAGCAGTTTAATCAAATCCGACCAAGTTAAATATGTTGTAATTACATTTTACTGCATTTTAATTAATATCCATATCAAAAGTAGATTTTTTATGGGGTTGAAATTGTATTAAATTTATTTCATTAACCAGTTAATTTAATTTAACCATTTTTTTTATGATTTCAGTTATACGTTTTTGTTTTGAAAAACCTTTTGTTTTTCTTTAATGACGACTATATATATATATATATATATATATAGTTCAATATAGACAAAGAAACATAGAGAACTGAAAAGAACACACTAACAGTCTCTAATTTTCGGTTTGAACCGTCTTCAGGAGAGATAAGAGAGGGAAACAAAGAGCACTGGTTCAGAGACGGTTGGAGAAGACGGTTCAAACCGAAAATTATAGACTGTAAGTGTGTTCTTTTGATTTCTCTATGTTTCTTTGTCTATATTGAACTATATTTGTCCGTTTTGGATCGTATTTCCAACGAAAAAGATAATATATATATATATATATATATATATATATATATATATATATATAACAGTCAAAATTGAGGATAGGCAATCTTACAACTGCTTCGAGCTGCAAAAATAGTTGCTACATCACCGTCTTTTAATCTTTTATAGATGTAACTAGCTAACCTGGCGGCAAACTTCGTATCTTATAACAATGTCATATTAACTTGAGCTGAAATTAATTTGCTATTTAATTATTAATATAATAGCTATCCAGATAGATGCTGCTGAAATAAAAACGAAAATAACAAATTGGAGTGGCCTACACTCAACTTTACAATAACTACTTTACAGTACACTCTATGCCAAGGGTCTTCACCCGGTGGGTCACGATCTCCAAGGGGTTCACGAAATGATAAAGGACTAAATGAAATACATAATTTATTTGTTATTAATGCGGCACAGCAGCAATCTCATTAAAATTACTATTGATTAAATTATTTTAATTTTCCCCTTTTTTTATTTGTTGTTAATTTTATTTTTGTTCTCAACAAAGAATTGCGAATAAATTTTGGCATAAAATTTGGGTATCGATGTAAAAAAAGTTTGAAGATGCCTGTTCTATGCCACAGTAACGCACAAAAAAAAGCACATGTCTGTAAACTGTTTACAGTAGAAATCTAGTTAAAAACGTATTTGATTATTCTAAGAGAGGTAATGAACAGCTATAAATCGATAATACATGGTTTATAAATGAGTTGCTATTTTTAGACTTAAGTGGTTTAGATACTTTTGTTTCACAATACTCTTATCAATAAATAAATACTGATAAGGTGGGCTATCAGCATAACACAAGTCTACCGCCAATTCACACGATTGCTTTTAAAGGATTGACGTTCAATAAAAACAATATGTCGGAGAAACTTGTAACCAGAGATATCCTCAGTTACCTCTAGCAAGGACAGAGGGAGGGGGCGACATTTTGAGGAGGGGGTAAAAATTGAAAAAAAATTATAAAATTATAAAAAATTATAAAAATTTTTATAGAATCCCTCCCAAATTCTTGGATTACCCTACCTTATGTGGGAACATCCTCGATAAAAATTACTAATATATTAAGAAAATTTAATTTTAGAGTCAGTTACAAAACAAATGGTAATTTAAAATCCTTGTTAACCCCTAAATCGAGTTTTTATCCCAGTTCATTGAGTGGAGTATATAAGTTGTCCTGTAACAATTGTCAATGTTTTTACATTGGCATGACTGTGCGCTCCTTTGAGAAAAGAACCCGGGAACATTTGAATGAATACTTGCAAAGGAAAAATGAAAATAAGAATAATAAAGAATTTTTTTCACATTTTGCGAGACACCTTGTCATACAAAATCACAGCTTTGATCCAAACTTGAACCTTACCATCCTACTTGTAAATAGAAAGTTTAAAGAAACTTGTAATTTGGAAGCTTTTCAAATAAACAAGGCCATCATTAATAATCCTTCTGCCTCTCTATGTCTTAATGATCAAATTCCAGGGTGTCCAACATTTCTTAAGCTGTTCCTAGAATCACAAAGAATAAATTAAAAAAATAAATAAATATAAAAAAAAGGAAGAGAGAAAAAAAAAGGTTTCTTTTCTCTAAATTAGTGATTCTGGCCTTCTGTATTTCAGTTAAAGGTTTTCAAGCATACCCGAAACTTCATTTGTGTGGAGACTTTTGTTTGTTTATCCCTTTTACCTCAGAATGAGTAAATATCACACAATTACGGATTGCACAACTAATGATTTAAATTATAAAAAGCTTAATAAATAATTTGAATTTTAAACAAAAATTAGTTTTTAAGGTTATAATTGTTTTTTTTTTGTTTTATGTGTGTAATACTGTTATTTTTAGGGTCAAGCTAGCTCAGTGGTTACGTGCTCGCCTCTGAACTGATAGGACCGGGGTTCGATCCTCATCTGGCCCTTGATTTATACGGGAGGTGAATAAATCTGAGCACGTTGTCCCTCGGAGAAGGATGTTAAAATGTCGGTCCCGAGGCTGTACGATGTTAGGTACTCGTTAAAGATCCCTACTCTAAATACACTTAAGTAGGGCAAAAATGTAGGACCCTCATTGTAGAATCTTTTTTGTGTGGTATCACAAAGGGCCAATGCTCGGCCTAAATGTGTTCCCTTGTGGGACTGCCACTTTTTTTCTAAATGTAGGGAGTCCTACATTTTTGCCTAACTTAAGTGTATTTAGAGTAGGGATCTTTAACGAGTACCTAACATCGTACAGGCTCGGGACCGACGGTTTAACATCCTTCTCCGAGGGACGACGTACTCAGATTTATTCACCTCCCGAATAAATCAAGGACCAGATGAGGATCGAACCCCAGTCCTATCAGTTCAGAGGCGAGCACATAACCACTGAGTTACCTACAAAAATGTAGGACTCTCACTGTAGAATCTTCTTTTTGTGGCATCACAAAGGGCCGACGCTCGGCCTACGTTTGTTCTCTTGTGGTACTACCACTGGAACCTAACCTAACCTAATACTGTTATTTAAATGGACTTTTCAAATGAAATATTTGCAAATTAAAAATTAAAATATTTTATTCAGAGTTACAAACAAAAGTCTCCATACAAATGAAGTTTTATTCAACAAAAAAAAACAACACGTTTCGAACACTTTGTGTTCATCATCAGGAAGACACCGAAGGATGTGGTGATGAAGGGATGGTTCAGTGAAAACAAATGGACAACAGAAAACAGCTGAAAACAGTTGTTTTCACTGGACCGACTTATTTTAAGAGTTTCAGATCAAACTCCGGACCAATGGTCCTACTGAACCTGCTCAGCTGCAGATAGGTCAGTGGTGCTTGTAGCCCCCGGTTCGAAGAACCACGTGGAAAATCAAGCCAATGCAACCTGTGATATGGCTGCATGGCCCCCACTAGGGGCGGAAGAAGTCTAAAATTAGAACCTTCATTATAATACCATATAGATATATGATCAAACCACAATAAGAAATGAGAAAACAAGACTAAGATCTTTCAACTCGTCAAGAGTCAAAAACCCAACTCTGAACATCATAGACCGCTTGTTACGATTGAAAGATCTTAAGTCTTGTTTTCCCATTTTCATATTGTGGTTCGATCTTGAATTATGTAAGAATACTAAATCAATAGCTTGGGCCCATATAATAATCTGTTATAACAAGAAACAACAATTAAAATTATCCCTGTCAGTCATGTTCAGGGAATTAATTATTTCAATAAATATTGTTATAATTTTTGAATAACACAAAGGGTCACGTGTAGTCTAATTAGAGAATATAATGAGCTCTAATTAGGATGACTTTGATTTGTAGCTGTAATTTAATTGAATCAATTAGATATGCCTAATTATTACAAATATTATGACAAAGCGTGACACACGTAGTTACTAGCGTATTAATATAAACTGATAATTCTATTATAAACCGAGAAGCAGTGAATTTATTTCAATAAATATTGTTATGATTTCTGAGTGACACAAAGGGTCACGGGTAGTCTAATTAGAGAATATAATGAGCTTTGATTACGATGACTTTGATTTGTAGCTGTAATTTAATTGAAGCAATTAGATAATAATATGCCTAATTATTATCAATATTATGACAAAGCGTGACACGTAGTTACTAGCGTATTAATATAAATGATAATTCTATTATAAACCGATAAGCAGTGAATTTATTTCAAAAACTATTGTTATAATTTCTGAGTGACACAAATAGTCACGGGTAAGGTAGGTGGGTTGGGTTATATTTTTCTCAGTCAGCCATTTGATGCATACGCAAGTGCCTGCACTCTGTCAGTTATACCAGGCGACCAGTAGCTTAAAGGAGCTACTCCAGTAAACTAACATAAACTTCATATTATGTTTTTCTAAAAAAATATTTAAATATCTATCGCATTTTTATTTTTATAATAAAATCGATTTTTAAAATCAAATCAAATTTTAAAATCAATTTTAAATTTCAAATTAAAATACATATTTTTTTATTTAAAATAATTAGAAATACAAATTGCAATTTCTTTCAATTTTTAAACATTTAAAAAATATCATTTTACTTGTTTTTTTTATTGTTTAACTCAGAGATTTTCAAACTTTTTTCGACGCGGAACCCTTTTTTGTTCCAGTAACTTTCCCGAGAACCCCAGATTCTAATGATTTGATATAATCATAATTTAAATATTTTCATATACCTTTTTAAATAGTATGTATTGTTAAAACAATTAAAAATTAATATTATTGCAATGTGTATTTTTCGAATAAAAATTCAAAACTAAAAGATTTTAATTTTCATATTTTCCACAAATGCTTAATCCATAAAACAGAAATTACTAGCAATTTTAACAAAGAGTTTGTTTTGTAATCATTTTTGGCTTTATAGTCGAGAGTTTGATTCTCAAGTTAGCCCCAGCATTAAGTCTAGTTCGGTGTTTGGTTTCTATGGCAGTTTAAAGGGAAAATCCAGTTTTATATAAGTAGGTAATGGGAAATGGCAGCAATGTGTGAAGTGCTACTTTTGCAATAACAGGAAATTCGGGAATCAGATAGTTCCAAAAACTGACAAGTGATTCATCCTAAATATGAATAAAATTTTGACCACTTATACTTATGGGTATATCAATGATCAAACCACAATAAGAAAATGGGAAAGCAAGACTAAGATCTTTCAACCGTAACAAGCAGTCTTCGTCAGAGTCAAAAACCCAACTCAGTTGCTTTCCCATTTTTTTATTGTGGTTTGATCATTGATTGTTATTTCACGTGTTTATGTGAAATCTTTTTATGGGTATATGTAGATATAAACATTATTCGGTTTCTTCATTCACAAGAAATATAGAATAAATCCATACCCACAAAAAAAATTTTTTAAGGAAATGTTTATACTAAATGTTTCACACGGAACCCCAGAGAGTCCGTTAAGGAACCCTTGGGTTCCGCGGAACCCACTTTGGGAACCTCTGGTTTAAAGTGATCTCCTAGGTGGTGATAACGTCAGTAATGGCTTCTTCTTTGATCGGTGATTCTACAAATTTTCTACATTGGAAGCCTAACTCATTTCGATTTCGAGTAGGGATCTTTAACAAGTACCTCATATCGTACACACTTAACGTCCTATCCAAAGGACAACGTACTCAGATTTATTCACCTTCCGCTTGAAAAAATCGAGGGCCAGGTGGGAATCGAACCCCGGAACTACCATCCCAGAGTACATTAACCGCTGAGCTAACCTGGCCCCTGCTTTTTACTTGTTAGTGCCAAAAAAATTACAACCATGGGTTTTTTTAATGGAAACCAATTTAATATCTCAAATATCAAATCAGATATCAAATTCAATATATCAAATTGTGGCAACATTTATTAAATTACAAATTCAAAACATACACTTATCGAGTTTAAATTGCATCAATCCGGGAATTTTAAATCACTTCCAGATAAAATCTCCTTTACTGAAGTAAAAAACAGTTTGGATTTCGTCTATTTTTACCTCTCTGGGACGGTCGTCAGATTTCTGTACCACCTCTGGCCGTTTATAATCCGTTTAAGCTTCAAAAGATTATTATATTTGCTATTGTCAAAATAAGTTTAAAAAAAATACGAGTTTTTTTTTGTTTTAATTTTTTTTTTCTTGTTGATATTATATCTTTGACCCCCCCCCCCCCCACCCACCCACCCGCCGTTTGCCGATGACAATCCAATAAAAGTGTTATTAAAATATTTATTTTCATAGAATTATTATCAAGGATCTAATTTTTAGAGTGTTGACTTAGTATGAGTCTCTGACTTTCTATCTTATTACAGTACTCGTATACATACATATGGTCATCATCAAACAAAACCTAAAGATTTTTCAAAACAAAAACGTATACAGTGGTACCTCGTGATACGAGTGCCCCAACATAAGAGTTATTTGAGATACGAGCTGTCAAATGAGCGAAATTTTGTTTTGAAATACGAGTGATATTCGAGATACGAGGAATAAGCCAATTGTAGTATCCAGGTCATTTATAAATATTTACATTTTTTTTTCTACGATGCCGCCTACGGCCCACTCAGTTCTCAGTTTACCTTTTGAAAATTGGAAGATCTTGGGAATGTAGGAGAGAGTTTTTATAGTTCGTGGCAAAGAAACAACCCCGAAAAAGTTGCAACTGGTCGTGCATCGGATCTATTTAATGAAACTTGCCTAACTCATTTCCATAGCATTCTGAAAGAGAGGAAGAAACAAACCTCCTTGGATAGTTTTTTTTTTTAATCCTTCGAAAAAGGCAAAGACCAGTGAAGAGAAAAGCAGTAACTAAAATTAAGCATACAGTAGCATTTAAGTTATGTCTAAGTTGAATTTAAATAACCAAAATACTAATTAGATATGTACGTAAACTTAATAAAACCAGTTTTTTCTAACCACCTCTACATTCTCTTTTATTATGTTTTTATACAATATTTGTCATTTATAAATACATTTTTCTTATTGAAACACATGTAACAAAACAATTAGGGGTAAGTATTTTTGGGGCTGGAACGGATTAATGGCATTTCAATTGATTTCAATGGGGAAAATTGCTTTTGAGATACGAGTAAATTGACATACGAGCAAGGTTACGAAACGAATTAATCTCGTATCCCGAGGTACCACTGTAATTCAAATCATTAAAAAAAAAACAGCTACGCAAAGAAATATAATAAACTTTCAACAACATTAAAAAAAAAACACTTATTTTGGAAATATTTAAAATACATTTATTTCAATTTGTAAATATTACAATGCGTTTATAAAACTGTATTATACACATAAAAACATCAAAATAATTGATTTAAATCGACCTTAAAAACTTATTTTGGTATAAAATTACAGACTTCTTGTTAGCTTTTTTATTATTTTAATTTTTTTTTATTTTTACCATTTCAAAATGCCCCCCCCCCCCCCCCCCCCCCAAACACTTCAACACCACTGGTTTGAAATAGACATAAAAATTATACTTATAATGGAAATATTTTAGCTCTATTACCTAGGTAAAATTGCAAGAAGAAAGGAACGTTTGAAGTTAACAGAGGAGCTCCTTCTGAAAGCTGATATCCTGATACAACTGAAGGTGTATAGCTCCTATGGAATGCATCAAGTAAACCTCCCACTGTTTTATCATTTTCGCAAACGGATTAAAAAAACAAATTCTAAATTATATTTTTGCGAATAATTTCAGACTATTGTTAACTTTTATTTCTGTTCCTTATATATAAATGCAAACAAAAAAGTTGAGAAGGAATAAAAACAAATTTATAATTTTTTTTTTAAACACTTACACTTAAGTGAAATTTTAATCAATACGATACCGAAACCTTTGAAAATCTGATAACAGATATTATCACAGTGGCATTGGATTCGTGACGTCACTAACCTTGCCATAATTATCAGTTAAAATAGTGTATCTAGACCAGTAAAGGGCGAAGAAACTTTTGAGGTCGGCGTGTCAAAATTTTGAAAAGTCCCAAACATGATGTTCGTAGCGTGTCACACATCACAAAAAGTAAAGACTTAAAAAAAAACAAACAAAAAGGAGGGATATTTTTTCATCACAAAAAAAATTTGTAATTTTTGTAAATTAATTATTTGTTAAAGCCTTTTAAACAATAAAAACCAAAATTATGACATCAATGATTTACATTCAGAGACTGGTTTTCCTATTTCATTGACAATTAATTCTTAACATTGAAAATCAATATATATTATTAAAATAACATAAGCGTTAAAAAATTGCTGTTGAATGTAGTAGGTATATTATATGTAGCTGTCGTAATATTTCAGAGAATTCTTTGGAAAAGATATTCCAAGAAATTCCTTGTTTACCTTTAAAGTTCGTTTCAAGGAGGATACTTAGACAAGAAGTATTAATTTAACCCTAGCTATATTGCAAACATGAGAGATTCAGACCAATGATTCTACAGGAAATAGATTTTGAACGGAAAATCAGAACGGAATTCCAAAATTTTGATAATTTATGACGATGTTCCAGAAGATGACATGACTGTAATCGAATAAAATTAAATTTTTGTATAAAAATAAATATTAAACAAAAATATGTAAATCTACTTAATGTACTTGAAGTCCACTCACCCGAGAATAAGCCCTAGCACGGATTTTGACCTAAAAATAAAGTAAGACAGTGTCTTATTTTCGGAAAAAGACGGTAGTAACCGCGTGTGTCACGCTTTGTCATAATATTGATAATTGAGCATATCTAATTGCATCAATTAAACTACAGCTACAAATCATCAATGTCACTCATAATTAGCCACTACATGTATACTTCATCATAAAGTTATTCGAAAAATAGTAACCGCTAGATTCATATATGGTATTGAACATATCTAATTTCATTAAATACAGTACTATATCTACTTTATTATTACCTATTAATAATAAAGTATGATCAGTGTACTTTACTTTTATACAAATAAGTGAATGTCTTATTTTGAAAAGACGGTAGTAACCGCGTGTGTCACGCTTTGTCATAATATGATAATATTATGTCTATTATTAAGTAATTATTTATAATACATCAATTACTACATCAATTAGCATCAATTAAACTACAGCTACAAATCAAAGTCATCATAATTAGCCCTCATTATATTCTCTAATTAGCATTTAATGGAGCATAAGGTAAACAGGCTATTTCATGTACATACTTTTACTTTTTATACCTAAAAATAAAGTAAGACAGTGTCTTATTTTCGGAAAAAGACGATAGTAACACAGAACGAAGGAGTTCGTCCATTCTTCACACTTCTTTATTACCCAAAGACAATATAATTCATAAACACAAGAAAATCTACTTTCAATGTTAATTCTAATGTAGTGCAATCAGTTATTATGTGGTATTTACTCATTGTAGGGTAAAAATCTAATGAAATGGTCTCCACATATAAAAATTTATTGATATAAACAACGCGTTTCGAACACGTAGTGTTCTTCCTCTGTCATTGTATTTTTTAGTTAATGCCTAAGGAAGAACACTACGTGTTCGAAACGCGTTGTTTATATAATTAAATTTTTATATGTGGAGACCATTTCATTAGATTTGTACCCTACAATTTCGATATTAAGTTTTCTTCAAGTATGTAGCATATAGATTTTTTTAGAGAATTTTGTTAGAAAAATCAATAATAATATGCAAAACATCAGAAATTCTATGTTCGATTAGCGTCGATTTCTTACAACTAATATTAAATCATTTCAAAATTTTTTCATTAAACCTCAATTTTATTTCAGTCGATTTGCTTGAAAAATATCCCAGTCAACGTAAACAAATCCGACGAGCAGGTGATCCATTAGTCCAGCTTGTATACCTTCCTTCATTTATATAGCATTATCACTCTTCGCTTTAATTGAAATTTAACGAACCTTATTTTTATAAATGCTAATTTTAAAAAACCGTTTAGCGTAAAAAAACATTTTTTATAAAACTTAAAATTTACTATAACGCCCTCTTGGTTAATGTAATTTTGATAAAAATTAACTCATCTCTCATATAATACTCTATTTTTAGGTACAAATTTATGTTGATCAGTCAAATTGTATGGTTTGTATCGCCGTCAGATTGAATAAGTCAATTTTTTTTTAAATTTTATTGAAAAAAAAATTTCCAGTTGATTTAAAAATTTGAGCATTTTTTCAGTTTTAATACTGACAAAAACTATCTAGGTTGACAGTTTATGTACTACCATAAAACTCTTAGGAGTTATTATTCACGCGGGAGGTCAATAAATCTGAGCGCGTCGTCCCTCGGAGAAGGACGTTAAACCGTCGGTCCCGAGCCGATGTCAGGTACTCGTTAAAGATCCCCTACTCTAAATACATTTGAGTTAGGCAAAATTTAGAACCCCCACTGTAGAATCAATCTTCATTGTGTGGTATCACAAAGGGCCAATGCTCGGCCTACGTGTGTTCCCTTGTGGAACTGCCACTGCAACCTAACCTAAGAGTTGGTTCGTCCCCCTCCGAGGAGGGAATTCCCGTTACCCTGGGATCGGAGCCTGCAATGATAGTTAATTTGGCAAATCAGGACCCCATTATAGGGCGTCTTGGTACATAATGAGACTGAAAATGGAGAGATTGAAAATCTCTCGTTGGCTAAAAGCCACCTGGACGGTGTAATTTCCAGACAGAGTAGATCCATAGGTCTCTCTTTCGAATATATAATGGCACGAGATGGGTATCCATTCTTTCCCCACTCTGAGTAGCCCATCAAAAGCCAAAGAGTCTATTAAAACAACTACCAGTATTCCAGGCCACTTAGCTGAGATCGTCGTCCGTTCCTACTGTTCAAGGTTTGGGGCTCTAGCTCCACGGTATGCTAAGCAGGCATCCTCCCGAGAAGTTACTGCTTCTCACACAGCGACCACAAGGGTCTATCCAACCTAGGTGAGAACCAACAGCCACTACAGTATTCTAGCCCACTTAGCTGAGATCGTGGTCCGTTCCTCCTGGTCAAGGTTTGGGGCTCTAGCTCCACGGTATGCTAAGCAGGCATCCGCCCGAGAAGTTACTGCTTCTCACACAGCGACCACAAGGGTCTATCCAACCTAGGTGAGAACCAACAGCCACTACAGTATTCTAGCCCACTTAGCTGAGAGCTGTGGTCCGTTCCTACTGGTCAAGGTTTGGGGCTCTAGCTCCACGGTATGCTAAGCAGGCATCCTCCCGAGAAGTTACTGCTTCTCACACAGCGACCACAAGGGTCTATCCAACCTAGGTGAGAACCAACAGCCACTACAGTATTCTAGCCCACTTAGCTGAGATCGTGGTCCGTTCCTACTGGTCAAGGTTTGGGGCTCTAGCTCCCAGGTATGGTAAGCAGGCATCCACCTGAGAAGTTACTGCTTCTCACACAGCGACCACAAGGGTCTATCCAACCTAGGTGAGAACCAACAGCCACTACAGTATTCTAGCCCACTTAGCTGAGATCGTGGTCCGTTCCTACTGGTCAAGGTTTGGGGCTCTAGCTCCCCGGTATGCTAAGCAGGCATCCGCCCGAGAAGTTACTGCTTCTCACACAGCGACCACAAGGGTCTATCCAACCTAGGTGAGAACCAACAGCCACTACAGTATTCTAGCCCACTTAGCTGAGATCGTGGTCCGTTCCTACTGGTCAAGGTTTGGGGCTCTAGCTCCCAGGTATGGTAAGCAGGCATCCTCTCTATAAGTTACTGCTTCTCACACAGCGACCGGTGAGAACCAACAGCCACTACGAGTCCAATCTCAGTTGGCGGGATGGAGAGAGAACCTCTCCATGGGCCCCCGCCGACCATTCGTTTGTTCTCTTATGGGACTACCACTGGAACCTAACCTAACCTAATACTGTTAGTATTTGAAAATGGACTTTTCAAATGAAATATTTGCAAATTAAAAATTAAAATATTTTATTTAGAGGTACAAACAAAAGTCTCCATACAAATGAAGTTTTATTCAACAAAAAAAAACAACACGTTTCGAACACTTTGTGTTCATCATCAGGAAGACACCGAAGGATGTGGTGATGAAGGGATGGTCCAGTGAAAACAACTGGACAATAGAGAACAGCTGAGCTGAAAACAGTTGTTTTCCCTGGGCCGACTTATTTTAAGAGTTTCGGATCAAACTCCGGACCAATGGTCCTACTGAACCTGCACAGCTGCAGATAGGGTCAGTGGTACTTATAGCCCCCGGTTCGAAGAACCACACGGAAAATCAAGCCAATGCAACCTGTGATATGGCTGCATGGCCCCCACTAGGGGCAGAATTTGTTCAGTTTTCAGGTTTTATATCACAAAAATTTCAAGACTAGAGAGTTTGTAGTTAAAGAGAAAAAAAATGTAGTCTAAAAATATATTTTGGCAAAAAAACTGACTTTCCCATCATGCATAATGCTGTCAAAAAATAGAGACCATCTCCATTATGAGGCCTTTTTTTTTATTTTAATTTATTTTTTTTTATTCTTGTGTAAAGAATCAACGTTAGTTATAGTAAAGAAAAAACTGTGGAATATAAGTGCTTCAAAATGAGCAATCAAGTTCTTGTTATCGTAGGGTACTAAGATGTGTTATCGTAGGGATCTTTAAAGAGTACCTGACATCGTACAGACTAGAGAGCGATGTGACGACGTTCCCAGGTTTATTCACATCTCACGTGAATAAAAACGAAGTCCAGTTGAGTATTGAACCCTGGATCTAATATACCAGAGGCGTTGTAGGTTAACCACTGAGTTAACTTGGCACCCCAACAACACAACGTTAAATAGTGGTCATAATAACGTATACTCATAAATTCTGAAAACTATGTTTTCATGTTAGCTCAGTGGTTAGCGCACTTGTCTCAGGAGAGTTTGGAAAGAGGAGGGAGCGGCATTATGGGAAATGGCGAGAGGGGGTGAATGGACCAAACCCTGCTTTCTAATATATTAAAATTTTCCTTGATAGAATTTGTAATTTCTGAAAATTATAAGACTTTGATTATTCATTGAAAGGATACTCTGTCTATGACTCAGCATTTTCGAGTTTATTATGTAGAAAAAAAAAATATTTAAACCAGGGATCTTCAACTTTTTTTACGTCGCGATCTATTTTTGACGCCAAAATTTATTCGCGATCTTTTCGTGAGAACAAAAATAAAAATCTAGAGTTGCCTGCACTCAACTTTACTATAAGTAAACTTAATATCAATGTTCTTGGGTATATAATATATAATGTTTCATTTAAGCATAATGTAAACATTTAAATGGGATAGGCTTATTAGTCTTTCATTTCTGAGGTAGTACAGAGAGTGATAACATTTGAAAAGTCAAATTGATTTCTTGATACGAAATCATCTCCTACAAGAGAACATGCGTTTGTTCAAATAGCCAGCGGATTTCTTATATCGGTTACTTGACCTCCTTCCACATTGAATAATTAAGTCAAATTTTCAAATTTAAATCAGACAAATACTCTTATTTTCTCTCAAAACATGATAAACATCTAAGAAAAAATGTCGTTTTAAGATAATTTATAATTAAGGATATACAATAATTACATTTATTAATCTTTAAAAGAAAGATTTCCATTTCGAATTATATTTTTCATGGAATTATTATACTGGGGAATTTTATGGCTTCTCAGTATTTAGCAACCCACCGGTTGAAGACCCATGGTTTAAAGAATGATATAGCAATATTGAAAAACACATCATAACAGATAAAAATATTGTAGAAAGTTCACAAATATGACATTTGTTTGGATTTATTGCAGTGGCAGTCCCACAAATAGGCCGGAACACCTGTACTTTGTGATAGCACACAAAAAGAAGATGGATTCAATATTACGAGTTTTAAGTTTTCCATAAATGAAATATATTTAGATTTAACTAAATAATTTAGATTTAAATCTTTAACGAGTACCTGACGTCATACAGGCTCGAGACCGACGGCTTTAAGTCCTCTCTAAGGAAAGCGTCTTCAACCGGTGGGTCGCAACCCCCTTGGGGTTCACGAAATGTTTGAAATTGTTTATTTTTAAAATAAAATAAATAATTTATTTATTATAAATGCGGCATAGCGATCTCATTAAAGTACTATTGATCAAATTTATTTTCGTTCGCACTAAAAGATCGCGAATAAATTTTGGCATCAAAAATAGATCGCGTTGTAAAAAAAGGTTGAAGATCCCTCCCTACATTAAGGGATGATGAGCTCAAATTTATTCAAGTGAATAAATCGAGGGTTCAAGAGAGTATTTAGTATTGAATCCCAGATATACCAGTATAGAGGAGAGCACGCTAACCACTGGGCTACTCTGGCCCAAAACCACTATATTATTCAAAATTTATCGAACCATCTCCTTTAATATACAATGTCTTGATAACATCCAGATGATATTGATGTCTGATTAATATCAATGTCTTTAATATACAATACTCACCACACGATGAAAGTCTGGGATTAATAACAGCAGTCTAAAAATCAGATCCTTGATTGTAACTCCTTGGAAAATAAATAGTTTGAGGATTGTCATCATCAAGAGGGGGGGGGGGAGGGGGGGGGGGGGCAAAAATGAACGCAACCAGTGATGGGATTCAGCCGGTTCGTACGAACCGGTGCTTGAAATATTACGAGTTCGGCGAACCGGTTGTTAAAATTACGTAAACCCCTATTCAGACCTGTATTAATTAGCCCACTATCAAACTCCACAAGTGTCGCGTGACTCACGTAACTTGTGCATGTATGATTACGTAATTTGCGCTTGTATATATATATAACATTCATTATTGAAAATGACACCAAATTTAGCTGATACCTGTTTCTTAACAAGTTTCCCAATTTTTCTAAATAACACTCTCGTTATTTCGTCTACACAATAAAGTACATCTCCTATGGTCGACATGTTGGTGGACATTTGGTGTCATTTTCAATAATGTGTGTGTCAAAGAAAGACTGCTACCAAAATTTACGAATATATAACATTATATATATATATATATATAATGTTTGTAAATTTTGGTAGCAGTCCTTCCTGTATACATTCATTCTTAAAAATTAGACCACATTTAGCTCGAATAACTTATGAAAAAGCAAGTTTCAGCTAAATATGGTCTAATTTTTAACAATGTACCTATATTATTTATATAGGTATATTGTTAAATGTATATTTAACAATAATATATATATATATATAAATAAAAATTTCGTAATTATATATATTATATATATATATATATATATATATATATATATATAAAATTACGAAATGTTTTTTTCTTTAATTCAGAGCTCAACATAAAAATTAAATCACCATAATTTTTTATTTTATTATTGGAGATATATCGGTGTTATGTCGTTTATGTGTTATGTTATGATTGGGAAACCTTCAATGGAGCAATAGAAAATTTAAAACAGGTTTTTATTAATAATGGCTACAGTAACAGTGAATTTCATAAAACTCTTAAAGACTCTTAAAATTAAACAAATGGGGGAGGTGAAGTAACAAATCAAACTACCTACAAGATATACTATGAAAACCAATTTTCTGACAGCTATAAAACAGACGAAGGAATACTTAAAACAATATTAAGGTCAAAAAGCAAGAAGACAGGATGCAGCTTATTATTTTCTATAAGAACAAAACCACTACGCAACTGATCATAAGTAACCAGCACGAGAAGAAACAGCCACTGAAACAAACGAACCTAGTATATGAGTTTCAATGTCCACTGGGAAACTGTGAATTCCAAAAATACTCATATATAGGATCAACGACTACTACCCTTTCTAGGAGGCTGACGATGCATCTGGTTTCAGGAGCCCCTAAAGAACACTTCCAAAAGATACACAAAACAAAAATTTCGAGGGAAACTATGGTTAATAACACTAGAATAATAGCAACGGAAAAGGACTCAGGATACTAGAAGCGCTATACATACAGGAAAAAGCTCCAAGTATGAACGATCAAAAAGATAACTTTACCAACCAGTTGCGCTTGTTTAGAAACCTACGGCTGGTTATGCCAACACTGACAACCCCAAACTTGACTGTGTAACCTGTTCATTTATTGTTGCAATGCGATTTTAAGTATTAGATCAATTTGTTAAGTGTAGTTTTAATTGTGTTTGCTGAAGATGGTTGATGTAAAACCGAAACATGTCCAATAATAAAATAAAAAAAATTATGGTGATTTAATTTTTAAGTTGAGCTCTGAATTAAAGGAAAAATTTTCGTAATTTGGGAAAAATATAAGACGAATTTGAACCAAGTGGAAACAGACATCCAGTTTTTAAAAAGCATGCATTGAATAAGGACTGCTTCCAACTTTTACAAATATATATATATGAACGTATAAGCCACAAGGAAAAGTAAAAAACACAGAAAATATGCTCTAAGGCCTTTATGTCTAAGGCCCTTTTCCGTCCTTTTCTGTTGCTATTATTCTAGTGTTATTAACCATAGTTTCCCTTGAAATTTTTGTTTTGTGTATCTTTTGGAAGTGTTCTTTAGGGGCTCCTGAAACCAGATGCATCGTCAGCCTCCTAGAAAGGGTAGTAGACATTGAAAATAATTGAAAGGCCTTAGAGCATATTTTCTGTGTTTTTTTCTTTTCCTTGTGGCTTATACGTTCATTAGTTTTCATCACGTGTTTATTGTGATTATTTAGTATATATATATATAACAGATTCAATAATATATCGACCGTTTGATAGAATAGGTGTGTTCTCTAATCGGGGTTCGGTCACTTTTCCAGGATAAAAAATCAAACTCTCGTTGCCAACGTTTCGGTTTTATTTAAAACCTTTTTCATAGGCAGAAGTAAGAATTTTTTAACTAAGAAAATGAAATTTACATTATTTAAAGGAATAACAATGTTAGCCGGACAAAACCTTCGACTAGACTGTCTAGTCTAGTCTAGTCGAAGGTTTTGTCCGGCTAACATTGTTGTTCCTTTAAATAATGTAAATTTCATTTTCTTAGTTAAAAAATTCTTACTTCTGCCTATGAAAAAGGTTTTAAATAAAACCGAAACGTTGGCAACGAGAGTTTGATTTTTTATCCTGGAAAAGTGACCGAACCCCGATTAGAGAACACACCTATATAATATATATATATATATATATATATATATATATATATATATATATATATATATATATATTTAAAACTAAACAATTTAGTTTCCGAATTCATAATATTTTAGGCACCAGTTCGCACGAACCGGTTCTCAAAAAATTTGAATCCCATCCCTAAATGCAACTCTACTAACAACGACATACTATCGACAAGAAAAAAAAATTAAAACAGAAAAAAAACATGTATTTTTTTTTAACTTATTATTACAAAAAAAAAAAACAAATATAATAATCTTATTGACTTAATACAAAAAAAAAAGTGTACTATATATAATAGTATTGTACGAATAACTTATTTGTACACTGTACATTAAATATTTGTTATATACAAAAAGACATTTGGAGTATACACTAGAGGTCTCAATTCTAAGCCTACTACAAAAGTAATAACTAACGAGTTTTTATTTTTATTTTTTTATTTTTTTTTTTAAATAATTATTTTCCTATAAAAAGTAACATCAAAAAGTAACTTCAGAATAATGTTGAGGAACAAATCGATTTTATTTGTAGAAAAAAAAAAAAAAAAAAGAATAAATACAATCGATAATATAATATATACACATACATAGAAGTAAACAAAATAGTGTTTTATTTTTTATTTATTTTTAACATGGAATACAAAGTATATTAATTTAGTGTGGTATATTTATTTAAACTATGAGTCTGAAATGAGATTAAAACAAAAAAACCAATGAGTGAATCACGTTTGGAAATTAAAAAACAAAAAAATAGATAACATTTAAAAATTGAATAATAAATAATAAAGGCTAACGTAGTGCAATCAGTTATTACGTGGTATTTACTCATTGTAGGGTAAAAAGCAAATGAAATAATCTTCACATATCGAAATTTAAGCGTATAAACAACGCGTTTTGAACACGTAGTGTTCTTCCTAGAAATGTGATAGAGATTTTTAAACTTTATCATTCTAAAAGTTGTAAAATAGGTTCTATATTACAGATTGTTTTTAAAACATATATATATTTTAATAATGATTTGTAGTTCTTATGATATAAGAGTTTTAAAAGTAATATATTAGAATCATGATCGAGATTTTAAAATTAATTACTTCTTAAAAGTTGTAAAACTGAATCCATATTACTGTAGGCATTAACTAAGAGTCAGTTGTACCACAGACACTCACACTTAGTTATTACCTGAGGAAGAACACTACGTGTTCGAAACGCGTTGTTTATACGATTAAATTTTTATATGTGGAGACCATTTCATTAGTTTTTTTACCCTACAATAAATTATTAAGGTATGAAACTTCTATCAGGTCGTTTAAGTAGAATAGAAGAAGAGGAAATAAAACAGAATTTATTAACTTTCTGGTATTAAAGAAAATTATAATATTCTTTCTTTTTTTTTTGTTGGTTTCTTTATTGATCAGAATCCAAAGGAAGGGTAAAGGTCCAATTACTAATATTACAAGAGCCTACTATTTGAAAAGCGAATTCTTTTGAAACCGTTTATAAAAAGAATCGGGTAAGACAGTTCAAATTGATCACAATATCGAAGAAAAGTAACACACAATGTAAAGAAACAGACAAAACCTCAGGTTTTTCAGGTAATAACCGTCGACTTCAGGAGAAAAGTGAGAGAAAAGACCAAGCATGTTGTAGACACAACGACAACTAACACAAATAAGTTTAACTTGCTGTCGTGTCAAAAACCTGCTTGATCAGACTCTCTCTTTTCTCCTAAAGACGGATTGCCTGAAAATTTCATTTTATCAGTTTCTTTTACTCTTTGCGTTACTCTTCTTCCATTGTGAGCTCATATATAGAAAAATTAAGAATTATATTAGACATTTTTTTAAAAAAAAAATAACTATCTAGTTTGAATGAACTCAGAGTGACGTCTTTATTCTGTCTAAAACAGCTGGTATTCACATTTTCAAAATGTTTTCTTTTTTAAACACTTCTAATCTAATACTTAAGTATTTCTGTTTCAAAATTATATACTTCTGCCAATGAAAAAGATTTTAACTAAAAACCGAAACGTTGGCAATGAGAGTTTAATTTGAACCTGAAGAACTGACCGAGTCCCGAAAACTTTAGTTTTCTATATATATATATATATATATATATATATATATATATATATTTCACACAGGAAAGAGAAAAACAGATAAAAACACACAAAAAAGACTCAAAAACGATATTTCGAAATTCGTCGTCATCGGGCAGAAGTAGCTCCTTGAGTAGCTAAGCTGACTCATATATATATATGAAATATATATATTATATATATAATTTAATACCGCCCCATATTTGGCCGAGTCCTGATAAACTATATATATATATATATATATATATACCTCAAAAACGAAATGTGGTCCGCAGAACAGATTACACTTCAAATAAACTGACACCTCGAAAGAAATATAACAAAGACTCACTTTTTAATATATATTGGAGTAATTTAATTTTTTTTATATATTTAGTATATATATTCTTTCAGCTAAATTACCAAATGTTTTCAACTCATTGATTTCTTGATGAAACATATTGTATCAAAAAACTGTGTGTGTTTGTGTATATGTTTGTGTTTCAGACTGAAAATACTAATGTGTAACAGGTTTCAGAGGTATATATAATAATGTTATTATCCAACTAAAAAAAAAAAAATACAAAATAAACAGTTTTCTCAAAACATATAGATAAATATATAAAAAAAAAAGTTTTCTTTTCCAACTAGGTTTCGACAATTCGATCTAAAAAAAGGCATAAAGATGATTACTATATATATATATTTATTTATTTTGTTATGAAGCATATCAGCCGTATAATGCTGGAACGTTTAGTAAAAACTTAAGCCTGTAGCACAGCCCTGTATGGTCTTTTAAGAGATAAAATGAGCAACGTTAAGAGAAAACACTCTGTAACAACATAAACAAAAAAAAAAAAAAACAGCAAACGAGTTTAGCTATCTTCATGTTTAGTTCATCAGCTTTTCTTTATAGGAATGTGGTTGTTTTTTTTTCATACATTGATTTAAAAATATATTAGAACATCGCAGTAATAGTACGTACAAGCAATTGCCCTAATTGCAGTAATACGAATTGCCCCCTTGTACGAGCAATTCGCTTTAAGAGCAGCCATTCATAAAAATTTTCGCAAGTCTACGAATATTAACCTCTCGTATTCAACTCGTAAAAATTGACTAAAGGGGTATGTTATATATATATGGATTAATTTACCACAATGAAAAATAATTTTTGAAACAATGCTCTAAGGTCTTTCGTTAACACATCGTCAGAGAGCAAGTGAACTAAAAAAACAATAAATACTTGTTAACTTGGCTGATTGAAATTTCCAGAATTGATGGCAACCCTGAATGTGTTTAATGATGAAGTCTTCATCTCTTTAATTATCCCGCTAATCAAAACTTCATCTAATTTATAGAGTCCTAAGCTATTGTTCATCAACCTCTCATAAAAGTTCTTTATGAGCGCACTTTCCACGATATTTCTTCTTCTTTCTGAAGACACATATATTAATTCATTTGCTTCATTCCAGTTAATCACATGATATCTATATATATATACACATACAGGTTTTGAGATTTTTTTGAGGCTTTCGTCAGGATATTAAAAACGATTCTTTGCCAACGTTTCGACATTCATTTATGTCCTCCTCAGGCCTGGGAAGTCTATTGTGGAGTCCTAGCAACAGTCCCTTATCTAATTAACATGTAGAGGAGTTTTATGCACATGAAAAACAAGAATACACAATAAACTTCCCAGCCCTCAGGAAGAGATAAATATATGTCGAAACGTTGGCAAAGAAGCGTTTTTAATACCCTGACCAAAGCCTCAAAAAAAATCTCAAAACCTGTGAATAAAGAGTGGTCAAGAAACAAACAGCATAATCTATATATATTAGTAACGTTCAATGTACATAAAGAAACATAGAAAAATGAAAAACACACACTTACAGTCTCTAATTTTCGGTTGAACCATCTTCAGGAGAGATAAGAGAGGGAAACCAAGCGCACTGGTACAGAGACGGTTGGAGATCCAACGGTTGGAGGACCCAACCTGTCTGAAGACCGTCTCCAACCATCTCTGTACCAGTGCGCTTGGTTTCCCTCTCTTATCTCTCCTGAAGACGGTTCAAATGAAAGTTAGAGACTGTAAGTGTGTGTTTTTCATTTCTCTATGTTTCTTTATGTACATTGAACTGTATTTGTCCATCTCGGATCGTATTTTCATCGAAAAAGTGATAATATTAAAAACTATTGATAAAAGTATCGACCGTGGAATAGAAACAAAACAAAAGTTTATCGGTACTCGGTCAGTTCTTCAGGTTCAAATTAAACTCTTATTGCCAACGTTTCGGTTTTTATTTAAAACCTTTTTCATAGGCAGAAGCATATAAATTTTGAAACAGAAAAACTAAATATTTACATTACAAAATAATTTTACAAAGAAATAATACTTACTTTTTCTGTTTCAAAATTTATACTTCTGCCTATGAAAAAGGTTTTAAATAAAATCCGAAACGTTGGTAATGAGAGTTTAATTTGAGCCTGAAGAACTGACCGAGTCCCGATAAACTAAGGGTTTTTGACTCTGACGAAGACCGCTTGTTACGGTTGAAAGATCTTAGTCTCGTTTTCCCATTTTCTTATTGTGGTTTGATCATTGATTGTTATTTCACGTGTTTATGTGAAATCTTTATATATATGTATATATATATTATATATATATATTATCTAAACCACAATAAGAATTCAGAGAAAGACTTAAGATGTTGGAACCGAAACAAGTTGCCTTCGTCCGAGTTAAACTGAAATAACTTGATTCTGATGAAGACCACTTATATTGGTTGAAAGATCTTAGTCATTTTTCTGATTTCTTACAGTGTTTTATGACTGGTAATTTGTAAACTCCAGTAAAAGGACGCTGTACGAGCGACCGTCTTCCTCAGACTAGACTGAGTAGATGGTCTCCGGTTTAAGTTTAGTAGATTAAACATGATTATTTCTTCCATATATTTATTAATCAAGTAATATTATCGATATTCCATATATAGTATTGTTTATTTTTTCAAATGCACCTTTTCTTTTCAAAAAATAAACTTAAAAACCCTTCATTTTGAGGATGGAACAGATTTTTTCATTTTCATATTAATTTCAATGCGAAAAATGTTTTCGCATATGAGTCAATCGCAATACGAATACAGTATGGGAACAAATTAAACTCGTACTCGTATAGGTTTTACTATATATACGAGTATATACCAAACGATGACAAGAAAAAAACACACTGACACACAGCAGCTGCTGTTTGTCAACCAAGAAGAACTCCTGTTTCTTCTTCTTCTCTTGATGACGAAGAGGTCGAAATATTGAAGTGACTTGTGTTGTTTCTAAATGTTTTAATCGAGATTCTTGATCTGTAAGGCCCATCTGAAGGCCCTATGATGACCCAAAGATGTCCATTAACAGTGAAGCCCATCATAAGAGCGTATGATGGACCGATAGATGTTCATTAACAGTTAAGCCCCTATGATGACCCATAGATGTCCATTGACCGTTAAGCCCATCATAAGCCACATAATGATGACCCATAGATGTTCATTAACAGTTAAGCCCCTATGATGACCCATAGATGTCCATTGACCGTTAAGTCCATCATAAGCCACATAATGATGACCCATAGATGTCTATTAACAGTTAAGCACATCATAAGCCCCTATGATAACCCATAGATGTCTATTAACAGTTAAGCACATCATAAGCCCCTATGATGACCCATAGATGTCTATTAACAGTTAAGCACACCAAACGCCCCTATGATGACCCATAGATTTCCATTAACAGTTAAGCACATCATAAGCCCCTATGATGACCCATAGATGCCTATTAACCGTTAAGCCCATCATAAGCTCCTATGATGGACCCATATGTGTTCATTTACAGTTAAGCCCCTATGATAGACCCATAGATGTCCATTAACCGTTAAGCCCATCATAAGCCCCTATGATGGACCCATAGATGTCCATTAACCGTTAAGCCTATCATAAGCCTCTATGATGGACCCATAGATGTTCATTAACAGTTAAGCCCCTACGATGGACCCATAGATGTCCATTAACCGTTAAACCCATCATAAGCCCCTATGATGGACCCATAGATGTCCATTAACCGTTAAGCCCATCCATAAGCCCCTATGATGGACCCATAGATGTCCATTAACCGTTAAGCTCATCATAAGCCCCTATGATGGACTCATAGATGTCCAATAACCGTTAAGCCCATCATAAGCCCCTACGATGGACCCATATATGGATGTCCATTAACCGTTAAGCCCATCAAAGCCCCTATGATTGACCCATAGATGTCCATTAACCGTTAAGCCCACCATAAGCCACATAATGATGACCCATAGATGTTCATTAACAGTTAAGCCCCTATGATGACCCATAGATGTCCATTAACAGTTGAGCACACCATACGCCCCTATGATCATCCGTATTAACTGCTTTTTGATAAATTCTATTACTGCGAATCTTTCTTTTTTTTATATGTATCATTCAAATTTTTGAGTTTACTGCTTCTAATCAAACCATTAACCGTTCCACTAACAGCCACATCCCTATAAAAGCTATTTATATATTGCTAAATAAATAAAACTCACAGAAACCCTGAAATAAGTGAAAGTAACAAATATATATATTTAAATAATACTGGCTGATTTGCTAGCAACAATCCTAGGAAGCTAGAATCCTAGAGCATGAAAGGGTGAAGATTTCATCCTCCCAGTTGGCAACACTGATGATTCCCTCGAGATTTTCTTTTTTCTAAAGTGTCCTTTCTTTATGGAGGCAACACTGTCTATGCAAGGACTAATAAATTCTACATATTTTTGATGAGTTATATGTAGTTATAATACTTTTATCATGCGGGGATTCATTTTCTTATTTTTGTTTATAAGGAGACAACACTGATATTAATAAAAAATGTTGATTTTCTTATGTTGAATGAGTTGGATTTCAGAGAGTAGGCGAGGCGGCCTAAGAAGAATTTGTCTTCATTGGAAGAGTCCTACTTCAAAGGAGGCAACACTGATTCCGCCGACATTATTTTTTTCATGAGATTTGTGACCAAGGAGGTAACACTGATTCTGTCGAGGTTGTTTTCTTCAATAGTTCCGCCTCCAAGGAGGTAACACTGATTCTGTTAAGGTTGCTTTCTTTTTGAATTTGTCATCTAGGAGACAACACTGATTCTGTAGAGGTTGCTTTCTTTTTGAAATTTGTTTTCAAGGAAACAACACTGCTTTTGTAGAGGTTGTTTTCTTCAGAAGTCCTGTCTCCAAGGAGGTAACACTGATTCTGTAGAGGTTGTTTTCTTCAGAAGTCCTGTATCCAAGGAGGTAACACTGATTCTGTCGAGGTTGTTTTCATTTTGAAATTTGCCTTAAGGAGACAATACTGATTCTGTAGAGGTTGTTTTCTTTTTGACATTTGCCTTCAAGGAGACAACACTGCTTCTGTAGAGGTTGTTTTCTTCAGAAGTCCTGTCTCCAAGGAGGTAACACTGATTCTGTCGAGATTGTTTTCTTCAATAGTTCTGCCTCCAAGGAGGTAACACTGATTCTGTAGAGGTTGTTTTCTTTTTTAAATTTGTCATCTAGGAGACAACACTGATTCTGTAGAGGTTGCTTTCTTTTTGAAATTTGTCTTCAAGGAAACAACACTGCTATTGTAGAGGTTGTTTTCTTCAGAAGTCCTGTCTCCAAGGAGGTAACACTGATTCTGTCGAGGTTGTTTTCTTCAATAGTTCTGCCTCCAAGGAGGTAACACTGATTCTGTAGAGGTTGTTTTCTTTTTGAATTTGTCATCTAGGAGGAGACAACACTGATTCTGTAGAGGTTGCTTTCTTTTTGAAATTTGTCTTCAAGGAAACAACACTGCTATTGTAGAGGTTGTTTTCTTCAGAAGTTCTGTCTCCAAGGAGGTAACACTGATTCTGTCGAGGTTGTTTTCATTTTGAAATTTGCCTTAAGGAGACAACACTGATTCTGTAGAGGTTGTTTTCTTTTTGACATTTGCCTTCAAGGAGACAACACTGCATTTGTAGGAGTTGTTTTCTTCAATAGTCCTGTCTCCAAGGAGGTAACACTGATCCTGTCGAGGTTGTTTTCTTGTCTTCAAGGAGATAACACTGCTTTTGTAGAAGATGTTTTCTTCAATAGTCCTGTCTTCAAGGAGGTAACACTGATTCTGTCGAGGTTGTTTTCTTCAATAGTTTTGTCTCCAAGGAGGTAACACTGATTCTGTAGAGGTTGCTTTCTTTACTAGGCCTGTCTCCGAGGAGACAACACTGGTTATGTTTACTTTTGATACGATAGCGCTCCGTTCTTATGTTATAATGGTAGGTATTTCTTCAGGTACAATGACTGGTATACTTAACTTACTCACCGCCTTGTCTCCTTTAACTCTGCAATGAATAAATAATGTATTAATACATAATTTAGAGTAAAATACATATATAATACATATCGCATATTTGAATAACGTTATTAATGGATCACAAGCCCCCCTATAATACAGAGGAAATTAAGAAAATACAAACATTTTAACACAAACAAATGAAGTACATTATGAAAAATTAAATAAAATCATGAGAATTAGAATAACAATGAAAATAAAACGAAGAAATCTATCAAGAAAAAGTTACAACGAACTTATAAAAGTAGGAAAATATATGTTATTGTATATATATATATACCCAATAAATAAATAAATAATTCATACAAATGAATCTTTTCCTCCAACTACATAAACCAGAAAAAAAACATAATAAAAGAAATTACAGAAAGTAATTACTCTATTTCGAAGGCCTCGTTATAGGGAAGATAGTATTGAGTTGTTATCGACAGTAAAAAGATTCCTTTTTACGTGTGGAGACTTTGACTTATCTACCACATTTACCCCAGTATGAGAGTAAATACCATTTAATTACAGATTGAACAACTAATGAATATATTATATATATAAATAAAAACCAATTAAAAAAGATAGCACACAGATAGACACAGGAATAACTCACTTCTATATTTCGACCATCGTCGTCATCAGGAGGCGAAGAGTCCCGCAGGAAGGCAGAGCGGCGACTCAGTCGCCATTACTGTTTGTAAGTGTGTCTCTCTCTCTCTCTGTGTTACTTTTCTTCGTTTATGAGCTGATTTGCGTCCAGTTTGGATCGTTTTTTTCGAATTTTGACATATATATATATATATATAATATATATATATATATATATATATATATATAATAATTAAAATAAGCAGTGACACATAAACAGAAACACAACAAAGACTCACTTTTCAATATTTCGACCGTAATGGCGGTCGAAATATTGAAAAGTGAGTCTTTGTTGTGTTTCTGTTTATGTGTCACTGCTTATTTTAATTGTTATTTGTCCTGCCGGACCGTTTTTCGTTTATCATGGTATATATATATATATATATGATCAAACCACAATAAGAAATGGGAAAACAAGACTAAGATCTTTCAACCGTAACAAGCGATCTTCGTCAGAGTCAAAAACCCAACTGAACACCAGATGCAGAAAACATCTGGTGAGGAGTTGAGAAGAGTGGTATTTTAAAAGGGTGAAAGCACAGGAAAGGACTAATGTCCAGAAAGGGATGGTTGGTAACTAATATATTAGTATTAGTGTAAAGTGATTATAGATTTAGATCATGTTTTTAAATTTCTTTCTTAATTTGACCTATTTACTTGGAAATGTCATTGGCGAACCTGATTTATAGTTTACCTACTACAATAGGGAGAATAGCCAGGAGGTTAGAATCAGGTAACAAAAAGGTCGTTAACGCAGAAACTGCGATCATTTTCAATAATATATATAATTATATAATATATATATATATATATATATATATATTTCAGTTTTATTGGCACTGGTTCTAGTCTAAGGATGGTTCTACCCCGAGTAGTCGGAGTGTCCTCGTAGTTCCAGTTTGTTGCCTGTTTATTACCGTGGAGCCATAAAAAAGCATACCTTGGACACACAAGATACAGAGCTTACCCGAGAGGACCTAACAACAAAACACGAGCAATTTCAAACAGTTAAATGACTACAATAGACTACAGGTCCATGAGGCAATGGAAATATATATATATACATATAAACTATATTGACACAAAGAACACTCAGAAATGAAACAGAAACTCACTACTATATTCCGATGTCCTCGTCATCAGGAAGATAGAAACGAGTTGCTCTGCAGGTAGACAACGACTTTGTCTGCCAGCGGAGCGACTCGTTTCTATCTCCCTAATGACGAGGGCATCGAAATATAGTAGTGAGTTTCTGTTTCATTTCTGAGTATTCTTTGTGTCAATATAGTTTATATATATATATATATATTATATATATATATATATCACTAAAAATTCGAAAAAAACGATCCAAACTGGACGCAAATCAGCTCAAAAAGGAAGAAAAGCAAAACACAGAGAAAAAGACACACTTACAAACACAAATTTTCGGATGATCCGTCTTCAGGAGAAAATTTGAGTTTGTAAGTGTGTCTCTTTCTCTGTGTGTTGCTTTTCTTCGTTTTTGAGCTGATATATATATATAAAATACAGATTTATCCCCCGGGCCGGATCGAACCCCCAGGTGGGTCGGATGTTTGACACCTGTGGTCTAAAGGGAGCCGCGAAAATTAGTCACAGAGAACAATTTTCCAAATTACTGTTAAAATTTTCTATGTAAAAAATGATTTTCTGCCTTGGCTACAATGAAATCCAAATAAAGAGCTCGTTTAGTTGTAGAAAAAAACCTACCGAGTAGCTATATTGTCACAAACACCAAGATTTGATCAATTTTGTGCTAATAGACAAGCACATTGATATCTCATTAAAAAACAATAATAAAATATCGTTTTCCATTAGTTTGTATCAATAATTTTATAAGAATGAAAATGTTTGTTTTTAGTTTATGAAATCTTCAAGGACGGGGGGGGGGGGGGGGGGGGGGGGGGGGGGGCAAATGATTTAATATTGGAGGCGTAATAACATTAAGTTTGGAAACCACTGCTTTAAGGTCTCCCTATTCGTGATTTAAAAGGGATCGAGAGAGGTGTGGTATCTAATCGTCCCCACTCTGAGATCCCATCAAAATCCAGAGTCTCTACCAGGCAAGTACCAGTTGTCCAGTCTATTCAGCTGAGTTCCTGGTCCGTTCCCACAGGCAGGGATTTGGGTCTCTAGCTCCCCGGTATACTAAGCAGGCATCATCCCGAGAGGTTATTGCTTCTCACACAGCGAAGACAAGGGTCTACCCAACTTGGGTATGAATCGACAGCCAGTACGAGTGCAACCCTCTGAGGCGGACTGAAGAGTAAACCCTGAAGGTGCCTCCGGCGCCCGAAATACCGACTTGTTTTAAGAGTTTCGGATGGAACTCCGCACCAATCAACCTACTTAGCCTGATCTGCTACAGGTAAGGTCAGTGGCCTTCTTTACCCCTGGTTCAAAGAACCTGTGAATATAAGCCAATGGAGCCTGTGGATATATGGTAGCTGAATGGCCCCACTAGGGGCCAAAACTGGACCATAACCCCTCCATCGACCCCGCCACCCATAGAACCGACTTATTTTAAGAATTTCACAACAAACTCCGGACCAATCGTCCTACTGAACCTGCTCAGCCACAGGTAAGGTCAGTGGCCTTCTTTATCCCTAGTTCAAAGAACCTGTGAATATAAGCCAATGGAGCCTATGGATATATGGTAGCTGAATGGCCCCACTAGGGGCCAAAACTGGACCATAACCCCTCCATGGACCCCCACAACCTATAGTACCGACTTTTTTAAGAATTTCACATCAAACTCCAGACCAATCGTCCTACTGAACCTCCTCAGCTACAGGTAAGGTCAGTGGCCCCTTGAATCAATGGACCTGCGGATATAGGCCCCACTATAGGGGTGTAAATGCTGTAGTAAGAGTCAAGAAGTGCTTTAGTTTGAGATACTGACGCAAATGGCTCCTTGCTCCTCGTCACTACGACCCTCTTGGCCGCCTCCTCCTCTCGCTGCAGTTCCAGCCAGTTGTCCCCCAGAGACTTGGCGAAGTGATCGTCCACTGCCAAACAAACACACTTTACAATATAAATAACACTATATAAGTAAAGCATACAGCGTCATCGTCATATCGTATAAAGTATAGTGATCGTCCACTGCCAAACAAACACACTTTACAACATAAATAACACTATATAAGTAAAGCATACAGCGTCATCGTCATATCGTATAAAGTATAGTGATCGTCCACTGCCAAACAAACACACTTTACAATATAAATAACACTATATAAGTAAAGCATACAGCGTCATCGTCATATCGTATAAAGTATAGTGATCGTCCACTGTCAAACAAACACACTTTACAATATAAGTAACACTATATAAGTAAAGCATACAGCGTCATCGTCATATCGTATAAAGTATAGTGATCGTCCACTGTCAAACAAACACACTTTACAATATAAGTAACACTATATAAGTAAAGCATACAGCGTCATCGTCATATCGTATAAAGTATAGTGATCGTCCACTGTTAAACAAACACACTTTACAATATAAGTAACACTATATAAGTAAAGCATACAGCGTCATCGTCATATCGTATAAAGTATAGTGATCGTCCACTGTCAAACAAACACACTTTACAATATAAGTAATACTATATAAGTAAAGCATACAGCGTCATCGTCATATCGTATAAAGTATAGTGATCGTCCACTGTCAAACAAACAAACTTTACAATATAAGTAACACTATATAAGTAAAGCATACAGCGTCATCGTCATATCGTATAAAGTATAGTGATCGTCCACTGTCAAACAAACACATTTATACTTTACTATAAGTAACACTATATAAGTAAAGCATTCCGTAGTCATATTGTATAAAGTATAGCGATCGTACACAAGTTCCATCTCGAAATTTTGACGGAATTACATGTATTGAGGTCGCAAAAGTCATTTTATGAAATTTCATAACATACATTGTCGTGTACATTTGTCTATCTGTCTGTGTGTGGTTCTTTATTTATAAACGTTTATTCTACTCGCTCCATACAAATATTACCACAATATGAAATGAGAAAACAAGACTAAGATCATTCAACCGTAACAAGCGGTCTTCGTTAGAGTCAAAAACCCAACTCTGACGAAGACCGCTTGTTACTGTTGAAAGATCTTAGTCTTGTTTTCCTATTTCATACTGTGGTTTGATCACTGAACTATAAAGCCAAAAATGATTACAAAACAAACTCTGTGTTAAATTTGCTAGTAATTCTTTTTTATGTGTTGCGCACTTGTAGAAAATATGAAAATTAAAATCTTTTAGTTTTGAATTTTTATTCGAAAAATACACATTGCAGTAATATTACTTCTTTAATTGTTTTTTAAACATACATACTATTTAAAAAGGCATATGAAAATATTTATATTATGATTGTATGAAATCATTAGAACCTAGTGTTCCTGGGAAAGTTACTGGAACCAAAAAGGGTTCCGTGTCGAAAAAAGTTTGAAAAACTCTGCTCAGGTGGATAGCATTGAATAGAATCAATGTTGACTTGTCATATCCAATAGACAAGGAGCTGACACCTTTGGGCTTCAACGTAGTCATCCAATATACTTGGCACACTAGGCACTGCAGCCCAGCAGTCATGGTATATTGGACTGAGTAGAACGAAGCTTTGACTAGAGAAGGCAGTAGTTATATACGTTAGACAGAAGATAACAGTGTTACCTGAGAGGGAATGCGACACTGTCATCTGAGAGGTATTGCCTCAGTATACCTGAGAGGGAATAGGTCAGTGTTACCTCAGAGGGAAGGCCACTGTATTACCTGAGAGAGAATGCGACACTGTCATCTGAGAGGGATTACCACAGTGTACCTGAGAGGGAATAGGTCAGTGTTACCTGAAGGGAAGACGACAGTGTTACCTGAGATGAAATGAGACGTTTCATTTGACAGGGAATGCGACAGTGTTACCTGAGAGAGAATACAAGATCGTTACCTGAGAGGGAAGGCGACAGTGTTACCTGAGAGGGAATGCGACACTGTCATCTGAGAGGGATTACCACAGTGTACCTGAGAGGGAATAGGACAGTGTTATCTAAGAGGGAATGCGACAGTGTTACCTGATATGAAATGAGACGTGTCATTTGACAGGGAATGCGACAGTGTTACCTGAGAGGGAATGCGACAATGTTATATTAGAGAGAATGCGATACTGTCACCTGAGACGGATTGCCACAGTGTTGCCTGAGAGGGAATGCGACACTGTCATCTGAGAGGTATTGCCTCAGTATACCTGAGAGGGAATAGGACAGTGTTACCTCAGAGGGAAGGCCACTGTGTTACCTGAGAGGGAATGCGACAATGTTACCTGAAGGGAAGACGACAGTGTTACCTGAGATGAAATGAGACGTATTATCTGACAGGGAATGCGACAGTGTTACCTGAGAGAGAATACAATATCGTTACCTGAGAGGGAAGGCGACAGTGTTACCTGAGAGGGAATGCGACACTGTCATCTGAGAGGGATTACCACAGTGTACCTGAGAGGGAATAGGACAGTGTTATCTAAGAGGGAATGCGACAGTGTTACCTGAAGGGAAGGCGACAGTGTTACCTGAGATGAAATGAGACGTGTCATTTGACAGGGAATGCGACAGTGTTACCTGAGAGGGAATGCGACAATGTTATATTAGAGAGAATGCGATACTGTCACCTGAGACGGATTGCCACAGTGTTGCCTGAGAGGGAATGCGACACTGTCATCTGAGAGGTATTGCCTCAGTATACCTGAGAGGGAATAGGACAGTGTTACCTCAGAGGGAAGGCCACTGTGTTACCTGAGAGGGAATGCGACAGTGTTACCTGAAGGGAAGACGACAGTGTTACCTGAGATGAAATGAGACGTATTATCTGACAGGGAATGCCAAAGTGTTATCTGAGATGAAATGAGACGTTTCATTTGACAGGGAATGCGACAGTGTTACCTGAGAGAGAATACAAGATCGTTACCTGAGAGGGAAGGCGACAGTGTTACCTGAGAGGGAATGCGACACTGTCATCTGAGAGGGATTACCACAGTGTACCTGAGAGGGAATAGGACAGTGTTATCTAAGAGGGAATGCGACAGTGTTACCTGAAGGGAAGGCGACAGTGTTACCTGATATGAAATGAGACGTGTCATTTGACAGGGAATGCGACAGTGTTGCCTCAGAGGGAATACGACAGTGTTATATTAGAGAGAATGTGATAGTGTCACCTGAGACGGATTGCCACAGATTTACCTGAGAGGGAATGCGACACTGTCATCTGAGAGGTATTGCCTCAGTATACCTGAGAGGGAATAGGACAGTGTTACCTGAGAGGGAAGGCCACTGTGTTACCTGAGAGGGAATGCGATAGTGTTACCTGAGATGAAATGAGACAGTGTTATCTTAGAGGGAAGGCGACAGTGTTACCTGAGAGAGAATACAAGAGCGTTACCTGAGAGGGAAGGCGAAAGACAGGGTTCGGGCTGCTGGTAAGCGGGTCCCAGCGACCTCCTGAAGTGCTCGTCGATCATGGGGTCGCAGAGAGCCTGTCCACCAGGCTTGTCCGTGCTGCTGCTTACTCTGCTACACATCTCTGCGCAAAACAATCTCCTTACAACATGCTTGTCCACTTCACTTCTTATGCCATGTTCTTGTCTTGTATGGTTTTTCGGGGTGACCCGAAACACATAATACAACATTAACGAGGGAAATGTTAGAGAAAGGAATAACTTTAAGAATAGAAAATAATGCCAGCCACCTTCATATCCTCGAGGCCTTATACATCAATGACATCCAACCTTCTATGAACATTCAGGCCAACAGTACAGGCATAATACCTAGTTGTAAGAACTTCGAGCAAAGATATACTATAAACAAGAAAAAAATATTAAACTTATTTTCACAAAAAAAACAAATATAATAATCTTTTGAAGGTTTAACGGATTATAAACGGCCAGCGGGGTACGGAAAATCTGATAGTTGGTGGGCCACTGGGCTAAAGCTCAAACTACCTTTATTACTGGAGGAGAGCCGGAGGTGTTGATTAGCCATGGTCTCAGAGTAGGAAGGGGGAGGAGGCATGCCACGAACTCGTCTCATCGACAGGTCGATGGGTTCTCTGAAACACAGATCAGCCATCGTCAGTACCTTTCAAACTGACCATGTCATGGAATTCCAGTACTATTAACAATCATATTACCAATATTTAAAAAGACCATGAAAATCGAATAATAAACACAATTATATTAGTAACCTTCAAATTGACCATGACCATGAACTCACTCCCATACTGTCAACATCGATATTGCCAACTTTTAAAAAGACCATGCCAGTGCCATGAAATTCAAATACTCCCAACAATTATATTAGAATGATTCAAATTTACCATGACCATGAACTCCCAATCTGTAACATCTATATTACCAACTTTAAAGAAGACCATGACCATATCTTGAAATTCGAATACTATCAACAATTATTTTAACAACCTTCAAATTGACCATCATCATGTCATGGAATTCTCACATTGTCAAAAACTATATTATCAACTTTTAAAAAAGACCATGATGACAATGTCATGAAATTCGAAATCTACCAACAATTATATTAGCAAGCTTCAAATTGACCATGACCATATTAAAAAATTCTCACACGGCAACATCTACATTAACAACTTTTAAAAAGACCATGACCACGTCATGTAATCGAATACTATCAACAATTATATTAGTAACCTTCAAATTGACCATTACAATATCATGATTTTTCTCACACTGTCAACATCTCTATTACCAACTTATAAAAAGACCATGACCAATTCATGAAATTCAAATACTATCAATAATTATATTAGCAATTTTCAAATTGACCATGACCATGTCAAGGAACTCCCACACTGTAACATCTATATTACCAACTTTTAAAATGACCATGACCATGCCATGATATTCGAATATTATCAACTATTATATTAACAACCTTCAAATTGACCATGACCATGTCAAGAACTCACATACTGTAACACCTATATTACCAACTTTTAAAAACGACCATGACCATGTCATGATATTCGAATATTGTCAACAATTATATTAACAACCTTCAAACTGACAATGGCATGTCAAGTAACTCCCACACTGACCACATCTATATTACAAAACTTTTAAAAAGACAATGACAGTGTCATAAAATTCAAATACTATCAACAATTATATTAACAACCTTCAAACTGACCATGACCATGTCAAGAACTCCCACACTAACATCTGTAATACTAACTTTTAAAAAGACAATGACCATGTCATGATATTCGAATATTGTCAACAATTATATTAACAACCTTCAAACTGACCATGACCATAAACTCCCACACTGTAACATCTATATTAACTACCAACTTTTAAAAAGACCATGACCATGTCATGATATTCGAATATTATCAACAATTATATTAGCAACCTTCAAACTGACCATGACCATGAACTCCCACCTTTAATATCTATATTACCAACTTTTAAAAAAGACCATGACTATGTCATGATATTCGAATATTGTCAACAATTATATTAGCAACCATCAAATTGAACACGACCATGAACTCCCACACTGCAACATCTATATTACCAACTTTTAAAAAGACCATGACCATGCCATGATATTCGAATATTATCAGCAATTATATTAGCAACCTTCAAACTGACCATGACCATGAACTCCCACACTGTAACACCTATATTACCTACCAACTTTTAAAAAGACCATGACCATGTCAAGAACTCCCACACTAACATCTATAACACTAACTTTTAAAAAGACCATGACCATGTCATGATATTCGAATATTGTCAACAAATATATTAACAACCTTCAAACTGACAATGACCATGTCAAGAACTCCCATACTAACATCTATAATACTAACTTTTAAAAAGACCATGACCATGTCATGATATTCGAATATTGTCAACAATTATATTAACAACCTTCAAACTGACAATGAGCATGTCACGTAACTCTCACACTGACCACATCTATATTACAAAACTTTTAAAAAGACAATGACAGTGTCATAAAATTCAAATGCTATCAACAATTATATTAACAACCTTCAAACTGACCATGACCATGTCAAGTAACTCCCATACTGGCCACAGCTATATTATAAAACTTTTAAAAAGACTATGAAAATGTAATGAGATTGGAGAGAATGCCCAACCCATTGACTCTGGTTGTGGAGTGGACAGGAGCAGTGTTGGGCTTGGTCGAGTCGGCCACTCCAGCAGCAGCAGCAGCAGTAGCAGTGTTAGTGTTGGCTGGTGGACTGTTGTAGGTGGGAGGCGGCTTTCGACTGTTCCGTGTTCTTCTCCATTTACCGCCTCCTCGCGAGCTGCTCGACTCTATGACAAAAAAAAAGAGCAATATTAATGATATTCATGTCAGAAATTACATAGCTCATTAAGACAGTCACTAATAACGCAAGACCGATATCCTCAAGATTTAGTAATGTAAGGTCAAAATCACATATCTCATTAAAACAGTCACTAATAACGCAAAAACGATATCCTCAACATAGACTAATGTAAGGTCAAAATCACATATCTCATTAAAACAGTAACTAATAACGCAAGAACGATATAATCAACATAGACTAATGTAAGGTCAAAATCACATATCTCATTAAAACAGTCACTAGTAACGCAAAAACGATATCATCAACATAGACTAATGTAAGGTCAAAATCACATATCTCATTAAAAGAGTCACTAATAACACAAGAACGATATCCTCAATATTTACTAATGTAAGGTCAAAATCACATATCTCATTAAAACAGTCACTAACAACGCAAGAACGATATCCTCAAAATCATAAAAAAAAGCGTCTTGGATGATATCTTTAGAGTCAACAATGAACAATCTTGTTTATTACTTAATTATCTACATAATCTGACATGGTCAAAATCACAAAGAGTGCTTTAATAGGTAATACATGAATAAATAAAGGTCCATAAATAGGTAATAAATGAAGGTCCAAATCATGAACCAAAGTGCTTTGCTTGAGATCTTGAGGGCTAACCATGAACATTGATGAATGTTACGTCATTCTAACGTAGACCTTCCTAGGGATCTTGAGGTTCAACTTTGCTTTATAAAACATAACACATGTTATTACCGGCGGTAGGGCCACCACTAACTTATATATAACATAGAATGAACCAAATTCACAAAGATGAACGTGAGTCATGTAAAAATTAATTAATGATTAATGTAAGGTCATAACCATGAATAATGCGATGTGATCGAGTCATTTAGGTTCAACCATGAACAATGATCACTTTCTTATCTACAATGAATAGTCAAAATGTCAAATAATTACTTTGCTACAAATCATACGATAGACTACAACCAATTTTTTTAAAAATAATTAATTAATTAATGCAATTAAAATTTGATTGGAGCAATAATTAATTATTTATAATTGATATTTTATTGCAATGAAAAGGAATTTGTTTCTAATTAAAAGTAATGACACATACGATTGGATAAATGAAATAATTAAAAGTAATGACACACAAGATTCGATAATTAAAAAGGTAATTAAATATAATGACAGACTTGCTGTCCAGGGTTGCCAAGGCATCCAAGTACCTAGCTGATGGTGAAACATTATCACTGACAATAACGAATCGTCTAACAATACAACACTGGTTTGATAAAACATCCAACACCATGACTGGGCTCCACCCCTCCTCCCGCACCCACCCAAAGCCAGCTTGTTTTATGACCTTGCCTCAGTTACTCTTTTCAACAAAACTGCATTCCAATTGCATTCCTTTTACCAAACCGGTTTTCATTTCGTTGTTTACTCACTCTGTCCGATGAATAATAATTCTCAACCATTGAATGAAAGCTTTTTTTTTTTTTTTTTTTTTTTAAATTCCTTTAAGTTAATCCGAAGCCTTTGAAAAGTCAATGACTTTCAAGTATTCCTTTTGGTTAATTACTAGCAGACGTGCATCTCTTTGACAGGTATTCAGGTATTTTACAACAATTCAAACATGATATTCCAAAATATTAATTATTCTATATATACTATTATAAAAGAAGTTATGCGAGTCTGTCCGTCCGTACAAATGTAAATAAATCTGAAAAATACAGCAAGTCATATATTATTCCAAGATGGATAACAGTTTTTACAGATATATTGCACTTTACCATAATCGAAATTTAATTAAATGCTTTTTGTTAGTTGATAATTGAGCCGCTTATTTTGAAAGTGGCCTAATTCCATTTATGTTAAAATCGAGATATTTAAGGGTTTGCGTTTTACAAAATTTAAAAATATTGTCATTTTATTTATCAACTAATTTTTGTTATAAAAATTCTTAGTAATTTTAAATACATTTTGTACAATTTGCTGCAAAAGGTAAAGATAACGTAAAAATGTAATTATTTAAATAGCTAGCTAAATTTTTTTGGAAAATGGAATTAGGCCACTTTCAAAATAAACGGCTCAATTTTAGGTTTAGTTTGTTGACAATCGTCAAACTTTTGTCTACGCGGAACCCTTTTTGGTTCCAGTAACTTTCCCGGGAACCACAAATTCTAATGATTTCATACAATCATAATATAAATATTTTCATATGCCTTTTTAAATAGTATGTATGTTCAAAAACAATAAAAAAAAAGTAATATAACTGCAATGTGTATTTTTCGAATAAAAATTCAAAACTAAAATATTTTAAATACATGCATATTGTTAATACTATTGAGGTTAGTATGATTTATATTAGAAATAGGTAAAACCGTCATACCTTGTAAGATGATCATGGAGTTGGAGCTCTTTCGGACGTTGTCCATCTTCGATCGCAACAAACTTACTCTAGGTTTGTTACGATCGAAGATGAACAACGTCCGAAAGAGCTCCAACTCCATGATCATCTTACGAGGTATGACGGTTTTACCTATTTCTAATATAAAATATTTTAATTTTCTTCTTTTCCACAAGTGGCACATAAAACAGAATTACTAGCAATTTTAATACAGAGTTTTGTTTTTGAAATAAAGATTTCGAATGATTAGATAGAATTGAATAGAAATCTGTTTACAATAAAATCTAAACATCACGAAAAATAATTGTTAACAGATAAGAACCCTTATGGGTTCTTATAAGTAATTAGCTTATTAGTAATAAAGCTACATTACTTATTGGTAGCTTTATCCATGGCTACTAATACTAATTAGTATTAGTATCCAAGATACTAATATCAAAATACACATACACAGTATAGAAGATACTGTGTGAGAAGCAGTATCTTCTCGGGTGGGTGTCACTAACACCAAGGAGTTAGACCAGCGTTTCCCAAAGTGGGCGGTACCGCCCCCCTGGGGGCGGTGGTTTGATATGGGGGGGGGGCGGTAACGCAAAAATAGGCGGTTTGGGGGGGCGGTAACTACAAAATAGATGGTTGGTAGCGACAGTGTAGCTAATGTAGCAGCTGGCTGCTACAATACTTACATCGTCGTCACAAACTGTTGGCGGTAACAATCAAAAACCATACAAGTAATAAAAATTAGAAATAAGGATTTCAAAAGATATGCCACTCTTTTACCTGAGGATTAAGGGGTCAGGCCCGGTCGAAAGTAAAAGAGAGTTTTCGGTCAAAATAAAGGGAATAAAAAGATAAGCTGCTCTTTCACGTATGTTCTATGGATTAAGAGGTCAGCCTTGATCGGAAGTAAATGAGTTTTCGGTCGAGATAAGAAGAATAAAATGATCGTTACCTATATAAATAGGTAATTAGACATTACCTATCATTGCATGACAGCTAGAGGATGGTTTTTTACTATTTCTTACTGTACTTCTTTCTTTCCCCAATCATCCCTTTCTGGACATTAGTCCTTTCCTGCGCTTTCACCCTTTTAAAATACCATTCTTATATTCATTAACCATTATATTCATTAACCTGAATAGGATAGGTTAGTTCTGATAGGCTTTTTGGCATATTTTTCCATTTTTATGGGGTAGGGGGCGCTGGCACTCTATTCTAGAAGACAAGGGGGCGCCAGCCTGAAAAAGTTTGGGAAACCCTGAGTTAGACCTCAGGCCCTCACCAGTGGGTAGGAGCATATTGGCAAATGCTCCTATACTGGTACTCATTCTTAATGAGCCCTGGCCCTGAGGAATGGGTACTTCCCTCTTTGGAGGGAGGAACACCGAATCCGTAGTCCTTAAACTATGGACCAGTGTTTCCCAAAGTGGGGCAGTGCTTTGATATCGGGGGGCGCTAATGCAAAAAGAAGTTGGGGATTCTATTTCCACAAATTGAAAATGTTCATGCAATATAACTTCTAAATTTAAGTAAAAACACCACATGTAAACTTCTACGACCAACGATTCTTTCCACGCACTGTTGTGCACGTTGTATTAGCAGTTCCAGGTCACGGACCTACTACTGCTGAATTACTGTCCTGCTGTGGTTGTGGGGTCAGTAAGTAAATGTCTGTACTTTTTTTTTTTTTTTAATGTGGTTTGTCCGTTTACGTCATTTCGTGGTCGTTTGGTCTCATTGTGTCGTGTCTTGTCAGTCTTCTTCAAGGGTTTGGCCTTCTATTTTTAATAACAGCTTCTAATGTGGATGTGTTTGGGGAATTATTTGGAATAGGCTTCGGATAAGGGGGTTTGGATGGGTTGTGAATTTTCGTGTCCTCATTGTCACCAGTCTACTCGTGAATTGGTCAATTGTTTCTAACCTGAGGTCTCTTTGAATATCCACATTTCTGGCATACCAAGGTGCCCCAGCCATAAGACGTGCGCATTTATTCTGGACTATCTGTATAAGTGTTTTATTAGTTCTTGCAGCTTGTAACCAGGTCGAGCATCCATAAGTCATGCTAGCCCAAATTACCACCTTATAAATGAGGTCCTTTGCTACCTGTGGAGTATTCTTCGACTTCAGAATAGGATACAAATTTGACATTAGTGCCAGAGTAAACTTCTAGGATAAGGTTTCTTAAAATTATTTGTTTTGATAATTTATTTTTATGGTAAAAGTATATTCTCATCTAAGTTTCTTTTATTGTGTATTAATCCTTTTGCATAAATATGCTATGAAACAATACATATATTGGATTATAAATAAATATTCGATTAGTCATTATATTAATTTAATGATTAAAATGTTACTCATTTCGTTATTTAGTCTAAGATTCTGATTATTATTGAGGAGTGTTGAGTATAGGTTTACGGACCCAAGGGGGCGGTCGCTAGAAAAAGTTTGGGAAACACTGCTATAGACCATAGGGGGTCGCCTAATCAATCAATCAAGAAAGAGGTTTTTACTTATTTTTGAGACTTCAATTATTTATTTTTTAAACTTCAATAAACAGACGTTCATTTTTTCCTGACCTTAGGGACTGTGATATAATGATACAGACATTTTCATATAATGGAGATTTCAATAGATTTTTTTACTCTACCTTTGTAGTACTTGTCTAGTCTTATCTAGCAGCATCTAGAATGATGCTCCTAGATAAAAGTATGGAAGGTTAAATAGTGTTTCCTCAAAAACAAGCCTTGAAAATGACAAACAACTTTTAGCGAAACGTCGGCATATAATCAGGAGTTGAATGTTTATTATCAAAATCCTCAAGAACCCCTTCTGTCAACTTGAAAAATCAGTGTTTGAGAAGCTTTACGAATTTTAAAATTATATTTCTAAATGAATTTGAGTTGATTTAATGTACTTCCCGCAAAACTTCTAGGAATAATTGGAGTTAATTAAGGCTTGGCAGTTACAGCATTCACATCGCTGCATACCACTGGTAGCACAGGGGTTGTTACACACCACACACACACACACACACACATATATATATATATATATATATCAAACCACAATAAGAAATGGGAAAACAAGACTAAGATCTTTCAACCGTAACAAGCGGTCTTCGTCAGAGTCAAAAACCCAACATATATATATATATATATATACTTTTTCGTTTGAAATACGATCCAAAACGGACAAATATAGTTCAATATAGAAAAAGAAACGTAGAGAAATCAAGAGAACACACTTACAGTCTCTAATTTTCGGTTTGAACCAACCGTCTCTGAACCAGTCCACTTGGTTTCTCTCTCTTATCTCTCCTGAAGACGGTTGAATCCAAAAATTAGAGACTGTAAGTGTGTTCTCTTGATTTCTCTATGTTTCTTTTTCTATATTGAACTATAAAAAATATATATATATATATATATAAATGATCAAACCACAATAAGAAAATGGGATAGCAAGACTAAGATCTTTCAACCGTAACAAGCGGTCTTCGTCAGAGTCAAAAACCCAACTGAACTAGATGCAGAAAACATCTGGTGGGGAGTTGAGAAGAGTGGGAGGGAAGAGTGGTATTTTAAAAGGGTGAAAGCACAGGAAAGGACTAATGTCCAGAAAGGGATGTTTGGGGAAACAAAGGAGTACAGTAAGAAAAAGTAAAAAACTATCCGCTAGCTATCAACCATCTTTGAAGAGGCTATTGCCCTCGTGACGAAAGTATCAAGTTTGAAGAGACCGTTACTAATGTTTATAATATTAGATCTATTAAAATTAATTAGAGACGATTCAATAATATTTCTTAACAACATTGATTTTTCATAGGTAATAAATTTAGCTCCTGTCCAATCAATATGATGATTTTCATTTTTTATATGCAAGAATAAGGCACTACTTTTTTCCTGTCGACTTACATTATATTGGTGTTGTTTTACACGTGTCTTTAATGATTTACCAGTTTGACCAATATAAATTTTCTTATCCCATTTCTTATTGTGGTTTGATCATTGATTGTTGTTTCACGTGTTTATGTGAAATCTTTTTATCTATAGTATACAGTAAATTATTTTGTACTATATTTACTGTATACTATAGATAACTCTCTCTGGTGTCATTGTATTTTTTGTTAATGCCTGAGGAAGAACACTACGTGTTTCAAACACGTTGTTTATACGATTAAATCATTAGCTTTTTACCCTACAATGAAAAAATTTAATATTAGAATGATCCAAATAGGAAAGTAGTTAATAATAACATTTAATTTACAATCAAAGACTTTCCTTAACAAAAAAAACCACACCCCCACCCTAAAGGGCCAGCGAAGGGTTTGAGGCACAAGAAAGTTAAAAATGTAACGTTTATTTTCGACCTAAATTTTAGAGCTTAGCTCCTTGCTTATTAATTAAAACCTAATTAGAGGAATTTCATTGCTAATTGGGTAATTATAAATTAATTAGTAATTACAATAATCATCGTTATTAATTGGTATTTTTTTTACACCTCATTAAAAAGAGAATGAATAATAATAATGGAAGCTGTTAACTATCTTTTAAAGCGGTTAAAATCCGTTTACCTCTTAAATTAGTTAAAATAATAAACATTTCATTCTCATTGAAAAATTGTAGGCAGCTTTTTTAAATACTTAAAAAGAAATCTTATTTTAGCCTCTTCAGGGCCACGCTTTAAATTTAAGCTATTAAAAAATAAAATAATAATTATGAAAAATAAATATATTAATTTTAATAATATTAAAAAAAAAAATGGCTAAAAATACTAATTACTTTTAAAATTAAAGATTTTTGAAAATCTTAAAATTCCTAAAAAATTGATGAATTTATAATTAACTTAATTATAAAAAAGAGAAAAACTATAAAAAATAGGAATGTTCCAGCCAAAGAAACTCTCAATGAAATAAAAATAATAGAAGAAATTTTTTTACAAAAAAGTTAAAAATAAAAAAAACTGAAATAGGAAAAATTAACCAACCAATAAAACTGCCTCTTAATACCGAAAAAAAAAAACTTAATACAATTATAGATATATTTATATCAGTTGTTATCAATGATGAAACCACAAATGAAATGAGAAAACAAGGTTAAGATCTTTCAACCGTAACAAGCGGTCTTCGTCAGAGTCAAAAACCCAAGAAATATATGCAATTTATATGAATTATATATAATATATTAATTTATATGTTTTCCTTATCTCGACCACATATATTTAACACTATTTTTCTTTTTTATCGAGGTTTTTGGTTTAGCTTCAATAATTCAACTCCTTTAAGCCGACGTTTCGTCTATATTTGTAGACATCTACAGGGCTACATCAATACAGAATTTAATTACAATAACACGAAACATAATTATATTACATTATTTATGTATATTAATTAAATAATGTAATCTAATTATGTTTCATGTTATTGTAATTAAATTCTGTATTGATGTAGCTCTGAAGATGTTTACAAATATAGACGAAACGTCGGCTTAAAGGTGTTGAATTATTGGAGCTAGACCAAACCTCGAAAAAAAATAGTTAATTATATACATAATTATATTATATTATGATGTTATCTACGTTTTCATTTATGAATATTATAATTTTAAAAAAGTCCGCTGGACCGTTTCTTTAAATTGTTATATATCTATAGTTGACTGTGTCCCTCCGTCAAATCACATTCTTTCCTGAGGACACCGCCATTCGGTCGAAATATTGAAAAGTAGTCTTTGTTGTGTTTTGTTTATGTGTCACTGTAATTTTAAAATGATATATATATATATATTAGTAATTGTGGTCAAGAAAAGAATACCTTATATTTATAAAAAAAATCTTCATAATATGTCTGATGATAATAAGGACTAACCAATCTAAAATAAATTAAACGAAAAGTGTAAGAAATGGTCAATCAAACCGATAAATATAAAATAAATCAACAATAAAAATTATTAGCAGAAAAAAGTTGTAAAATCCAAAATTAAATCTTTTAAGTAAAAACCAGACAGGAATGGATATCCACATAAAAATAAATTACTAATAAAAAAACATCATAAGCCATTAGTTGTGCAATCCGTAATTGTGTGATATTTACTCATTCTGAGGTAAAATGAATAAACAGATAAAAGTCTCCACACAAATGAAGTTTTATTCAACAAACAACAACAACGCGTTTCGAACACTTTGTGTTCATCATCAGGAAGACAGCAAGGATGTTGTTCTGAAGGGTTTAGGTCCAGTGAAAAGAAGTCTTCAGAGTTGTTGAACTTAATGTAATAGACTTTTGAAATTGGAGCGTACTTTTATAGCAGGTTCAGAGACAATCACTGATATTGAGTCATTTAAACATGTGAGATAAAATGTATAAGCAAATTAAAGTCTCCATACAAATGGAAGTTTTAATCAACAAACAACAACGCGTTTCGAACACTTTGTGTCCATCATCAGGAAGACAACTCTGAAGAAGTTGTTTTTACTGGACCACAACCTTTCAGCACCACATCCTTTAGTGTCTATCTCATGATGAACACAAAGTGTTCGAAACGTGTTGTGTTTTGTTGAATAAAACTTCATTATTGTGAAGACTTTTGTTTATTTACCCATTTTATCTCAGAATTAAAGAAAACATATTATTGTAAAAAGGAATTTGTTAATAAAGGGAGCTTATATGCCGAATATCCTGACAATCATTTATAAGATGAATAATTAAGCCTGCATACTCAAAAAGCAAGACCTTACAAAAGGCATGTGTTAATAAATAGAGAAAAGAAAGAACAGAAAATCACAAAAAATAATTATTAATTATTAATTAAATATTATTAATTAATAATTAAGTATTATTAATTAATTGCTCTTTAAGTGGAAAGAACAATTCTTTTTTAAATCAAATTCAAAATTAGCCTCTAAACCAGACATAAACAAAGTCATCATAGAAACAATTACAAAAAACCTGCAATCAAATATTAAAACAAGGTCGTCAAAACGAATTACAAGGTGATTAAACTCCATCATTTATACATTTTGAGTAAAACAACAATTTGATCCATCAAATTTGGATACATAATACTCACCCACCCACAAACAAACAGATATCATCGAAAAAACTTCATAAAACGACTTCTGGGACCTCAAAACATGTAATTTCGTCAAAATTTCGAGATCAGATTATTTATCACTATCACTATACTTTATTTATGGTGTGTCCTAAAGGTAATAACCAAGTTCTAAATATATCTATGCATTCAAATATGACGAATAATGTTCCAAACATAAGTCATGTATTGAAATGTTAATGGACCAAAAGAATAAATACATATATTTAAGGAGAAGAATAAAGTATCAAAACATATCCAAGTCTCCAAAACGAATAAATTCTCCAAAACATATTCATGTATTCAACTATTAAAATTGAATACATCCATGAATCGGAAAATCCAAAAAGTATTTAATTATATCCATGAATTCAAATATTACGTATTTCCAAACACAGTCATATATTCAACTATTAAAGAAACAAAGTATTAAACATATCCATGAATTGAAAAGTTAAGAACAAAGTATTGAACACAACCATGTATCGAAACACCCAAAAAGTATTTAATTATATCCATGAATTAAAATATTACGTATTTCCAAACACAGTCATATATTCATGTATTAAAGAAACAAAGTATTGAACATATCCATGAATTGAAAGGTTAAGAACGAAGTATTCACACAACCCTGTATCAAAAACCCAAAAAGTATTTAAACATATCTATAAATTCAAATATTACGTATTCCAAACATGTTCATGTATTCAACTATTAAAGAAACAAAGTATTATTAAACATATCCATGAATTGAAAGGTTAAGAACAAGTATTGAACACAACCACGTACTGAAAACCCAAAAAGTATTTAAACATATCCATGAATTCAAATATTACGTATTTCCAAACATATTCATGTATTCAACTACTAAAGAAACAAAGTATTGAACATATCCATGAATTGAAAGGTTAAGAACAAAGTATTGAACACAACCATGTACCGAAAACCCAAAAAGTATTTAAACATATCCATGAATTCAAATATTACGCATTCCAAACACATTCATGCATTCAACTATTAAAGAAACAAAGTATTGAACATATCCATGAATTGAAAGGTCAAGAACAAAGTATTGAACACAACCATGTACCGAAAACCCAAAAAGTATTTAAACATATCCATGAATTCAAATATTATGTATTCCAAACACATTCATGCATTCAACTACTAAAGAAACAAAGTATTGAACATATCCATGAATTGAGAGGTTAAGAACAAAGTATTGAACACATCAATGTATCAGAACACCAAAAAAGTATTTAAACATATCCATGAATTCAAATATTACGTATTCCAAACACATTCATGCATTCAACTATTAAAGAAACAAAGTATTGAACATATCCATGAATTGAAAGGTTAAGAACAAAGTATTGAACACATCCATGTATTGGAACATCAAAAAAGTATTAAAATATCCATGACTTCAAATATTACGTATTTGCAAACATATTCATGTAGTAAACTATTAAAGAAACAAAGTATCAATCAAATGCAGTTGAAAGATTAAGAACAATGAATCCAAACATATCCAAGAATTCAAACGTCTAGAACAAATTTCCAAATAGATCAATATTTTTAAAGAGCTAGAAAAAGTTTCAGACATTCAGATTATTATAGTGATTTATTCTATGAATAAAGATAAAAGTTTCCCAAAATTCAATTGTTTTATACCTTCAATGCATAAGTATAAAAAAAAAATTAATACTAAATAGTAAGAATGATTGTAGTTCTTTGAAGTACGAGATAACAATGAATATGATATAACTGAAACAGGATTTAGTTTACACTTTTGGCTTTTTCTGTACCATCATTACAGAAAATTGCTAAGTGAAAATAATTAATCAATATCAATTCTATATACAACCAATGACCAGTATGAACTAGCAATCAATAAAATAACTGTCGATTACTTTTGGTTTTATGAAAGTTCCTCCCTATTATGTTTCAAGGAGAATTTGCAAATAATGATGATTCGTTAACAATTGTATAAAGATAGTGAGAGCGAGAGAGTGCGGTCGTGAAGGAGGGGAGGAAGAATTTGCAGAGTTGTATCGTGTTTTAAAAATGGCACATTGAGTTGGAAAAGAGAGAGTTGAAAAACTTTCTCGCAACCAAAGCATTTTCTGTACATTCTCTCACTCTCTCTATAGAGAAAGAAAAAAAAAACACTATAAGACAACTGAAACATTTCTATGTCGGATTGTTCAAACGGATTATATCAGATAACATAAAATAACAGGGGTCTTTTTTTTGTTTTACTTACCATAGGATGGTGGAAGGACATTATTTTGAACCATTATTGCTGCTCTCGATAGAACTTCTAATGGTGACTCCGATGATTCCATATTTAATATGAAACAAGAAATGCCTAAACACAGAGAAAAAAAAAATCAAATTAAGACTTTAAAAACAAATTAGTTCACAATATAATAGTTCAAACTGTATGGACAAACTAAAATAAGCACAATTAACATTTAATTAGCTTCAATTAAGATGAATATGCGAAAATACAGAAAAAAACAAGTTAGATAACACTCGTTAGAATGTGATTGAAAATTAATTAGGAGACAAAAAAGATTAGAATATTATATAACATACAGGAATAATGATTAACTATACGATTTTACGCTGTGTTCAAACAAAAATGAGGCGTTTTGAACAAAATCAATACTCAAGATAAAAAGGAATGCAGCAACGAAAATACGAAATTTACCTTTTTTTTTAGTTTAGAAAGCTGATCACAGATGATGATTAACACAAAAAATTAATTTATAGGTACAAAATTAAACTGATTTGAAAACTAACGGGCATTTTGATCAAATAAAAACTTTTGACATAATGCCCAAAAGGGAATGAAAGGTAAAGAATGCTCGGAATGCAAGTTTTGTTGGAACTGGAGATATGGTTTTGTCGTTTTACCCCCCACTTGGTTCAGTTTGTTAGCCAATCACATGGAGCTATTCAGGCTGTTTTAATGACGTCATGTGCTAACCAACGAACCATATTCCAGAGATTATCAGCTGAGCCACCTCACACCATCCCCACTACTTATACTGCTTTCAACTTGGTCTTAACCGCTCGATAACTCAAAACTTTGCATTATTATCACTAGTTAGCGCTAGTGAAGCACAGCTGGTATCTTATCAAACAGTCTGCCATAAATGGAATTTAATTAATAAAAAATAATTATTTACCTAAAACAATATAAAAACTAGCCTGTTTTAAAGCTTAAACAAAGAAAAATTAATATTCAAAGCCATACTTAGATCTGTTTTTCATAGTTCTACCAAACTAAACTTGGTAATCTTAAACGCCAAAATGACTTTCTATCAGTTATTTTATTCTCCAAAATATAAACAAATCTTTCACACTTCGGCTAAAAGATTCTACTATCCTTTGGTTCTCAAAAACTGTAACATCATATTTTATCGAAAACATTGTTTTGAAAAAGGTAATTTACGACCTAATGAAGCAGAAACGTTTTCATTGAGCGAATAGACAAATGAAATTATTTTCAAATTATATCTATCTATAAAACTCAAATGCTGTTGTTTAAATATTTATATACCGGTGAAAATTGGAATACCTGTTGATTCCAGTATAAGACAAATTATTCAAATAAATATTAGTCAAACCACAATATGAAATGAGAAAACAAGACTAAGATCTTTCAACCGTAACAAGCGGTCTTCATCAGAGTCAAAAACCCAATACGGTTGAAGATCTTAGTCTTGTTTTCCCATTTAATATTGTGGTTTGATCATTGTTATTTCAAGTGTTTATGTGAAATCTTTTTAACCAGAAATAAATATTAGAGAAAACGGTAATCCTTAACACAGAGGGCTTTAAAAAAACTGATAAAATGTTTACTTACTTAATTTAAAAAAAATATCAAAACAAACAGTATGGCTTGTATCCCTCTCACAAGGTTTGAGATTGAGTTATAAGTAAAAATTTTTACATTTTATTGAAAAAAAATATTTCCTGTTGTTTTAAAATTCTGAATATACTTTCGTTTGTTGCATTTGTAACCTCAAAGATAATGTCAAAATTTCAAAACTCTATTGTTTTATTTGGGTTATATTGATAAATAAAATTCTATTGATAAATTTGGGTTATCAGTTTAGAAGAAATAAATGTTTTCTAAAAAACGGTTTTTGGCAAAAAAAGTGACTTTCCCATCAAGCATAATTCTTCCCAAACAATAGGGATCTTCTTCCCTATGAGGCCCAATTTTGTGTAAAATATCAACTTAATCCATCAATGATTCTGGACCGTAGCGTGGTAACAAGCAATGCTAACTAACTCACCCACCCACACACACACACACACAGACATAATCGAAAAAACTTCATAAAACGACTTCTGGGACCTCAAAACATGTAATTCCGTCAAAATGTCGAGATCGAATTTTTTCACGTTTTATGAAGTTTTTTCGATGATGTCTGTGTGTGTGTGTGAGAGTGTTAGCATTGCTTCTTACTACGCTACGGTCCAGAAACTTTGATGGATCAAGTTGATATTTTACACAAAAATGAGCCTCATAGGGTAGAAGATCCCTATTGTTTGGGAAGAATTATGCATGACGGAAAAGTCACTTTTTTTGCCAAAAATCTGTTTACAGAAAACATTTTTTCTTCTAAACTACCTAATTCTAGAGTTTTGAAATTTTGGCTTTATCTTTGAGTTTACAAATGCAATAAACGAAAAATATATTCAGATTTTTAAAACAAAGGGAAATATTTTTTTTTTTAATAAGATATAAAAATATTGACTCATAATTCAATCTCAAAGCTTGTGAGAGTAATACAAGCTATACTGTTTGACGGATCAAAATGAAACTATGCCTAAAAATAGAACATTATTTAGAGGATGAGATGAGATAATTTTTTTCAAAATTACATTAATCAAAGGGGCGTTACAATACAGTTTCTATTTTCATAAAATTTTTTTTTTTTGACACTAAAATCGCTCATTAAATACCATGAAAATTTGACCAAAAATTGAACAAGAAATGAGCAATTTATAAACAATAAATCATTTAATATCAATTACGGCAAAGAGCAATAAAGCTATAAAAACTGTTTGTTTATCCTAGACTAAGGGATCACCTGCTATACTTGTAGAATTTTTGATATAATTTTACATTCTTTACATTGATTTAGAGAAATTTTTTCAGTCAATCCACTGAAATAAAATTAATGCTTATAATAGAAAAATTTAAATATTTTATTGATTTATATGAGATTTAAGAGAAATGATATTTTTACATGTAAAAAATTTACTGTTTGTAGACAACATTTTTTTTTCTCCTAAACTACTAATTCGAGTCTTGAAATTTTGGCATTATCTTTGAGACTATAAGTGGAATAAACCAAAAATATCCTCAAAATTTTAAAAAAAAGGAAATATTTTTTTTTCTATAATAATTAAAAATTTTGACTTATAATTCAATCTGAAAAGTTGTGAGAGTAATACTAGCTACACTGTTTAACGGATCAAAATAAACCTATTCATAAAAATAGAGCCATATATGGAAAATTACATTTACCAAGGGCCATTAGAGTACATTTTCTGTTTTTAGAAAATGTTTTTTGACTCTAAACGGTTCATTAAATTGTTAACAGTTAACCTAAATTCACCTAAAACCGTTAATATTAAAAATTCATTAACCATGAAATTTTGCCAAAAAAAATTAACAATTTATTAAAAAAAAAACATGATTGTAGGGTAAAAATCTAATGAAATGGTCTCCACATATAAAAATTTAATGATATAAACAACGCGTTTCGAACATGTAGTGTTCTTCCTCAGGCATTAACTAAAAAATACAATGACACCAGAGAGTTATCTATAGTACAAAGTAAATAAGTACAAAAATTAATATAAAATAAAATAAAGCAGAAAATACGAACCTAAGGATGAGTGCCTCTGAATAAGACTGGCAACTGAATAAGACATATAAAAAATTTTTATATGTGGAGACCATTTCATTAGATTTTTACCCTAGAATGAGTAAATACCACATAATAACTGATTGCACTACATTAGAATAAAAAACATGATATTGCAATTACAACAGAGATCAATAAAGCTATAAAAACTGAATATTGATCCTGGACTAATAGTTTGCTAGCTATACTTGTCGTATTTGTTTATATTTTCTAGCATAATTTACAATGACAGAATTTTTTGAGTGAATCCATTGAAATAAAATTGATGTTTAGTCATTTAATGAAAAGAATTTGAAATGATTCAATGACTCAACATAAACTGTAAAGAGAATAAAATCTTTTTTATGCAATAAATCAACACCAAACAAACATAATTTCAAATCATTAGTTGTGCAATCCGTAATTGTGTGGTATTTACTCATTCTGAGGTAAAATGGATAAACCAACAAAAGTCTCCACACAAATGAAGTTTTATTCAACGCGTTTCGAACACTTTGTGTTCATCATCAGGAAGACAACAAGGATGTGGTACAGAGTTGTTTTCACTGTACCAACCCGTCAGAACCACATCCTTGGTGTCTTCCTGATGATGAACACAAAGTGTTCGAAACGCGTGGAATAAAACTTCATTTGTGTGGAGACTTTTGTTGGTTTATCCATTTTACCTCAGAAACATAATTTCTTATGCTTTCCATAGTATGATGGATTTGTCTCACAAAATGCTTCATATCACTCTCTATGGTGCACCCTTGAACAAAACTTAATGTCAGATATAAATTCTTTTGTGTTTATGAATCATATTAACTTTGTGGTAATATTGAAGTGTGAACAATGGACTTTTTCTTATTTTGTTGTTGTTCACAAATATCCAGTTTTTTTTTTACAATTCTAGTCTAATAGTCCACATTTATTATTTTCAAAAATTAGAAGCTCCAAACAATAAAAGTTTTAAATTATACAGAACAGCTGGCTTTTGACTTTGATTTGAGGATGCAAAACTGGCTAATTATTAATATACTTTTTCTCAATATACATTCACAGCAAGATTATAACAGAATACAGTAGGCATGAAAAAGATAACACTTTCTCAAAGTAAATTGGTATACATGATTTTGGACAAAGGAAAAGAAAAGTAATTTTATTAAATACTATAAAGCCATAAAATTCCCAAAATATAATAATTCTATAAAGCAGCAAAAATGTAAAACATATTTCAAAATGGAAAACATTCTTTGAAGCAAAATAAATGTATTTTCTGAAATACATTTTTTTCAAAGTTTCTTTCTGTTCCCTATAGAAATAAAACTCGAGCCATTAATATACAAAGAAAAATATGAATCTTAATATAAAATTTGTTTCATGGTGAAACTAACTACGGTATTTTGATTTTGATTAGGGTCCTTTTTTGATTTTGATTTGGCTTCATTTTAAGGGACTAAGGACTCAATATTCACAGTCCTCCTTAAAACAGAATTCAGTATAATGAAAAGGTTTCAATTCAATTCGTCATAGTTATTGTATGGACCAGAAGATCATAATAAAGTATGCTAATTTAGAAAAGGTTTCTACATGGGTAATTCTAGGAGTAAAACTCCCCTAACATGTTTCTCTTTCCATTAATGGAAGAAGTTGAAGGAACTGAAACTTATTTAAATTTCTTCGAGAAAGTTAATGATGTAACATTAATTTTGATGTTAATCTACTTTCTTGGGTCAGGCTAGCTCAGTGGTTACGTGCTCACCTCTGATCTGATAGGACCGGGGTTCGATCCCCACCTGGCCCTCGATTTATTCACGCGGGAGGTGAATAAATCTGAGTATGTCGTCCCTCGGAGAAGGACGTTAAACTTTATACTCGTTTTGATCTTCGCGTTCCTCGGCATTTTGTGCCATAACCGCTTAGTCAAGCCAGGCCGCCTTGTTGACAAGTTACCCTTTAGCCACCTCCATTGAACATGGAAGTGCCCGAGGGCACCTCAAGCAACGCAATGCTAAGCACGAATTCTGACAGTTACTCCGCAAAACGGTACCAAGGCCAAGAAGGACGTTAAACTGTCGGTCCCGAGCCTGTACGTTGTCAGGTACTCGTTAAAGATCCCTACTCTAAATACACTTGAGTTAGGCAAAATTTAAGACTCCCACTATAGAATCAATCTTCATTGTGTGGTATCACAAAGGGCCAATGCTCGGCCTAAGTGGGACCTTGTGGGACTGCCACTGCAACCTAACCTAATCTACTTTCTTATTCCTTCGTTTTAATTCTGAAAAAAATGTATGCAAGTTTATATATTTCTTTTTTCTTGCTTAATTTACATTCTCTATTAATTAATCCGAAAAAATTCGGATAAACTTAAGTTTATCGAACTACAAACAAAGTTAAATTGTTTTCGCCATATGTAATTTATTATTAGAGTTGGAATTAACCTGTTTCCCAGGAAGCCGGGTAGTTCAGCTAGCTAAATATAAACTTTGAATTAAAAAAACAAATGATTGAAATACTTGAGAGCGAATTAGAGTTTTAATACCATTGATCTAAGAACTAAAGTGCTCACGCAAACAGAATAGAAACTTGGAAGTATTTCGAAACGGAGGAACAAAGAAAAAAAATGGCGCGAAGTAGGTCACCATAAGGTTATCCCAATAAACATTACAATAAATGAAATCCCGGTTTACTTTGCACTGAGATAACCAAAACGAGTTTAATATAACCAATCAACATGCAACTCATGTATGTTAATTAACTATTAATTGATTATTTTTATAGACTATGTAAGAACACGGCTATCAGAAGACAAAATTGTGCAAATGAAAAGTACACTCAATCAAACTAAAAATTAAACGATGATGTGGTTTTCTTTTAGTTGTTATCTACAACCACTGTGATACTAATGTGAAACAAACATTTTATGCGGACTTCTGTTTTGTCTTGTCAAAACTTTTAGAGGAAGTAGAATTGGCCATTATATGGACAAAAAGACGCTATTTTATGATTTATAGCAATTTCTATCCATGTTTTCTAGAATTTAACTCCACTTCTAGTCGTTTTGTTTCAATAAAGTAAACATTTAGAAACATTATGGATCATTATTGCGCAAGAATATTTAGCTGAAATACAATAAGAAGTTATGTATATATCACTATTTGGATGAGCTTGCTGAAATAAAATAAATCTAACAAACATGATGATAGCGGTAATTTTTAAGGTTAAGTAGAATTTAGAAAAGGAAAAAGATTATATATTATAAGAGAGTAGGATATTTCCGAAAGGTATGGCTATCAGTCACTTACTCAATGTAATTTATTAAGTTCCGTTTAATTTAATGTTTCTATGTAATAATGTCTATATACCATTTATAAAATGCAATCCCTGTTTACTTTGCACTGAGTTAACCAAAATGAGTTTAATATAACCTATCAACATGTAACTCCTGTTAAACTATATAATATTCTATTTATTAATGCCTTATCATCACTAATAATAAGTGAATTAACTATTAATTGATTATTTTTATGGCCTTTAATAAAAAAAATGTTATCAAATGCTATTAATCAACTAAATCTTAACACATTTTAAATTCTGTACTTTGTTTTACTGAGTGCAACAGAATCAAGCATTCACAAATGTATTATTTTCTTAATTCATATAAGTACAGTGTCTTATAAACCACTATTTTTAAAAAAAATGTTGACCCAAATAATTAGTACGTTATGTAATATGTTCATTTAATATGTACATGAATTTCATTAGTTCATTAGTATTATGTACGTTCATTTAATATGTAACAATAAAAATGCTATTGCTTATTTATATTGGCCTAAAAATAAATTCTTTAAGGTAAACATAATATTTTCACAACAATATTAAAAAAACTGGTCATATTATAAAAATCATAAAACTTAGAATAATCAACCTATATAATACTTAACACCGTGAATGATTGGAAATAGCTAATGAACTACTATTAAAATGCAAAATGCTTCAATAAATAATACCGCTAATAATTGTATTACAAAAGCAGTTTACTTTACTTACCCAATCCTTAAAAACAACAGGTCCTTTAAATACTTATGAACAATTTAAATTATGATGTCCACAATGATGTTCGACAAAACAAAATTCCATGTTTCCATAGTTAAACAATAGTTTAACTATTAAATAATGACCACTTTATTTTAACATTCAGTACCTTTTTCTAAAAATCATGACCCTAAATATAATAGCTAAATTAAATCATTAAGCCATCATTAATTTTATTAGGAAACAAAATTACATTTAATTACATTAAATAATTTAAACAATTTTTTTTATTTTTGAGTTGGTTAAACTGTGAAGTTGTTGTAATACTTCTTTGTGGTGGTTGTTGTTCGCTTAGTTTTTTTGTTAATTACAGTTATTAATAATAGTTTTTATCCAACAATAATACTTAGTTGTTATTGATATCAAATCCCATTTGAATTATTGTTCCAGAATGTTCTCCAACCCATTATTATGTCATATGAGTTTGTACTATTATTCACTTTTTATGTTTTTTATTTGAGTTGAGGAAACTTTTTTTTGATATAAATACTTCTTGCGTAACTACTCTTTTCATTTATGATGATTTCCAAAGTGTGAACGGTTACCTCTTTTAATAATAATAATGTTATTATTAATATTATTGGCATGATTTCAATATTACTATTGAAATTGTACCAAATAACCAATCTGTTGGTTGGTAATACGTGAATTATTTTTTGAGCATATTTATGAGACATTGATAGATGCTGAAATAAAAATAATTGATATTTAATATTACTGATTTATTAACGATATCCAGTGGAATTACATATGATATTTTATTTTTGATAACGCAAATTTTTATTTAATAATTACATGCGCATTGAGCAACACTGTAACATAAGACCATATGAGTAACCTCTCCTCAATGAGATTTGAATATATCTAGTGTTTGAAAGTGTACTGGTTTTTGTTAGAATTAAGAAAATAATATTAATTTTTATTTTATATTTTATTTCTACTAAAATGTCTTGGGCTGCAGGGGTTCGTGCCCAAGAGTTATCTGATAAGGTCAGTATGCTTTCCAGTTTGTAAAGTAATTTCTATTATATCTATATTGTTCTATGGAATATTTATTTGATTTCATCTTTAGTTGAGTTCAGTACGTATTAAAGAAGAGAAAAAACCAATTCCTCCGAGTGATAATTATAAACCTTCTACAACTCCACCAAAAGAAGTTGAACCAGAAAAATCTGAAAAAGAGAAAAAAGATGAAGATCCTTCCGAAGAAAGAGATTTAAGTAAAGCAGAGAAATCTTTGCTTTCTAAAATAACAAGAACAAAGCTGGTTCAAGTGAACAGCGAAGCTGCGATAGAGATTGAGCGACAAAACCCCTTTTCACCTTTGCATTCCGTTAAATCATTTCAGGCATTACATTTGTAAGTTGAAATCAATTCATTTTTATCTGAATTATTATAGTTTTGCTCTGACAGACTAAATATTAATCAATTAATAGTTACTTCAGTTAATCTTTAACAGTTCAAAGAGCATACCTTGAGTTTATGCTACCTACGTCTTCATCCTTTTAATATTATTTCAAAGCAATTGACTTTGTTGTGGTTAGAAAAATAAGTTTATCACAAGATAAAATGGCACGTGATAATAATAATAATATCATGATATCATAATATAATGATAGTAATAATATCACATGATAAAATGATATTATGATGTAAATTGATTTTTTTCACCAATGATCTGAGTTTCTTTTTTCTGTGGGTTATAAGTTAGTCTGCTGTTGACTAATTTCTTTTACTAAGTTAGTACTCCATCTTTATAAATTTCGTTTGTAACCACAGAAATAAAGAAAACTAAAGACCTTGATAATGGTTTATTTTTATTATTTAATCCATCGTCTATTTTATTGATAATGTTTCTTAGATTTTGAGGTAATAGTGCATACTAAACTGATATTATTTTTCTATTAATGATTCCTTTCAGTGCGCGTTTATTTTTGATAATCTTTTTTCTTAAACATAACATTGTTTTTTTACTGGGAATTGTTGTTACTGTTCAATTTTGTGAAATTATATGAAAATTATAAATATTAAGTATTAAATTGCATTAAAATGTACATCAATGATATGCTTTAATTGTTTTAAATCAAATTTTTATAATATCAAAGTATTTTTAGTATTACTTCCTTATTTATATTTATTAGGAAGGTTATCAAAAGGTTTCTCTTCCATTCAGAAATATTCTTATTAATTTTGCCTATCATTGATTCAACTTTAAGATTTAATAGTGAGGAATTTATATTACATCATCAGAACAAGGAATTTATTTTACGACGCGTTTCGAACACTTCAGATGTCCATCATCAGATATATCTAAAATATAATGCAAAAGTGTATGACAATTTTTTGAAGTTATATAAAAGAACCAAAATTTTATTTATTTTATTTTTGGGCAAAAAGAGTCGGTGGTAAATGCTTTATGCACTCCAACTGAGCGAGCTCGGATTCCCTCTCAGATCTCTCAGAGGGTAGATCCGAGCTCTCTCAATTGGGGTGCATAAAGTATTTTACCACCGACTCTTTTTGCCAAAAAATAAAATAAATACAATTTTGGTTCTTTTATATAACTTCAAAAAGTTGTTATACACTTTTGACTTTGTATTTTATATGTTTTTTTTTATTCATTTATTTTGCATACACCATATATAATATTACATGTTATTGAACCATAGTTTTAACATTAAGATGCATTATAGTACGATTACATTAAGCCTTTCATTACATTAAATTAAACATTTAGATACACATTATAACATTTTTGGAAAGTCTATAAGGTTTATGAATTGTTTAAAATTTCGAAATAGATCACAGTTTTGCACTATTTAGATACTCACTATAAAGTTTTTGGAAAGTCTATAAGGTTTATGAATTGCTTAAAATTTCGAAATAGATCACAGTTTTGCACTATTTAGATACTCACTATAAAGTTTTTGGAAAGTCTATAAGGTTTATGAATGGTTTAAAATTTCGAAATAGATCACAGTTTTGCACTATTTAGATACTCACTATAAAGTTTTTGGAAAGTCTATAAGGTTTATGAATTGTTTAAAATTTCGAAATAGATCACAGTTTTGCACTATTTAGATACTCACTATAAAGTTTTTGGAAAGTCTATAAGGTTTATGAATTGTTTAAAATTTCGAAATAGATCACTGTTTTGCACTATCTTACTCTTTGCTGGAGGCCAACCACATCCAGTTGTTATTGTAAATGTCATAAATAGTTGTCGCTCTTGGTCAAGAATTGGGCAGCTGAAGAGTATATAGTTCCAAGTCTGTGGTGATACACCATCAGAAGAAAACCTGTCATTGTCTATGATATGGAATCTATTCAGGTAAGATTTAGTTCCACCATGGCCTGTGAGGGCTTGTGTTACCTTGCGTGAAAGCTCTTTGTCGCACTTTTTCCTCTCTTTGAGGAAAAACGATTCATGTAAAATATGTATACATATACATATTAAATATGTATCTGATGATGAACACTAAATAATAGTGTTCGTAAAATAAATTCTTTGTGGTGAAGACGTAATATAATTTCCTCACTATCCTGAGTAAATACCACACAATAACTTCTTGAATAGCTCGTGAGTTTGAGATTTTAATGTTACATAATAAGAAATCTGATGTTTTTTTTAATTAAAACAGCTACTAGAATCCAATATTTTTTTTATTTTTATTTCTAGAAAGCCAGAGTTATTGAAAGGCATCTACAACATGGGATACAGAGCACCATCAAAGATCCAAGAAACCGCTTTACCCGTCCTTTTGGCCGATCCGTAAGCTATTCTTTTTGTTTATTTTATTACTGACTCAGCGAATTTCGTAACCCCCCCCCCCCCCCCCCCCCCAACTATAAATGAATGTCGTGTTACCTTCAGTGCACCTTAATTTTGGTATGTATATATATATATGTATATGTATGTATAATAGCTAACCCGACAGACGCTGTCCTCCATCTATATAAATAAAAATGAATGTATGTCTATCTGTACTCGATAGATTCAAAACAATACATCCAATCACCTGTTTTGATCGCTGTGCTCCCTAGCCTTCCGGATAAATGCGCACGTCTTTATGGCTGGGGCACCTTGGTATGCCAGAAATGTGGATATTCAAAGAGACCTCAGGTTAGAAACAATTGACCAATTCACGAGTAGACTGGTGACCAATGAGGACACGAAAATTCACAACCCATCCAAACCCTCTTATCCAAAGCCTATCCCAAATAATTCCCCAAACACATCCACATTAGAAGCTGTTATTAAAAATAGAATGCCAAACCCTTGAAAAAGACGACTGACAAGACACGACACAATGAGGCCAAACGACCACGAAATGACGTAAACGGACGAACCAGATAATAAAAAACAAAAACAAAAAAGTACAGACATTTACTTACTGACCTCACAACTACAGCAGGACAATAATTCAGCAGTAGTAGGTCCGTGACCTGAATCTGCTAATACAACGCACACAACAGTGCTCGGAAAGAATCGTTGGTCGTTGGTCGTTATAGCCTTCCGGCCATTTACACCAAAAGATCAAATCAGGCCGACTATTTAACGTGTTGCCCTTTTTGCCACCTCCAAGTTTAGCCACCAAAACGTGGGGTGTTCGAGGTGGACCTCGCGGAGGCGGGCACCACGATTCTACGTCGCGCATTAGACCAGGGGGCGAAAAACAACAACACGACAGTCAAACCCCCGGTACAAAGGTGGCTCTATTACCTCACTACCAATAAATTATTTCACTACAATTTTTTCTTCCCGCCAAGCGTTAAGTTGCGATGGTCCTCTTTTTCCTTCGTACCTCGTGGATGAACTTTTTCATGATCCCATCACCGTGAAAATTTGGGAAATTATGTTGTATATTCCCGTGAAGGTTTGTATAATTTTTTTTTTAAATCAGAGTTGGGGTTCTAGGTGCTCCCAAGCAAATCATGAAAACTAATTTGTTTTGGAAAAATGAACTTACCTGCCCTACTGGTCGGATTTGTTTGCATTCATTGACATTGTTTACATTGACTTGGGCAATTTTTTAGTGTAATAACATTTTTATTTCGAGGTTATTAAAAAATTTTTTTTTAGAATGTCATAATGAGAGTAAGGAAACACACTTACAGACTTAAATTTTCGGGTAATCAGTGGGCAGCACTGGCGGTTGCCAGGTTGGTTACTTGCCGTTACTTGGTCTTCCTTTCTCTTTTCTCCTGAAGACGGATTACCCGAAAATTTGGGTCTGTAAGTGTGTTTCCCTAATTTGTGTGTTGCTCTTTGTTAATCTCGAACTCGTGTATATATATAGTATAAATGATCAAACCACAATAAGAAATGGGAAAACAAGACTAAGATCTTTCAACCGTAACAAGCGGTCTTCGTCAGAGTCAAAAAACCAACTGACTCTTGGGTTTTTGAGGCTCTGACGAAGACCGCTTGTTACGGTTGAAAGATCATTGTCTTGTTTCTCCATTTCATGTTGTAGTTTCATCATTGATTGTTATTTCACGTGTTTACGTGAAATCTTTTTATATAATAGTATATTATTTTTGTTTAATGATTACTTTATATATTTTTAACGTTTATATATTGGTAACATTGATTTGTGTATGTCTTATGTCTATATATATATATATATATAATTTTAGGCCCCAAAACATGATTGCCCAGTCACAGTCAGGTACTGGTAAAACTGCAGCCTTTACCCTAGCAATGTTATCCCGAGTTGATGTTGCCAAGACCTACCCCCAGGTGAGTCATATTGTCAATGTTTATAGTTTCTTGAATTTATTGTGTATTACTTGTGAAAAAGTGGATTTTAAAATATATATATTTATAAAACGAAGGAAACACACAGAAAGACACAGACATAACTCACATCGATATTTCGACAATCGTCGTCATCAGGAGGTGCGAAGAGCGAAGAGTCCCGCAGGAAGACAGGGCGGTACTCAGTACCGAGTACTGAGTACCGCCCTGTCTTCCTGCGGGACTCTTCGCTCTTCGCACCTCCTGATGACGACGATTGTCGAAATATCGATGTGAGTTATGTCTGTGTCTTTCTGTGTGTTTCCTTCGTTTTTTATTTTATTGTAAAAAAGTCCGCTGGACCGTTTCTTTTTATATATATATATATATATATATATATATATATATATATATATATACAATGATCAAACCACAATAAGAAATGGGAAAACAAGACTAAGATCTTTCAACCGTAACAAGCGGTCTTCGTCAGAGTCAAAAACCCAACTGATTTTTTATTGTGGTTTGATCATTGATTGTTGTTTCACGTGTTTATGTGAAATCTTTTTATATATATATACATTGTGAGGTAAAATGGATAAACAAAGAAAAGTATCCACAAAAAAGAAATGTTATTCAACAACAACAACAACTCGTTTCGAACACTTTGTGTTCATCATCAGGAAGACACTACAATACTAATTATATCTAACCAGTTACAAAATTAGAGTGAAATAATAAAATTCAATTAAGAGAGAATTAATGACTCTATATATTTTATTATTATTATTAATGACTCTCTATAAATTATTATTTCACTCTAATTTAGTAACCGATTAGATATAATTTGTATTGTAGTGTCTTCCTGATGATTAACACGAAGTGTTCGAAACGCGTTGTTGTTTGTTGAATAAAACTTCATTTGTGTTGAGACTTTTGTTTGTTTATCCCATATTACCTCAGAATGAGTAAATACCACACAATTATGGATTGCACAACTAATGATATATAAATTGCTATATTCAGTCCCAGAATGTTGAAAAAAAAAAAAAAAACTATTTACGTAAGTGGGAACGCAGTGGCGTAGGAACTATTTTTGCCGTCTCCTCCCCTTCCCCCCTACCATGGCTGTTGATAATCTTCTAATCATCGAAATTTCATAAAGTCATCAAAATATTTTCATGGAATTATAATCAAAAATAGACTTTCAACTTATTACAATAACATATACTGTCATCATCAAAGAAAACCGAAGATTTTTCCTCACAAAAACGTATAATTCAAATCATAAAAAAAATTGTAAAATTAAATTAACTGGTTACGAAAACAAAAAAAAATATAAAATATACTTTCAACCCTTTAAAAAACCAGTTTTGAAAAATTTCAAATAAATTTATTTTTAATTTGGAAATATTACAGTTGAACATTTTGTTTAAAAACGATATTGCATTAATAATACGTAAAAATAATAACGACCTTAAAAAAATTCATTTTGGTATAAAGTATCAGATTGTTAACTTTTTATTTTAGTTTTTTTCTATTTTTATCCCCCTCAAAATGACGGCTCTCCGGGAACCCCCCCCCCTCCCCCAGGTCATATCTCCTGAATCAAAAACAATTACGACCTTAAAAACTCATTTTGGTATAAAATTTCAGATTGTTTGCTTTTTATTTTGATTTTTTTTCTATTTGTACCCCCCTCAATATGACGGCTCTCCGGGAACGCCCCCCCCCCCCCAGGTCATATCTCCTGAATCAAAAACAATTACGACCTTAAAAACTCATTTTGGTATAAAGTATCAGATTGTTAACTTTTTATTTTAGTTTTTTTCTATTTGTACCCCCCTCAAAATGACGGCTCTCCGGGAACGCCCCCCAGGTCATATCTCCTAAATCAAAAACAATTACGACCTTAAAAACTCATTTTGGTATAAAATTTCAGATTGTTAACTTTTTATTTTAGGTTTTTTCTATTTGTACCCCCCTCAAAATGACGGCTCTTAGGAACGCCCCCCAGGTCATATCTCCTAAATCAAAAACAATTACGACCTTAAAAACACATTTTGGTATAAAATTTCAGATTGTTTGCTTTTTATTTTGATTTTTTTCTATTTGTACCCCCCTCAAAATGACGCCTCTCCCGGTGCCCTCCCTACCCCCACCCCCCTGTGTTTGCTATGCCACTGAACCTGGCCTCCATTACCACTGTACACTGTACTTATTAATAATATTGACTTAACGATTTAAAGCCGAGGACAGCTGATGAGATATGCTGATTCATTTTCTGTCTTGTTTGACTTCAGGTCCTGTGCTTGGCCCCCATTACTACTGTACACTGTACTTATTAATAATATTGACTTAACGATTTAAAGCCGAGGACACCTGATGAGATATGATGATTCATTTTCTGTCTTGTTTGACTTCAGGTCCTGTGCTTGGCCCCCACATACGAGTTGGCTATTCAAATTGGTGAAGTAGCAGCCACCATGTCCAAGTATATCATTGGAATCAAGATCCGGCTGGCTGTCAGAGGGGAGGATTGTCAGTCTTTCATATTACCTGTATCTCTCTCTCTCTCTCTCTCTCTCTCTCTCATATATATATATATATATATATATATATATATAAACAGAAACACAACAAAGACTCACTTTTCAATATTTCGACCGTAATGGCGGTCGAAATATTGAAAAGTGAGTCTTTGTTGTGTTTCTGTTTATGTGTCACTGCTTATTTTAATTGTTATTTGTCCTGCCGGACCGTTTTTCGTTTATCATGGTATATATATATATATATAGAAAATTGTCACAATAACACGTGATATAAATATTCAGGTAACTCACCACAAATTAAAGAAGATAGTCGCTCTAAGGCCTTTCGCTTTCACGTCGTCAGAGAGCAAGTGAATACAACTTGTATTTTAATGTACAACTGTTGTTTAATGTACATAAAGAAACGTAGAGAAATTAAAAACACACTTACAGTCTCTAATTATCGGTTGAACCGTCTTCAGGAGAGATATGAAAGGGAAACCAAGCGCACTGGTACAGAGACGGTTGGAAACCAACAATGTTGCCTGGTCATAGAGAATAAGGTAGACAAGAATCAATTTAAGATTAAAATAGGAATATGAAAAATAATAATAATAAACACAAAAACAAATAAAATAATAAAAACTGAGGGATGAACAGAAGAAATGATACATAAATAAAAATTAAAATTTATGGACTAAGCTTTAATAAAAAATAGAGAATAAGACTTAAAATAAAATAGATGCACTGACAAAAACTAATAAAATGAAGCATTATCACTTAAGATTAAGGTTAGGTGCACTACTCGTATTGGTTGCTCAATTAAAGTACTGAACTTGATATAGTTACGCCAAGCATGTTGGAAAATAAAAATAAATTGCCAGAAAGAAACTTTAGCGAGTAACTTTTCCAACTTACCAAATGTTTTTGCAGGCTCAAAAAAACTTTAAAGAAAATTAATTACTGAAGAAACAAACACAAGCTTTTTAAATATTTACTTATATAAAAGGCAAATTGCTCCCAAGATTCCCAAATATATATTTATATATCAACGTATAAATCACAAGATATTATTATAAAGTGCGGATAAAATCTGTTCATCAGTAGCGTCATCGTCAGAGTCTCAAAAAAAATGCCTGCTAATTGCTATATGAGCCGGTTATTTTGAAAGTGGCCTAATTCCATTTATGTTAAAATCGAGATATTTAAGGGTTTGCGTTTTACAAAATTTAAAAATATTGTCATTTTATTTATCAACTAATTTTTGTTATAAAAATTCTTAGTAATTTTAAATAAATTTTGAACAATTTGCTGCAAAAGGTAAAGATAACGTAAAAATGTAATTATTTAAATAGCTAGCTAAATTTTTTAGGAAAATGGAATTAGGCCACTTTCAAAATAAACGGTTCATATATATATATATATATATATATATATATATATATATATATATATGTATATAACAGATTCAATAATATATCGACCGTTTGATAGAATAGGTGTGTTATCTAATCGGGATTCGTTCAAATTTTCTAGGTTCAAACGGTCGATATATTATTGAATCTGTTGTATATAATTTTGGGTTTATATTGAACCTAGAAAAGAAACGATTAGATATAAGAAGGCCTCTGGTCTGGAACTGCTAGTTACGACGTGCACTATAGTGCGCGGATATATTCGCTGGTCGTTGGTCGTTGGTCGATTAGATAACACACACACACACACACATATATATATATATATATATATATATAAAAATTTAAATTACACAAAGCACGACACAGAAAAGAGAATACAAAGAAAACTTACAGAATTCAATATTTCGAACTGTTGTTCGTCATCAGGAGAGTAGGCTAGTAGAGAGGACGAAGTGAGAGAGATCTCCCCACGTCGAAGAACGGAGCGCGAATATATATATATATATATATATATATATATATATATGAGTAGCAGTTTGCTTCTCAACGCGAGTACTTCGCACTTCTTCCCGATGACGACGGATGTCGAAATATCGAAGTGAGTTCTGTAGTGTCTTTCTGTGTTCTTTTCTCTGTGTTAAAGTGTATATATATATATATATATATATATATATATATATATATATAAGTAACTTTAAATTATACAGAGCACGACACAGAAAAAAGAATAAAAAGAACACTTACAGAATTCAAAATTTCGAACTGTTGTTCGTCATCAGGACTAGACTAGAAGAGAGGACGAAGTGATAGAGATCTCCCCACGTCGAAGAACGGAGCGCGAATATATATATATATATAACAATAAAAAGAAACGGTGCAGCGGACTTTTTTGTTTTTATTTTATATATATATGTATAAGTAGTTCACTTAATAAACGGAAAGACGATCCAAACTGGACACAATACGAGTTCAAAATTCAAGAAGAGTAATACAGAGAGTAAAGAAACACACTTACAGATTTAAAGAGTAACAATCGGTCTTCATCAAAGTCAAATTTCAACTTTGATCAAATCTGAACAGTTGATAAAATGATTTATATATATATATATTGATATTCTTTTCTGTTTTTTTTTTTGCAGTACCCAGAGGAGTAAAGATAACAGAACACATTGTGATCGGGACTCCTGGGAAGGTGCTGGACTGGGCGATCAAACTAAACTTCTTCGATCTGAACAAACTGACAGTGTTTGTTCTTGACGAGGCTGATGTTATGATTGCAACTCAAGGACACAAGGACCAGAGTTATCGGATCAGAAGGTATTCCCAATTCATTATCAACAATATATATACCAGGGTGTCTCAAAAAATGTTATGATTGCAACTCAAGGACACAAGGACCAGAGTTATCGGATCAGAAGGTATTCCCAATTCATTATCAACAATATATATATCAGGGTGTCTCAAAAAAATGTTATGATTGCAACTCAAGGACACAAGGACCAGAGTTATCGGATCAGAAGGTATTCCCAATTTCTTATCAACAATATATATATCAGGGTGTCTCAAAAAAATGTTATGATTGCAACTCAAGGACACAAGGACCAGAGTTATCGGATCAGAAGGTATTCCCAATTCATTATCAACAATATATATCAGGGTGTCTCAAAAAAATGTTATGATTGCAACTCAAGGACACAAGGACCAGAGTTATCGGATCAGAAGGTATTCCCAATTCTTATCAACAATATATATATCAGGGTGTCTAAAAAATGTTATGATTGCAACTCAAGGACACAAGACCAGAGTTATCGGATCAGAAGGTATTCCCAATTTCTTATCAACAAATATATATCAGGGTGTCTCAAAAAAATGTTATGATTGCAACTCAAGGACCAGGAAGGTTATCGGATCAGAAGGTATTCCCAATTCATTATCAACAATATATATATCAGGGTGTCTCAAAAAAATGTTATGATTGCAACTCAAGGACACAAGGACCAGAGTTATCGGATCAGAAGGTATTCCCAATTTCTTATCAACACAAAAGATACCCTGATAATCAACAATATATATATCAGGGTGTCTCAAAAAAATGTTATGATTGCAACTCAAGGACACAAGGACCAGAGTTATCGGATCAGAAGGTATTCCCAATTCATTATCAACAATATATATATCAGGGTGTCTCAAAAAAATGTTATGATTGCAACTCAAGGACACAAGGACCAGAGTTATCGGATCAGAAGGTATTCCCAATTCATTATCAACAATATATATATCAGGGTGTCTCAAAAAAATGTTATGATTGCAACTCAAGGACACAAGGACCAGAGTTATCGGATCAGAAGGTATTCCCAATTTCTTATCAACAATATATATATATCAGGGTGTCTCAAAAAATGTTATGATTGCAACTCAAGGACACAAGGACCAGAGTTATCGGATCAGAAGGTATTCCCAATTCATTATCAACAATATATATATCAGGGTGTCTCAAAAAAATGTTATGATTGCAACTCAAGGACACAAGGACCAGAGTTATCGGATCAGAAGGTATTCCCAATTCATTATCAACAATATATATATCAGGGTGTCTCAAAAAAATGTTATGATTGCAACTCAAGGACACAAGGACCAGAGTTATCGGATCAGAAGGTATTCCCAATTTCTTATCAACAATATATATATCAGGGTGTCTCAAAAAAATGTTATGATTGCAACTCAAGGACCAGAGTTATCGGATCAGAAGGTATTCCCAATTCATTATCAACAATATATATCAGGGTGTCTCAAAAAAATGTTATGATTGCAACTCAAGGACACAAGGACCAGAGTTATCGGATCAGAAGGTATTCCCAATTCATTATCAACAATATATATCAGGGTGTCTCAAAAAAATGTTATGATTGCAACTCAAGGACCAGAGTTATCGGATCAGAAGGTATTCCCAATTCATTATCAACAATATATATCAGGGTGTCTCAAAAAAATGTTATGATTGCAACTCAAGGACACAAGGACCAGAGTTATCGGATCAGAAGGTATTCCCAATTCATTATCAACAATATATATATCAGGGTGTCTCAAAAAAATGTTATGATTGCAACTCAAGGACACAAGGACTAGAGTTATCGGATCAGAAGGTATTCCCAATTCATTATCAACAATATATATCAGGGTGTCTCAAAAAAATGTTATGATTGCAACTCAAGGACCAGAGTTATCGGATCAGAAGGTATTCCCAATTCATTATCAACAATATATATCAGGGTGTCTCAAAAAAATGTTATGATTGCAACTCAAGGACACAAGGACCAGAGTTATCGGATCAGAAGGTATTCCCAATTCATTATCAACAATATATATCAGGGTGTCTCAAAAAAATGTTATGATTGCAACTCAAGGACACAAGGACCAGAGTTATCGGATCAGAAGGTATTCCCAATTCATTATCAACAATATATATATCAGGGTGTCTCAAAAAAAATGTTATGATTGCAACTCAAGGACACAAGGACCAGAGTTATCGGATCAGAAGGTATTCCCAATTCATTATCAACAATATATACCAGGGTGTCTCAAAAAAATGTTATGATTGCAACTCAAGGACACAAGGACCAGAGTTATCGGATCAGAAGGTATTCCCAATTCATTATCAACAATATATATATCAGGGTGTCTCAAAAAAATGTTATGATTGCAACTCAAGGACACAAGGACCAGAGTTATCGGATCAGAAGGTATTCCCAATTCATTATCAACAATATATATATATATCAGGGTGTCTCAAAAAAATGTTATGATTGCAACTCAAGGACACAAGGACCAGAGTTATCGGATCAGAAGGTATTCCCAATTCATTATCAACAATATATACTCGTATATCAGGGTGTCTCAAAAAAATGTTATGATTGCAACTCAAGGACACAAGGACCAGAGTTATCGGATCAGAAGGTATTCCCAATTCATTATCAACAATATATATCAGGGTGTCTCAAAAAAATGTTATGATTGCAACTCAAGGACACAAGGACCAGAGTTATCGGATCAGAGGTATTCCCAATTCATTATCAACAATATATATCAGGGTGTCTCAAAAAAATGTTATGATTGCAACTCAAGGACACAAGGACAGAGTTATCGGATCAGAAGGTATTCCCAATTCATTATCAACAATATATATATCAGGGTGTCTCAAAAAAACGTTATGATTGCAACTCAAGGACACAAGGACCAGAGTTATCGGATCAGAAGGTATTCCCAATTCATTATCAACAATATATATATCAGGGTGTCTCAAAAAAACGTTATGATTGCAACTCAAGGACACAAGGACCAGAGTTATCGGATCAGAAGGTATTCCCTATTCATTATCAACAATATATATATCAGGGTGTCTCAAAAAAAATGTTATGATTGCAACTCAAGGACACAAGGACCAGAGTTATCGGATCAGAAGGTATTCCCAATTCATTATCAACAATATATATCAGGGTGTCTCAAAAAAATGTTATGATTGCAACTCAAGGACACAAGGACCAGAGTTATCGGATCAGAAGGTATTCCCAATTCATTATCAACAATATATATCAGGGTGTCTCAAAAAATTTATGATTGCAACTCAAGGACACAAGGACCAGAGTTATCGGATCAGAAGGTATTCCCTATTCATTATCAACAATATATATATCAGGGTGTCTCAAAAAAATGTTATGATTGCAACTCAAGGACACAAGGACCAGAGTTATCGGATCAGAAGGTATTCCCAATTCATTATCAACAATATATATCAGGGTGTCTCAAAAAAATGTTATGATTGCAACTCAAGGACACAAGGACTGGAGTTATCGGATCAGAAGGTATTCCCAATTCATTATCAACAATATATATATCAGGGTGTCTCAAAAAAATGTTATGATTGCAACTCAAGGACACAAGGACTAGAGTTATCGGATCAGAAGGTATTCCCAATTCATTATCAACAATATATATATCAGGGTGTCTCAAAAAAATGTTATGATTGCAACTCAAGGACACAAGGACTAGAGTTATCGGATCAGAAGGTATTCCCTATTAATTATTATCAACAATATATATATCAGGGTGTCTCAAAAAAATGTTATGATTGCAACTCAAGGACACAAGGACCAGAGTCATCGGATCAGAAGGTATTCCCAATTCATTATCAACAATATATATATCAGGGTGTCTCAAAAAAACGTTATGATTGCAACTCAAGGACCAGAGTTATCGGATCAGAAGGTATTCCCAATTCATTATCAACAATATATATATCAGGGTGTCTCAAAAAAATGTTATGATTGCAACTCAAGGACACAAGGACCAGAGTTATCGGATCAGAAGGTATTCCCAATTCATTATCAACAATATATATATATGGGTGTCTCAAAAAAATGTTATGATTGCAACTCAAGGACACAAGGACCAGAGTTATCGGATCAGAAGGTATTCCCAATTCATTATCAACAATATATCTATATCAGGGTGTCTCAAAAAAATGTTATGATTGCAACTCAAGGACACAAGGACCAGAGTTATCGGATCAGAAAGTATTCCCAATTCATTATCAACAATATATATATCAGGGTGTCTCAAAAAAATGTTATGATTGCAACTCAAGGACACAAGGACCAGAGTTATCGGATCAGAAAGTATTCCCAATTCATTATCAACAATATATATATCAGGGTGTCTCAAAAAAATGTACTCACTCTTAGAATGACGACAAAATATTTATTTATGAACATAGAGTGAAATGAAATAGCATCGAATACATGAGACAAATGTAATTGAAGAATCATGTTTGCAAATGTTCAAACTGATGACCGTTATTGTCCAGACAACGCTGATAAATGAAGCTATTTCATATCGCTCTATGTTCATATATAAAGGTTTTCTCGTCATTCTAAGAGTGAGTATATTTTTTTTGAGACAACCTGTATATACTATATGGTATTGTTTTCTTGACCATAATTGACCACTAATAAACACTTTTTCTTCTTCTTGGAGTTTGTTCAGGGTTAATATACGGAACCACCTTTTCGCCAACGTTTCGTCTTTATTTTAAGACATCCTCAGGGATATAAACTAACCAAAAACAATGGACATTTGTCATATCTACATTACAATCATCATAACAAATTCAAAAAAACTTGCTTTGGCTAATTGTTAATAATTCTTCATTGTCAACATTGTATATAGCAAAATTATAGTTTTAAGTTATATAGTTGTAAAGAACATATGACAAGAAGGTATCACTTGCATGTAATACAATAATAAAAAGATTTCACATAAACACGTGAAATAACAATCAATGATCAAACCACAATAAGAAAATATAATCAACCTTCAAAGAGGGTTGACAGCTAGCTGATAGTTTTTTACTTTTTCTTCCTGTACTCCTTTGTTTCCCCAAACATCTCTTTCTGGACATTAGTCCTTTCCTGCGCTTTCACCCATTTAAAATACCACTGTTCCCTCCCACTCTTCTCAACCCCTCACCAGATGTTCTCTGCATCTAGTGTTTCAGTTGTGTTTTTGACTCTGACGAAGACCGCTTGTTACGGTTGAAAGATCTTAGTCTTGTTTTCCCATTTTCTTATTGTGGTTTGATCATTGTAATACAATAAAGTGGAATGATTTGCAGAAAGCTGTCTGACCATTGCCAAATGCTGCTGTTCAGCGCCACCTACGACGACGACGTGATGAGCTTTGCCCGAGGCATTGTACCCCAAGCTGTCACGATTCGCTTGAAACGAGAAGAAGAGAGCCTGGACAACATTAAGCAGTACTACACGCTGTGTGATTCGGAGAAGGACAAGTACAAGGCGATTGCCAATATCTATGCGTCTATTACCGTCGGCCAGGCCATGATCTTTTGCCAGGTAACCACACCTTTGCTTTCCTAGAAATAATCGTATATATATATATATATATATATATATATATATATATATATATATATTTCATTAAAGTACACAGCAGCCTCTGCTTTAACGACTTTTAAGCTGGTCTGCTCCAATTTACGAACAACCTTGCGATGGGCTGGTGTTAAAAGCCATATTAATTGCCCAAGAGACATCTTCATTTGGCATGAGCAGATGTAAAAAGAAAATCACAACTTCCAGACGAAAGGCAACACTTTTTAATACGACACTAAATTCAAATAAGAAACAACAACAATTACAATGAATTAAAAACAAATACGGAAATAAAAACAATTACAGTGACAAAAAACAAGTACTTACAAAAGTTAAAACGCGCACGAACAAGCTTTCGACTTTTACACAAGTCATCATCGGGTAAGTACTTTTGTAAGTACTTGTTTTTTGTCACTGTAATTGTTTTTATTTCCGTATTTGTTTTTAATTCATTGTAATTGTTGTTGTTTCTTATTTGAATTTAGTGTCGTATTAAAAAGTTTTGCCTTTCGTCTGGAAGTTGTGATTTCCTTTTTACATCTGCTCATGCCAAATTAAGATGTCTCTTGGGCAATTAATATGGCTTTTAACACCAGCCCATCGCAAGGTTGTTCGTAAATTGGAGCAGACCAGCTTAAAAGTCGTTAACGCAGAGGCTGCTGTGTACTTTAATGAAACATGTTTACGTGAAGATTTGCTGCCATCATACACAAATATATATATATATTTCATTGAATAACTGACCGTATTTCACTGATGTCATTTTCTTCACCAGTTTTTCAAGGTTTCTGAATACCTTCTTCTTTCCTTCATCCAAACGTTGGAGAATGTATATATATATATATATATACTTTTTCGTTGGAAATATGATCCAAAATGGACAAATATAGTTCAATATAGACAAAGAAACATAGAGAAATCAAAAGAACACACTTACAGTCTCTAATTTTCTGTTTGAACCGTCTTCAGGAGAGATAAGAGAGGGAAACCAAGCGCACTGGTTCAGAGACGGTTGGAGACTCTGACGGTCTGCCTTCAATAGTTGAAGGAATGGCCATTGGTGGCGTGAGGGGGGGGGGGGGAGATCTTACGACTGCCCCGGGCGGCAAAATAGTTGCTACGTCACTGTTATTATTATTATTAAAAAGATAATACCTTAAAGAACATTAATATGAAATAATAATTAAAGTACATTAATCAGGGATTAATTAAATTGATTAGTAAGTAATTTTTAATTAGTTCATCAGTGACTTTTTTACTTTAGGAGTTGCTTCAGTTTTTGGATTAATATAGCCTCTAAAATTCTCAGTTTATGGTGGTTACTTTCTTTTTTATTATTTTACTATTTGTAACCAGCATTACTGGATTAATATAGCCTCTAAAATTCTTAGTTTATGGTGGTTACTTTCTTTTTTATTATTTTACTATTTGTAACCAGCATTACTGGATTAATATAGCCTCTAAAATTCTTAGTTTATGGTGATTACTTTCTTTTTTATTATTTTACTATTTGTAACCAGCATTACTGGATTAATATAGCCTCTAAAATTCTTAGTTTATGGTGGTTACTTTCTTTTTTATTATTTTAGTGTTTGTAACTAGCATCTCTCGGGTTAATTTAACATTATGCTTGTCTTGCCTATGTTTTTTTTTTTCTTGAGTGCTCCGGTCATTAGGTGCATGATGACCGTGACTTATTAAGTCGCAAAGTGTATATCAACATTCTGATTGGTTGTTTAGACAAGAAGAACAGCTGCCTGGTTGGCTGACAAATTGACCAATGATGGACACGCTGTTGCTCTGCTATCAGGAGAGCTTAGCATTGAAGAGAGAATTGCCATCTTAGATAGGTTTAGAGAAGGCAAGGAAAGGGTCCTGATCACAACAAATGTCCTTGCTAGAGGTCAGTCAATTCTTTTTTTTTTTTAAACTATCACATCTTTCTATATCTGTATCCATATATAGCAGATTCAATAATATATCGACCGTTTGATAGAATAGCTGCGTGCTCTCTAATAGGGATTCGGTCAATTTTCTTGGAAAAATCCTAGAAAATTGACCGAATACCGATTAGAGAGCACATCTATTCTATATCTATATAAACTAGATTTTTCAAAAGAACACACAGAAAAGATATCACTGAACTCACTAGTATATTATGATGTCCTCGTCATCAGGAATAGATGTGAATCGCACAAAAGGCTGATAACGACTCAGTTACCTCTAGTTTATTCAGTTCGAAGAATCGTTTCACCTAATTGGTTATATATATATATATATATATATATATTCTAACTAATCTTAATTCTTACCCTATTCACAGTCCTTCCTCCTGTATCTCCACTGACTGCGTTTACCTCTTGAAATGCACCCAATGTGATGCTTTTTACGTTGGTTTAGCATCTACGATGCTGAACCTTCGGATGAATAATCACAGGCTTTCGGTTGGTAAACGCAGCAGTCTCCCTGTCGCCACTCACGCTAATTCCCACCATCTCAGTTTCAATGATTGTTTCACAGTCCAAGTTCTTAAACAAGTCCCCAGTGATAACAGACAAGTTACTTTAAAAGCTTCTGAGGAAGCCCACATTTGGCTCCTGGGGGCACGCTCGAAACCTGGCTTGAATTTAAATCGTTAGTTTTTTATTTATTTATTTATTTTTTAATTTTTTTTTTATTTATTTTTTTTTTAAAAATTTTTTTTATTTTTAATTGTTCTATATATTTTCTTTATTTTTTCTTTTCTTAACCTTATTCTACCTTTCAAAAACCTTTTTTTTTTTTTATTTTTTTATTTTTTTTTTTTTTTGCTCTCGACTTCCTAGTTCCTTTTTTATTTGTCTCCTTTGCGGCAGCACTGCTTTAGCCCTCACCCAGTGAGTTCTTCAGTTGACTGTCGTCCCTCCGTCAATTCACTTCTTCTCCTGAGGACGACCGCCATTACGGTCGAAATATTGAAAAGTGAGTCTTTGTTGTGTTTCTGTTTATGTGTCACTGCTTATTTTAATTGTTATTTGTCCTGCCGGACCGTTTTTCGTTTATCATGGTATATATATATATATATATATATATATATATATATATATATCCGTCGATGACAACGGATGTCGAAATATCGAAGTGAGTTCTGTAGTGTCTTTCTGTGTTCTTTTCTCTGTGTTAAAGTGTATATATATATAAAAAGATTTCACATAAACACGTGAAATAACAATCAATGATCAGTTGGGTTTTTGACTCTGACGAAGACCGCTTGTTACGGTTGAAAGATCTTAGTCTTGCTTTCCCATTTTCTTATTGTATTTGATCATTGATATATATATATATTATATTATATATATATATATATATATATATATATATATATATATGATTAAACCACAATAAGAATGGTAAAACAAGACTAAGATCTTTCAACCGTAACAAGCGGTCTTCGTCAGAGTCAAAAACCCAACTCAATGTTTTCCCATTCTTATTGTGGTTTAATCATTGATTGTTGTTTCACGTGTTTATGTGAAATCTTTTATATATATATATATATATATATATATATATATATATATATATATATATATGTATATATATATGAAAGTATAAGCCACAAGGAAAAAGTAAAAAAGACACAGAAATTGTGCTCTAAGGCCTTTAAAATATATTTGAATTATATTTGAAAGGCCTTAGAGCGCATTTTCTGTGTCTTTTTTACTTTTTCCTTTGGCTTATACTTTCATTAGTTTTCATCACGTGTTTATTGTGATTATTTAGTATATATATATATATATATATTCGTAAATTTTTGTATTAGTCCTTCTTTGACACACATATTATTGAAAATGACACCAAATTTAGCTGATACCTGTTTCTTAACAAGTTTCTCAATTTTTCTAAATAAAATTATGGATGTTGATCATTCGAAACATGTCGACCATAGGAGATGTACTTTATTGTGTTAATAAAGTAGTGTAAGTAGTAAGTAGTTAATAAAATTGTGTTAATAATTTAGAGGAAATAACGAGAATGTCATTTAGAAAAATTGAGAAACTTGTTAAGAAACAGGTATCAGCTAAATTTGGTGTCATTTTCAATAAAATATATATATATATAAAAATTGAACTCGTATATATACATAAATATTGATAGAAGTATGGACCGTGGGAAAGAAACAAAATTAAAGTTTATCGGGACTCGGTCAGTTTTTCAGGTTCAAATTAAACTCTCATTGCCAAGGTTTCGGTCTTTATTTAAAACCTTTTTGATAGGCAGAAGTATAAATTTTGAAACAGAAAAACTAAGTATTACATTACAAATTATTTTACAAAGAAAAATTGTATGTGGATTTTAACAACTGTGGTCTGAATGAACACGTGACATTGAACTGGAAAATATTTTTCAGTTCATTGTCACGTGTTCATTTAATTGAATCAACTGGATGACGCATGCAAATAGAATAAACTGTAAACCACTTTTGAAAAAATAATTTTGAAAAATTTGAAATACATATATTTTTGAATTGCTAATATGTATTTCACTTGAAAAAAACAAGTTTCAAATAGTATCACACGCAAAAAACATAACAACAATTACGACCTTAAAAACTTATTATGGTATAAAGTTCAGATTTTTTCTGTGGTAAAATGCATAAACAAACAAAAGTCTCCACACAATTGAAGTTTTATTCAACAACAACAAAGCGTTTCGAACACTTTTTGTTCATCATCAGGAAGAGACTATAACACAAATTATATCTAACCAGTTACAAAATTAGAGTGAAATAATAAAAATCAATTAAGAGAGAATTAATGACTAATTATTATATAATATAATATAATTATTATTAATATTACTAATTACTAATTATTATTAATATAAAATAATAATATTTTAATATTAATGACTCTCTATATATTATTATTTCACTCTGATTTTGTAATTCATTAGATATAATTTGTATTATAGTGTCTTCATGATGATGAACACAACGTGTTCGAAATGCGTTGTTGCTGTTGAATAAAACTTCATTTGTGTGGAGACTTTTGTTTGTTTATACATTTTACCTCAGAATGAGTAAATACCACACAATTACGGATTACACAACTAACTAATGATTTCAGATTGTTCGTTAGCTTTTTATTATTTTAATTTTTTTCTATTTTTACACCCTTGTGGCAGACCCCCCCCCCCCCCCTACCTTGTTACGCCACTCCAGTGAGATATTTCGCCCTCTAGTTACTTTGCACTTATCAAATCTTGTGATTTCTTCATCACTGCTGACAACTGGTGATGTTTTTATTTTATTTTTTTTTTATCAGGTATCGACATTGAGCAAGTCACGATGGTCGTCAACTTTAACCTACCCGTCACCAAGGAAGGGAAGGTAGACTGTGAAACGTATCTGCACAGGTATGCTATTTGCTTTGAATTTGCTGAAGTTCTGTGAGTGTGTGTGTATGTGTGTGTGTGTGTGTGTGTGTTGTGTGTGTGAGAGAGAGAGTGTGAGAGAGTGAGTGTATGTGTGTCTGAGAGTGAATGTGTGAGTTGTGGTGTGAGTGTGTGAGTGTGTGTGTGTGTGTGTGTGTGTGTATGTATGTATGTATGTATGTATGTATGTATGCATGCATGCATGAGTATTATGTGTTTGTTCATTGATTGGCAGATGCTGTATATAGTAGACACTCGTTTATCATTAGCGGGGGGGTTTTCCCGTTGTTTTGAGATGTACTCTTTTAGATCTACATATTAATACAAATATGCTAATTTGTAATATCTTGGCAAATATTTGGACTGGTAGTCTGCAGTTCGATCCTTTATTTATTTATTTTTATTAAAAATATAATCTTAGCTCAAATATAATCATAAAAATGTATGCACAGTCTTTTTCAATAAAGATAAACAGCTATAAATATTTTTTATAAAAATCAGATCAACTTTTCCACATAATTGTTTCTCTGTTTTTTGCTGGTTTTATTTACCAATATTTTGTGTTTAACTTCCATATCTTCTTTGACAACTAAATTTTTTTTTTTTTTGCAGGATTGGGAGAACTGGACGTTTTGGAAAAGTCGGCCTAGCCTTGAATTTGGTAACCATGGCCGAAAGAGATCACCAACTCAAAGTCATAGAAAACCATTTCCGTAAGTTATATATATATATATATATATATACTCAAAACATTGTTCTTGACTTCTTCTATTCTATTGTATGTATTGTTATTCAGGGCTAGGTCATATAAAAGAAAATAAACTCCTTCCTAGGCCAACGTTTCGATGTACAGTAGTACCTCGAGATAAGGCCAAAAATTTCGTGAAAATCCTGTTTTTAATACGACGTAATGTTCATGTTCAAGGCGCCGAGAAAGAATTTTCTCGAAACTTCTGAAACCTTCTAGAAGCTTCTGAGACCGTTCGGGACAGTCAGTCGTGTGTGTTGCAGGAACGACCCAATGTGTTCACGTGAACTGCGCGTAGCGATGCGGGAGACACCCGCGTACCAATATCTTGCACCAGAAAACCACCCACGAACCAAAATCATGCACCTGAAACTCTGTTTTTACATATTAATTCATTATTTATTCAATTCTTTTGTATTTGTATGGTTAAATGCTTGTTTTCTAGTGTACTTTTGTTAGTTTTATAACGTAAAATAGGAAATTATATACGGGTTTTGGGCCGTGGAACCAATTATTTTTTTTTACATTATTTCTTATGGTAATTATATTAATTAATATAATTTAATATGGTAATTATATATTATATTTTATATGGTAATTATAATATGTTCGTGATACGAATTTTTTAAGATACGACGGGGGTTCTGGAACCAATTAAATTCGTATCTCGAGGTACTACTGTATTTGTACATCATCTTCAGGGCTAAAATTAGAGTAAGAACTATAATATATTTACCAAAACCGTCTACAACTCACATAGAGAACTGAATTATTGAGACCAACAGACACATACAAAAGGTTATTTTACAATCGGAGTTTTTACACATCTATTTCAAAATATCAAACAAAAGGAAATTAGTTTTACCTTGGAAAGTGTGCTAATGGTTATTTAAGTTACAGGAGAATTAATTGGTTATAAGTATGAAAAACACTACTTTGTTATATTCTCTATCATTTTAACAAACAAGGAGTGTGAACATATGAAGGTTGCACTATAAAGTATGACTTAAGGTTATCATCCATGTTACAATGATATACTATTGTTATTGTGACTGGGGATGTGAAAGGATTTTGTATAAATATGGCTATTCACGGTTGTTCGAATCAAAGATTAGATCACCATACTTTTTCAAAGTTGCATTTGACATGTTTCAGTGTTTCATACACCATTTTCAGAATAATCAATTTTACTATACTTAACAATTAATAAAAAAAAATTAGTGTAAATTATCTTTGTTTTTGTTTTTTTTTTGATTAATTGTTGTTAAGTATTATAAATTTAATATTTCTGAAGATAGTGTAAGAACCACCGAAACATGTCAAATACAAATTTGAAAAAGTATGTTGATATCTAATCTTTGATTCGAACAACCTAGAATTGAAGAAAATGTTTCAAAGTTTGGAGAAACATTCAACAAAGTTAAGTAACGTGAAATCAGACACAACGTTTTTAAATATATGTATTAAAAAAGGACTACTTTCAACTTTTACGAATATAAATATATATATATTAACATTTAACGTAGAAGGAAAAGTGAAAATTATACAAACAAGCAGAAATACCCGGCGTTGCCCGGGTCTAGAAGTTTTAAGTATACAATATGAAATGATCGAAATGAAAATTGGGTTCAATATTATTTTATGCATTTTTGTCTTACGATTCTTCATTCATGATCTACAGTCCCTTGGACGTTTTTTAACATTTTCAGGAGAATATTGGTACCTAGGCTATGAAAGAAGCATCCTAGAGCAAAAAATCATTAAATAACATTGAGCTCGATTTTTATTTCCAACATTTCATATTTTATGCATTAAGGCCGTAGACGCCATATTTCTTGAGAAAAAATGCAAAAACTAAAAATTGGCAAATTTTTGAGGTTTTTGGGCCCTAGGGGGCCAGGGTTAGGCTGCCCCCCAGAGTTTAATAGCCTAAAACCACCCCAAGACCTATAGTAAGTGCCTTGCAAAAGAATTTTTAAAAAAGGTCCATTGTAGGCCGAATGCATAAGGTACAAACATACATACATACATACAGAGCCACGAAGAGAATTTATGTATAGATAGAGCTCGATTTTTATTTCCAACATTTCATACTTTATGCATTAAGGCCGTACACGCCATATTTCTTGACAAAAAATGCAAAAACTCAAAATCGGCAAATTTTTGAGGTTTTTGGGCCCTAGGGGGCCTGGGTTAGGCTGCCCCCCAGAGTTTAATAGCCTAAAACCTCCCCAAGACCTATAGAAAGTGCCTTGCAAAAGAATATTTGAAAAAGGTCCATTGTAGGCCGAATGCATAAGGTACAAACATACATACATACATACATACATTCAGAGCCACGAAGAGAATTTATATATAGATAAATGCTCTCAGGCCATTTAGTTTGTCATCAGAGAGCAAATAAAGTAAGAAATAAGAAGGTAACATAAAAGTTAACTAGAAGGAAGTTTGAATATATGTTTTTATTTTCCAGAGAGGACAATCCATTATCTCGATACAGAAGAATGCGAAGAACTTGATAGATTGTAGAGTATTATACTTTTTTTTTTTTATAATAAAATAAAACAAAAAAAATATTTTAAAGTACGTGCTTAAAAGCTGATGATTTTCTACAACATTATAATTCCGTCATTTATTTTAAAGTCTAAAAACATTTTTCCAGAATTTTATTATAAAACTTTGTATTATTTTTTTTTCTTGAAAAATAAACTGTTGGTATGAATTTGTTTAAATGGTTTTTGTTATTTTATTCTTCCACTCCTCTCACGATATGTTTTTAGTATTTTTTTGTTTTGTTGATTTATTGGCAACACTGTAATGGTTATATTAGTAGAATATAAGCTTCATTTTGGATTATCAAGAACCAGTGATAAGGTAGAGGTAGAAGGTTGCATGCTTGGTGTTTAGTATTGGAAATTAGATAGTGGTTCAGATCAGTGGCTGTCAATGAGAATTAACAGCTTGAAGCCTGGTCTCAGAATAATCTTAGATTATAACTTAAAAACCCAGATATTAAAATACACTTATTATACAAAATAGCTAATATTATTTTACATATTATACAAAAAATAGCTAATGTAGCAGCTGGCTGCTACAATACTTACACCGTCGTCCCAAACTGTTGGCGGTAACAATCAAAAACCATACAAGTAATAAAAATTAGAAATAAGAATTTCAAAAGATATAAGACCCTTTCGAAGGGGTCAGCCCCGGTCGAAAGTAAAAGAGAGTTTTCGGTCAAAATAAAGGGAATAAAAAGATAAGCTGATCTTTCACGTATGTCCTATGGATTAAGAGGTCAGCCTTGATCGGAAGTAAATGAGTTTTCGGTCGAGATAAGAAGAATAAAATGATCGTTCCCTATATAAATAGTAGACCGCCATCTCAATTCTCTAAAGATAGATTGTGGCTGTAGATTGCATGACAGCTAGAGGATGGTTTTTTTACTATTTCTTACTGTACTTCTTTCTTTCCCCAAACATCCCTTTCTGGACATTAGTCCTTTCCTGCGCTTTCACCCTTTTAAAATACCATTCTTATATTCATTAACCTGAATAGGATAGGTTAGTTCTGATAGGCTTTTTGGCATATTTTTCCATTTTTATGGGGTAGGGGGCGCTGGCAGGCTATTCTAGAAGACAAGGGGGCGCTGGCATTCTATTCTAAAAGACAAGGGGGCGCCAGCCTGAAAAAGTTTGGGAAACCCTGCTATAGAAGAATGGAGTTATGTCAAAAAAATGAAACTTAATATTCATAATTTATAAAAAAAATAAAATTTCTTAGTATTCTGATTGGAGCAAAGGGATAAATACCTATAAAGACTGACATTTGTTTGAAATAATCAATCACCTGCCCTACTGGACGGATTTGTTTCGTTTCATTTATATTGACTTTGAAATCTTTTTTTTAAGTGATTTAAAATTGTTCTTTATTAAAAAAATTTTGAAATTTTAGAAGAATTAAATTATTGAATACAAAAAATTAACCCCTATTAGATATGTATTTCCTGATGCATTCCTTCTTGTGATAGTTCAGTATAGACAAAGAAACAGAGAAATCAAAAGAACACACTTACAGTCTCTGTAACAGAGACAAATTTGACCGAATCCCGATTAGATAACACACCTCCTCTATCAAACGGTCGATATATTATTGAATCTTTTGTAGATATATATATATATATTTTTTGCTTACTTGTGAAATAATGATCCAGAAAGCAGTCGCCTCTGTGGGGTGTTTAGTTCGCAAGAAAATCTCGTCTGCTCTCCAGTCAGAGACCTGAAAACAAACAAGAAGAAAGTCATTTCTAACTCTGTTGAATTAATAAATAACGAAAGATAAAGTCACGGGGAAAACATTATCAATATAACAATAAGAAAAGAGGTCAAGGTAGCCCAGTGGCTAAGTGCTCTCCTTTAAACTGGTAGATCCTGGTTTCAATACTCACTCTCAACTATTTATTATTTTATTACAACTACCCCTTAGAAGGGTAACAACTAATAGTGATTCATGTTATTTAAAAATATGAAATAAAAGACTTTAGAAACCGTCTCTGTACCAGTGTGCTTGGTTTCCCCTTCTTATCTCTCCTGAAGACGGTTCAAACTGAAAATTAGAAACTGTAAATGTATAATGCTTTTAATTTCTCTATATTGATTGTTATTTCACGTGTTTATGTGAAATCTTTTTATATATATATTTGATGACGAGGACATCAAAATATAGTAGTGAGTTTCTGTTTCTTTTCTGTGTGTTCTTTATGGTAATGTAGTAATATATAAATCGTTGTCGAAAAAGAACAGTGCCAGGGTAGCTCAGTCGTTTGCATGCTCACCTCTGGACTATAAGATCAGGGGTTCAATACCCACACTGGCATTCGGTTTATTCATAAGGTTTGTTGAATAAAACAGAGAATGTCGGTAATCGTTAAAGATCGATTTTGTCAAGAGCTCATGACAAAGTAAAAAAAAACTAAATACATAAGATCTCTCCGGTAGTCAATCGCGAATCCAGCTACAACTTTAATGAAATGCAGGTAAATAAATTGGGTAAATACAAATATTATAATTTTGTTATGAATAAAAAGTTTTTTTTTTATTTTTAGTAGAGCGTTAATGCTACTAAAAATTGCCAGTATTTAAACTGTTTAAATTATAACTGTTTAAAACAGTTATTATATTATTGATATATAGAGTGGAACCTCTACATACGAGATACGAGAGGTCTTTCGAGCAAAAATCTTGCTCTACATACGAGAGAAAATCCAAGTTACGAGAATTTCCAGATAGTTCCGCTAGGAACCTACTAGTCGTACTAGGAACCTATGTAGCTACTAGTCGTGCTACAGCTCTTTTTAATGACACTTGCCTTACATATTTCCGTAACATTTTGAAAGGGAGGCAGAGACAAACCTCCTTGGATAAGTTTTTCTTCAAAAGACCTATAGAAAGTGAAAGTGTTGTGATTCCAGCTAAAAGGGCAAAAGAAAGCGAAGAAAAGTAAAAACTGATACAGTAATGTTAAAAAGCAGAAAAAAGTGCATAAATAAATTAGTGCCGTAAAAAAATTTAGTTTTTCATAAAGTTAACTTTAATTTTAAGTGGAAGTGCTCATAATAAATGCTCATAATAAACTCGCATTTTATTTCGTTAATATCATCTTATTTATCTTATTACTGTATTTTTATGTTCAGTCACTATTTGAATGTGTTTTTAGTAAACAGGAAGATGTGTTCATAGTTATTTAGGGTTAACTTGAATGATTTTGGGAGGCCGGGAACAAATTAATTGGTTTTCAGTTATTTCTTATGGGAAAAATTCGCTCTAGATACGAGAAATTCTAGATACGAGCACGATCCGGGAACGAATTAATCTCGTATGTAGAGGTTCCACTGTACCTAGAATTTATTTCTCAATTAATTGATTAAAACAAATGTTAGGGTTAGAAAAATTTAGCAGTGTTGTTATCTGTAATCGAAACATCACTGGTACCCAGTGTTCCTTGAATTGATGTTGAAACCTCCCTGTCGATGTTTTTATCATAATGGATTTTAAATTGGATATCAAAGAAGGTATGTAATTGTTCTTATAAAAGGTAAAATAATGAGATTGATTTTGGGTTCACCAATGTTTTATGTGCTTTTTATCAAAGTGAACTTATTTAAGTGTATACTATTTCAAATCCTTTTATATGATCGTTCGTTTATGTTATAATATGTGAGTGTTTATTATTTAATAGAAATTAAAACAACACCTCTGTGTTAATTTAGACTATTTTTAACATTTCAGTCATGTTTGTTGACAATGATGACTCAAAAATGTTCTTATTTGGACGACAAATATTTTACAGAACAATGAACATTGATTTTCGATCATAATTCGTTCCAGAGTTTTATTTGTCAACCCGATTTTGTTGAAAACCAAAACTAATTTTCCCATGAGAAATTTATAATGGGGAAATGGGACAATGTGTTGCGTCAGATCGAATATAGGTGGTATTTTTTTCAAATATTCTAGGTTTCCCGGTTTCTCTATATAAAAGCGTATAAAAAGATTTCACATAAACAACCACAATATTCAATGGGAAAACAAGACTAGACTAAGATCTTTCAACCGTAACAAGCGGTCTTCGTCAGAGTCAAAAACCCAACTGACTCTGACGAAGACCGCTTGTTACGGTTGAAAGATCTTGGTCTTGTTTTCCCAGTTCATATTGTGGTTTGATCATAAAAACGTATATATTAACTACGAAAAGTACGTTTTTAAGCCTAAAGTAAAATAATAAATTAATTTAAACAATTTTAGTATCAATTGGGTTTTGGGTTCCAAAATTATGTTCGAATTTCTGGACATTTTGATCATTGTCCAGCTTTATGAACCATATTTTTGATTCAAGGTGTGTTAATTATTGTTCTTTTTTCAGAGAAGTGTGATTTGTTGTGTGACGTTAAAATTGAAGATGACCAGGACTATCATACGTATTCAGGTAAATATATAGTCTAACTATCATACGTATCAGGTAAATATATAGTCTGACTGACTATCATACGTATTCAGGTAAATGTATAGTCTAACTATCATACGTATTCAGGTAAATATATAGTCTGACTATCATACGTATTCAGGTAAATATATAGTCTGACTATCATACGTATCAGGTAAATATATAGTCTGACTGACTATCATACGTATTCAGGTAAATGTATAGTCTAACTATCATACGTATTCAGGTAAATATATAGTCTGACTATCATACGTATTCAGGTAAATATATAGTCTGACTATCATACGTATCAGGTAAATATATAGTCTGACTATCATACGTATTCAGGTAAATATATAGTCTGACTATCATATATTCAGGTAAATTATAGTCTGACTATCATAGTATTCAGGTAAATATATAGTCTGACTATCATACGTATCAGGTAAAATTATAGTCTGACTATTCATACGTATTCAGGTAAATATATAGTCTGACTATCATACGTATCAGGTAAATATATAGTCTGACTATCATACGTATCAGGTAAATATATAGTCTGACTATCATACGTATCAGGTAAATATATAGTCTGACTATCATACGTATTCAGGTAAATATATAGTCTGACTATCATACGTATTCAGGTAAATATATAGTCTGACTATCATACGTATTCAGGAAAATATATAGTCTGACTATCATACGTATTCAGGTAAATATATAGTCTGACTATCATACGTATTCAGGTAAATATATAGTCTGACTATCATACGTATTCAGGTAAATATATAGTCTGACTATCATACGTATCAGGTAAATATATAGTCTGACTATCATACGTATTCAGGTAAATATATAGTCTGACTATATACGTATCAGGTAAATATATAGTCTGACTATCATACGTATTCAGGTAAATATATAGTCTGACTATCATACGTATTCAGGTAAATATATAGTCTGACTATCATACGTATCAGGTAAATATATAGTCTGACTATCATACGTATTCAGGTAAATATATAGTCTGACTATCATACGTATTCAGGTAAATATATAGTCTGACTATCATACGTATTCAGGTAAATATATAGTCTGACTATCATACGTATTCAGGTAAATATATAGTCTGACTATCATACGTATTCAGGTAAATATATAGTCTGACTATCATACGTATCAGGTAAATATATAGTCTGACTATCATACGTATTCAGGTAAATATATAGTCTGACTATCATACGTATTCAGGTAAATATATAGTCTGACTATCATACGTATCAGGTAAATATATAGTCTGACTATCATACGTATTCAGGTAAATATATAGTCTGACTATCATACGTATTCAGGTAAATATATAGTCTGACTATCATACGTATTCAGGTAAATATATAGTCTGACTATCATACGTATTCAGGTAAATATATAGTCTGACTATCATACGTATTCAGGTAAATATATAGTCTGACTATCATACGTATTCAGGTAAATATATAGTCTGACTATCATACGTATTCAGGTAAATATATAGTCTGACTATCATACGTATTCAGGTAAATATATAGTCTGACTATCATACGTATCAGGTAAATATATAGTCTGACTTCATACGTATCAGGTAAATATATAGTCTGACTATCATACGTATTCAGGTAAATATATAGTCTGACTATCATACGTATTCAGGTAAATATATAGTCTGACTATCATACGTATTCAGGTAAATATATAGTCTGACTATCATACGTATTCAGGTAAATATATAGTCTGACTATCATACGTATCAGGTAAATATATAGTCTGACTATCATACGTATTCAGGTAAATATATAGTCTGACTATCATACGTATCAGGTAAATATATAGTCTGACTATCATACGTATTCAGGTAAAATATATAGTCTGACTATCATACGTATCAGGTAAATATATAGTCTGACTATCATACGTATTCAGGTAAATATATGTCTGACTATCATACGTATTCAGGTAAATATATAGTCTGACTATCATACGTATCAGGTAAATATTAGTCTGACTATCATACGTATCAGGTAAATATATAGTCTGACTATCATACGTATTCAGGTAAATATATAGTCTGACTATCATACGTATTCAGGTAAATATATAGTCTGACTATCATACGTATTCAGGTAAATATATAGTTGACTATCATACGTATTCAGGTAAATATATAGTCTGACTATCATACGTATTCAGGTAAATATATAGTCTGACTATCATACGTATTCAGGTAAATATATAGTCTGACTATCATACGTATCAGGTAAATATATAGTCTGACTATCATACGTATTCAGGTAAATATATAGTCTGACTATCATACGTATCAGGTAAATATATAGTCTGACTATCATACGTATTCAGGTAAATATATAGTCTGACTATCATACGTATTCAGGTAAATATATAGTCTGACTATCATACGTATCAGTTAAATATATAGTCTGACTATCATACGTATTCAGGTAAATATATAGTCTGACTATCATACGTATCAGGTAAATATATAGTCTGACTATCATACGTATTCAGGTAAATATATAGTCTGACTATCATACGTATCAGGTAAATATATAGTCTGACTATCATACGTATTCAGGTAAATATATAGTCTGACTATCATACGTATTCAGGTAAATATATAGTCTGACTATCATACGTATTCAGGTAAATATATAGTCTGACTATCATACGTATTCAGGTAAATATATAGTCTGACTATCATTACGTATTCAGGTAAATATATAGTCTGACTATCATACGTATTCAGGTAAATATATAGTCTGACTATCATACGTATTCAGGTAAATATATAGTCTGACTATCATACGTATTCAGGTAAATATATAGTCTGACTATCATACGTATTCAGGTAAATATATAGTCTGACTATCATACGTATTCAGGTAAATATATAGTCTGACTATCATACGTATTCAGGAAAATATATAGTGTGACTATCATACGTATCAGGTAAATATATAGTCTGACTATCATACGTATTCAGGTAAATATATAGTCTGACTATCATACGTATTCAGGTAAATATATAGTCTGACTATCATACGCATTCAGGTAAATATATAGTCTGACTATCATACGTATTCAGGAAAATATATAGTCTGACTATCATACGTATTCAGGAAAATATATAGTCTGACTATCATACGTATTCAGGTAAATATATAGTCTGACTATCATACGTATCAGGTAAATATATAGTCTGACTATCATAGTATCAGGTAAATATATAGTCTGACTATCATACGTATTCAGGTAAATATATAGTCTGACTATCATACGTATTCAGGTAAATATATAGTCTGACTATCATACGTATCAGGTAAATATATAGTCTGACTATCATACGTATTCAGGTAAATATATAGTCTGACTATCATACGTATCAGGTAAATATATAGTCTGACTATCATACGTATTCAGGTAAATATATAGTCTGACTATCATACGTATCAGGTAAATATATAGTCTGACTATCATACGTATCAGGTAAATATATAGTCTGACTATCATACGTATTCAGGTAAATATATAGTCTGACTATCATACGTATTCAGGTAAATATATAGTCTGACTATCATACGTATTCAGGTAAATATATAGTCTGACTATCATACGTATCAGGTAAATATATAGTCTGACTATCATACGTATTCAGGTAAATATATAGTCTGACTATCATACGTATCAGGTAAATATATAGTCTGACTATCATACGTATTCAGGAAAATATATAGTCTGACTATCATACGTATTCAGGAAAATATATAGTCTGACTATCATACGTATCAGGTAAATATATAGTCTGACTATCATACGTATTCAGGTAAATATATAGTCTGACTATCATACGTATCAGGTAAATATATAGTCTGACTATCATACGTATTCAGGTAAATATATAGTCTGACTATCATACGTATTCAGGTAAATATATAGTCTGACTATCATACGCATTCAGGTAAATATATAGTCTGACTATCATAGTATTCAGGTAAATATATAGTCTGACTATCATACGTATCCAGGTAAATATATAGTCTGACTATCATACGTATTCAGGTAAATATATAGTCTGACTATCATACGTATTCAGGTAAATATATAGTCTGACTATCATCGTATTCAGGTAAATATATAGTCTGACTATCATACGTATCAGGTAAATATATAGTCTGACTATCATACGTATTCAGGTAAATATATAGTCTGACTATCATACGTATTCAGGTAAATATATAGTCTGACTATCATACGTATTCAGGTAAATATATAGTCTGACTATCATACGTATTCAGGTAAATATATAGTCTGACTATCATACGTATTCAGGTAAATATATAGTCTGACTATCATACGTATCAGGTAAATATATAGTCTGACTATCATACGTATTCAGGTAAATATATAGTCTGACTATCATACGTATTCAGGTAAATATATAGTCTGACTATCATACGTATCAGGTAAATATATAGTCTGACTATCATACGTATTCAGGTAAATATATAGTCTGACTATCATACGTATTCAGGTAAATATATAGTCTGACTATCATACGTATTCAGGTAAATATATAGTCTGACTATCATACGTATTCAGGTAAATATATAGTCTGACTATCATACGTATTCAAGGTAAATATATAGTCTGACTATCATACGTATTCAGGTAAATATATAGTCTGACTATCATACGTATTCAGGTAAATATATAGTCTGACTATCATACGTATCAGGTAAATATATAGTCTGAACTATCATACGTATTCAGGTAAATATATAGTCTGACTATCATACGTATTCAGGTAAATATATAGTCTGACTATCATACGTATTCAGGTAAATATATAGTCTGACTATCATACGTATTCAGGTAAATATATAGTCTGACTATCATACGTATTCAGGTAAATATATAGTCTGACTATCATACGTATTCAGGTAAAATATATAGTCTGACTATCATACGTATTCAGGTAAATATATAGTCTGACTATCATACGTATCAGGTAAATATATAGTCTGACTATCATACGTATTCAGGTAAATATATAGTCTGACTATCATACGTATCAGGTAAATATATAGTCTGACTATCATACGTATTCAGGTAAATATATAGTCTGACTATCATACGTATTCAGGTAAATATATAGTCTGACTATCATACGTATTCAGGTAAATATATAGTCTGACTATCATACGTATTCAGGTAAATATATAGTCTGACTATCATACGTATTCAGGTAAATATATAGTCTGACTATCATACGTATTCAGGTAAATATATAGTCTGCTATCATACGTATCAGGTAAATATATAGTCTGACTATCATACGTATTCAGGTAAATATATAGTCTGACTATCATACGTATTCAGGTAAATATATAGTCTGACTATCATACGTATTCAGGTAAATATATAGTCTGACTATCATACGTATTCAGGTAAATATATAGTCTGACTATCATACGTATTCAGGTAAATATATAGTCTGACTATCATACGTATTCAGGTAAATATATAGTCTGACTATCATACGTATTCAGGTAAATATATAGTCTGACTATCATACGTATCAGGTAAATATATAGTCTGACTATCATACGTATCAGGTAAATATATAGTTGACTTCATACGTATTCAGGTAAATATATAGTCTGACTATCATACGTATCAGGTAAATATATAGTCTGACTATCATACGTATTCAGGTAAATATATAGTCTGACTATCATACGTATCAGGTAAATATATAGTTGACTATCATACGTATTCAGGTAAATATATAGTCTGACTATCATACGTATAGGTAAATATATAGTCTGACTATCATACGTATTCAGGTAAATATATAGTCTGACTATCATACGTATCAGGTAAATATATAGTCTGACTTCATACGTATTCAGGTAAATATATAGTCTGACTATCATACGTATTCAGGTAAATATATAGTCTGACTATCATACGTATTCAGGTAAATATATAGTCTGACTATCATACGTATTCAGGTAAATATATAGTCTGACTATCATACGTATCAGGTAAATATATAGTCTGACTATCATACGTATTCAGGTAAATATATAGTCTGACTATCATACGTATCAGGTAAATATATAGTCTGACTATCATACGTATTCAGGTAAATATATAGTCTGACTATCATACGTATCAGGTAAATATATAGTCTGACTATCATACGTATTCAGGTAAATATATAGTCTGACTATCATACGTATCAGGTAAATATATAGTCTGACTATCATACGTATTCAGGTAAATATATAGTCTGACTATCATACGTATCAGGTAAATATATAGTCTGACTATCATACGTATTCAGGTAAATATATAGTCTGACTATCATACGTATTCAGGTAAATATATAGTCTGACTATCATACGTATCAGGTAAATATATAGTCTGACTATCATACGTATCAGGTAAATATATAGTCTGACTATCATACGTATCAGGTAAATATATAGTCTGACTATCATACGTATTCAGGTAAATTATAGTCTAACTATCATACGTTTCAGGTAAATATATAGTCTGACTATCATACGTATTCAGGTAAATATATAGTCTGACTATCATACGTATCAGGTAAATATATAGTCTGACTATCATACGTATTCAGGTAAATATATAGTCTGACTATCATTACGTTAAGGTAAATATATAGTCTGACTATCATACGTATCAGGTAAATATATAGTCTGACTATCATACGTATCAGGTAAATATATAGTCTGACTATCATACGTATTCAGGTAAATATATAGTCTGACTATCATACGTATAAGGTAAATATATAGTCTGACTATCATACGTATCAGGTAAATATATAGTCTGACTATCATACGTATAAGGTAAATATATAGTCTGACTATCATACGTATCAGGTAAATATATAGTCTGACTATCATACGTATAAGGTAAATATATAGTCTGACTATCATACGTATTCAGGTAAATATATAGTCTGACTATCATACGTATTCAGGTAAATATATAGTCTGACTATCATACGTATCAGGTAAATATATAGTCTGACTATCATACGTATTCAGGTAAATATATAGTCTGACTATCATACGTATTCAGGTAAATATATAGTATGACTATCATACGTATCAGGTAAATATATAGTCTGACTATCATACGTATCAGGTAAATATATAGTCTGACTATCATACGTATTCAGGTAAATGTATAGTCTGACTATCATACGTATTCAGGTAAATGTATAGTCTATCATACGTATTCAGGTAAATATATAGTCTGACTATCATACGTATTCAGGAAAATATATAGCCTTTAAAGTCAAGTTTTGTATTTCCTTGATATTACATTTAAATTTCCTTTTTAATAAATCTATACGGTTATGTAAAAAGGAATGTTTTCTTGTATGGTATCCGTCTGTACGCCTTAATTGCTACGAACTAATAAGCTCTATCAAATTGATAATTGAGCATATCTAATTGCTGTAATTAAATGACAGCTACAAATCAAAGTCATCATAATTAGCTCATTATATTCTCTAATTAGCATTTAATGGAGCATAAGGTAAACAGTCTATTTCATGTACATACTTTTACTTTTTATATCAAAAAATAAAGTAAGACAGTGTCTTATTTTCAGAAAAAGACGGTAGTAACCGCGTGTGTCACGCTTTGTCATAATATTGATAATTGAGGATATCTAATTGCATCAATTAAACTACAGCTACAAATCAAAGTCATCATAATTAGACATCATTATATTATCTAATTAGCGTTTAATAGAGCACAAGTTAGTTTATTTCATATTCATACTTTTACTTTTTATTCCTAAAAATAGCTTGTTATATCAGGATGAGTTAAATAATTTGTTTTTAAAATTACATTAATAAGATAGGAGTTATAATACCTTTTTACAAATTCATAAAGTTTTTTTGTAAGGCTAAACCGATATCAATGAAATTCTGTTAAACAATTGAACGTAAGATTAGTAATTTTTTTTTAAAAAAAATTCATAAAATTCCGATTGTTGCATAAGGGCAATATCCTTTAAAAACTGAAATTCTGTTCTGGAACAATGTATAACCAACCAGCTCTACTGTCCGATTTTTTTTTAATTTAAAAATTTACATTGTAAATATTAACTTAGAAATTTATTGATGACATAGAATTGCTATTTAGAGGTTTATTAAACCAAATTTTAAATGTTCTCAATAATATGTTAGAAGAATTAAATTGTTATATGTAAAAAGTTAACCTAAATAAAACATGTATTTGCTAATGCATTGCATGGATCGATTGATTTCTAAGTCAATTTAAATAAATGTAAACAAATCCGACCAGTAGTGCAGTTCATTATTTCAAAACAAAACTTCAGTTGTTATAGTATGCTGCCCAAAACAACAGTAAGAATTTTATGATTTTTTTTATAAATTGCTAATTTTAGGTTCAATTTTTTTTTACAAAATTTCATTGTTATCGGTTTAGCATTATAAAAACATGTTCTGAATTCATAAAAAATGTTTATAATCTCTTTCTTGTTAATGTATTTTTTAAAAAAAAAGTACTGAACTTATCCTCGCATAATGTACTATTATTTTTAGGTATAAAAAGTAAAAGTACGTACATGAAAAAGACTAATTTATGCTCTATTAAACGCTAATTAGAGAATATAATGACGTCTAATATGATGACTTTGATTTGTAGCTGTAATATAATTACAACAATTAGATATGCTCAATTATCAATATTATGACAAAGCGTGACAAACGCGGTTACTACCGTCTTTTTCCGAAAATAAGACACTGTCTTACTTTATTTTTAGGTATAAAAAGTAAAAGTATGTACAAGTTAATTATGATGACTTTGATTTGTAGCTGTAATGTAATTACAGCAATTAGATAGATATAAAACAGATTAATTATAAATGAATAACAAATAAAGCATGCAACATTAGCTCTATTAAATTTTAATTAGAGAATATAATGATGTCTAATTATGATGACTTTGATTTGTAGCTGTAATTTAATTGAAGCAATTAGATATGCCTAATTATTATCAATATTATGACAAAGCGTGACACACGTAGTTACTAGCGTATTAATATATTGGTTATATGTATAATTACTTTAATCTTTTTATAATTTTGCTACTGATGCAGTTATTGTTTGGTAATTACTCATGATTTGAGAGGAAAAGAAACACTAAGTCATCCTCACATATAGGATTTAATAACCCAAGCGTTTCGATCACTTGGTTTTCATCGACAAGTTATCATGAAGTGTGGTCCAAACGCCTTGTGTAAATAAATCCTTTGTTTGTGCGAAAACTTAGTGTTTTTTTCTTTCTCATCAATACATATGAGTTTATTTTGAAAGTGGTATAAGCCGCTTTATTAATGAATATATTTAATGGTTGGAGTTTTAACATGTATAAGAATACTGACGGGAATTTTTGAGAAAAATATTTGTATTTGCTATCTCAAGATACTTATATCGATCTCAGAATAAATAAGTTATTAAAAGAAATCACCACTTCTCACTGGGGTATAGTGACTTATGCAGCTTTCAAAATAAATGGCTTATATATGAATAATTAAAATTTAAATATTAGAAATAACATCAATTTACGTTATCCTTGTTATTTGTTTGTACTTTTATAATTTTGATATATTTAATATTTTTTTATTGATTTTCAGTTGAAAACTGGAGGAAATATAGAACCATGTCAAGTATGGATTTTGACGTCTCCAGGGAAAAGGTTAATAAAAATCTAGAATTGAATAATGAAATAATCAACTGTCAAATAGAACAGGAAAAAGTCACTGATGACGTGATGATAGGTAAGAAACAACAAACAATAAACTGCAAAATAAAGACTGAAGTCATTAGTGATGATGACGTAAGGGATAATGATGATGAAACTGATGACGTCACCGAAGATAACAATAAACCAGCTATAATTAGTAAAATAAAACAAGAAAATGTTGATTATTGCGATATAATGAATGATAATTGTCATATGATGACTTGCAAAATGACAGAAGAGAACACTAATTATATTGTAAAGCGTGATATTCATGAGATCAAAACAGAAAATATTGAAGGATACAATTTAGAGCAGAGTTCAGTATATGAGTCAGAAAGTAATTACAGAAATGCCGCGTCATTAAAAAATGATTTGATTTTTCACCATATTGATGATAAAAAGACGATTTCTTGTCGACCTCGGAGGGACTTGGAAAACAGCAAGTCATATGTTTATATCAGTGATGACAGACGGAAAGGTGTTTTCATTTGTTACTGCTGTCATCAGGATTTCATTAGAGAAGATGACTGGCAAACACATATGAACCATTATTATAATTATATGGGGTGTTTTCCAAAAATGATAAAAATATTTCTTAACGATATTGGAGAGAAAATAAAATGTAATCAAGGTAATTATTATAAATGCAAAACATGCAGTTATATTTGTAAACAATTAAATCCTTTGTTTACTCATTATGAACAACAACACTGCGTGCGTAGGTTACCTTGCGGGTTTTGTCCTAATCGATTATCATATTGCGTGAGGTATTTAAAAGATCATGTTACGAATAAACATTCACCAAATACAGTTTTATTGTTTTGCAACGACTGTAATTATAAATCAACAAAAAGAATGTATCTCAGAGATCATATTTTAAAGACTCATATAGAAACTAAATTAAAATGTAAATTATGCTCGTTTGAATCGAATAGTCGCCGACTTCGATATCATATGCTGTCGAAACATCACAACGGTAATAACCTGCTCAAGTGTAACCTGTGCAATTATTCAACACACATCGCATCGAGTTTTGCTTCCCATTTTAAATATCAACATTCATTAAAAACAAAATTTTGGAAATGCGATAAATGCTTGTATAAAACAAAAAGAAAAGACGCTCTTAAATATCACGAAATATCCAAACATTCTACAAAAAAAGATAAATTCATTTGTAAACGTTGCGATAAAACATTTGAAAAAGAAACTGATATTAAAAAGCATAGAAAATGGAATCATTATAACACAATAAAATATAATTGTACTGATTGCAATTATTGGACGCACAGGAAAGATGTCTATTTTAGTCATTTAAATTTAGTACATAAAGATCAACCTGAATTTCAGTGTTGCCAATGTAAGCAGGTTTGCAAGAACAGTGTTGACTTTCAGAAGCATGTTTACACTGCGCATGATCCATTTAAAAGAATCTATTATTGCGCTTTATGCCCTTTTAACACTAACCATAAAGTTAGCTTACGATCACATATAGAAAGAATACATATTTGTAAAATATATAAATGCAAAAAATGCATATATAAAGCAACTTCTCAAGTTATTTTATCAAATCATTATTATAAAAAGCATAAAGTAAGCGGAACAAACATTAGATGATTTTACTAAAGTTATGTCAGTTGAAGAAATAACCTTAAAGCTTCTAAGGGATTTTATATATATATAATTAAAAGAAACGGTCCAGCGGACTTTTTTAAAATAAAATAAATTCAAAACGAAGGAAACACACAGAAAACAGGGCGGTACTGAGTACCGCCCTGTCTTCCTGCGGGACTCTTCGCTCTTCGCACCTCCTGATGACGACGATGGTCGAAATATCGATGTGAGTTATGTCTGTGTGTTTCCTTCGTTTTGAATTTATATATATATATATATATATACTTTTTTTCGTTGGAAATACGATCCAAAACGGACAAATATAGTTCAATATAAACAAAGAAACATAGAGAAATCAGAAGAACACACTTACAGTCTCTAATTTTCGGTTTGAACCGTCTTCAGGAGAGATAAGAGAGGGAAACCAAGCGCACTGGATCAGAGACGGTTGGAGACCGTCTCCAACCGTCTCTGATCCAGTGCGCTTGGTTTCCCTCTCTTATCTCTCCTGAAGACGGTTCAAACCGAAAATTAGAGACTGTAAGTGTGTTCTTCTGATTTCTCTATGTTTCTTTGTTTATATTGAACTATATATATATATATATATATATATATATATATACGTTCTAGAGAAACTAGAAGAACCACCGTGTAGTGCTGCCCCTTTGCGGAGGAGAGAATAAATAGAAATCCCTCCAATATTTATTTACAAAACAAGTTAAAAAAGAATATAATATGGAATAGTAATGAAGACAACGATAAATATGAAAACAATGAGAATCCATAACATAATAAAATATATATATATTACTGTATCGTAATGTACAGTATATCGGTTGGTGGACTCATACACGTCTCCGCTCCTTCGTTCCTTCTCCTTTTTCTATTTCCTGAAGACGGAAAGACAGCCGAAATGATGGAAAATTTCGTCGTCCTCTTTTTTGTGTTCTATAGTTGTAACTTTAATGATATATATATATATATATATATATGTATATATAAATTGTAAAAATAAAATAATAATAAATTAATTAACGGTAGATGTTAAGACCAGGAGGAGAGTGAGCCCCAAGGAAGCATATAAATGCCTCTTCAGAAGCTCAAAGAGTGACATGGGAGTTAGTTTGCTTCTGAAGTGGGGCTCGCTCTCCTCCTGGTCTTAACATCTACCGTTATCTAATTTTGATTATTATTTTTAATTTTTTTTTTTACAATTTATATATAAAAATTGTATTTAAACACAATGTATTTTTAGAAAATCTTCTCATATATCCTAAAAAAACAAAGTATTTTAACTTTAATAAAGAAAATAGCATAAGTTTCTATTTTTTTTTTTAATATTTCAGTAATATTTTTTTGTTCTAATTGTTCATGTTTCATTTTCAATCTAATAATATGCTTCCTTACAGTTTTATTTTATAACATATTACTGTATTTTGTATACAAACATTTGAAATGGAGATGTTATTTATTTTATATATCATATCTAGTCTATCAGTTCTTTTAAAACTCTGTTGTTTTTGATAAAAAAGCTCTAAAAGACATTCATGTATTTTAAAATAAATTGGATATCCAATTGTTTTCAGTAATGGTGGTAAATTATTAAACAGTCTTGTTAATCAGTGAGAGAGGAAAGAAAAGGCAGGTTGTGTTTATAGTTTATATTCCTTATTAATTTGTTTTTCTTTTTCCTTGTGGTTTTGTACTTCATTGATTTGCATCACGTGTTATGTGTGATTATTTCTGCAATATATATATATATATATATATACACTTTTTCGTTGGAAATACGATCCAAAACTGATAAATATAGTTCAGTATAGACAAAGAAGCATAGAGAAATCAAAAGAACTCACTTACAGTCTCTAATTTTCGGTTTGAACCGTCTTCAGGAGAGATAAGAGAGGGAAACCAAGCGCACTGGTTCAGAGACGGTTGGAGACTCCAACGGTTAGGTCTCCAACCGTCTCTGAACCAGTGCGCTTGGTTTCCCTCTCTTATCTCTCCTGAAGACGGTTCAAACCGAAAATTAGAGACTGTAAGTGTGTTCTTTTGATTTCTCTATGTTCCTTTGTCTATATTGAACTATATATTATAATATATATATATATATATATATATATTAACGCAGAGGCACACGACATTCCCCTGTCTCGGCAGAATCTGGTTGAGAGTACAACTATTCTACATGTTAATAGTGATTTCAACAGACTTAAAATTCTAGAGGCACTGTACATTAAAGATATGTTACCCAGTTAAAGTGTCCAAAATAATGAATTTCATATAATCCCCAGTTTTAAAAATATAGATAATTCTTTTGAATTAGCAATACGGTGGGCGATGACCGCGTTAGGTTGAGTTGAAGTGCTTTTTGTTTTTGTTGACCCTCACTCACCCCTACTCCATCCCCACCACCTAGCTTTCACTTAGACTTACAAAAATACTGTTCAGTTGGCATTTAAACGCCTATGTAATATGTATATCTAGTCAATATAAGTAGTTTAAGAACCTGATGATGACCCACGGAGCCGAAAGATTGTCTTGTTAGTTTAGTATAGTAGTTAATTAAATATAGATATTCCAGGTGAAGTGATTTTTACTGTTCTAGCCTTCTGAATGTCTTTTTCTAACCTGCTTTGGCAGTTATCACAGGCACAGGAAGATCCTGAGAAACATAGAAGCTATAAGTAAAAAAAATGAATGCAGAATCTGCCATCAAATTCAATATATATATATATATTCAGGTAACTCACCACAAATATATTTATTATAATATAGTATAATATAGTTTTTATGTCATGTGAAAGAAGAAGAAACATTGTTGAAAGCGCCCTCATAAAAGACTTTTCTAAGAACTTGGTCAACACTAGTCCAGGCCTTTTTAAATTAGATGAATTTCTAATTGAAGGAATTATCAAACAAATCAAGACTATTTCAACAGTTATAGGGAAAAATACTGTCAATGATGCCAATCTTACTCCTTCTTTAAATCAAAATTCATAACCTGCTTACAACTTGTATTCACTTGCTCTCTGACGACGTGAAAACGAAAGGCCTTAGAGCGACTATCTTCTTTAATTTGTGGTGAGTTACCTGAATATTTATATCACGTGTTATTGTGACAATTTTCTATATATATATATATATGATCAAACCACAATAAGAAATGGGAAAACAAGACTAAGATCTTTCAACCGTAACAAGCGGTCTTCGTCAGAGTCAAAAACCCAACTGAGTTTCTAATTGTGGTTTGATCATTGATTGTTATTTCACGTGCTTATGTGAAATCTTTTTATATATATATATATATATATATATGTCAATGATCAAACCACAATATGAAAGATCTTAGTCTTGTTTTCCCATTTCTTATTGTGGTTTGATCATTGATTGTTATTTCACGTGTTTATGTGAAATCTGTATATATATATTTCTGAATTTTTGTAGCAGTCCTTCTTTTAAGCACATATTATTAAAAACATAACCCATAGTTGGCAGAAACTTGCTTCTTTATAAGTTGCTCTATGTTCCTAAATAAAGATTTCCTTGTTGTATCTAAACTATATAACAAACTTCCTACACAGTTAACAGTTTGTTATATAACAAACGATAGAAGGTGGCTTCTCATCCTGAAGATGGCTCTATGAAATAATTGAAAACATGTTGACTGTTAACTGTGTAGGAAGTTTGTTATATAGTTTAGATACAACAACGAAATCCTTATTTAGGGAGATAGAGAAACTTATAAAGAAGCAAGTTTCTGCCAACTACGGTCATGTTTTTAATAATATATATATATATATATATGCAGCCTTTGGAGCGATTCACATCTTTTCCTGAAGACGAGGACATCGAAATATAGTAGTGAGTTCAGTGATTTCTTTTCTATGTGTTCTTTTAAAAATTCTAGTTTATATATATATACATATAAAAAGATTTCACATAAACACGTGAAATAACAATCAATGATCAAACCACAATAAGAAAATGGGAAAACAAGACTAAGATCTTTCAACCGTATCAAGCGGTCTTCGTCAGAGTCAAAAACCCAACTGAGTTGGGTACTCAGTTGGGTTTTTGACTCTGACGAAGACCACTTGTTACGGTTGAAAGATCTTAGTCTTGTTTTCCCATTTTCTTATGGTGGTTTGATCATTTATATATATATATATATATGCTCAAAAATTGTTATTGACCTCTTCTATTCTATTCACTGTTTCGTTATTGAGGGCTAGGTCAAATAAAAGAAAATAAACTTCTTTCTAGGCCGACGTTTCGATGTATTTGTACATCATCTTCAGGGCTAAAAATTAGAGTAAGACTATAATACATTTATCAAAACAATCTACAACTCACATAGAGAAATTTTAACAAAAGTGTGTGTTATTTCTCTATGTGAGTTGTAGATTGTTTTGATAAATGTATTATAGTCTTACTCTAATTTTTAGCCCTGAAGATGATGTACAAATACATCGAAACGTCGGCCTAGAAAGGAGTTTATTTTCTTTTATTTGACCTAGCCCTCAATAACGAAACAGTGAATATATATATATATATATATATTATTTTCTAATATTTTCATTGTAATGTATAAATATATATATGTTTACATAATATGTTCTTTTTTTTCTTATATTCCAAAATCTTGTCTATAACAAAACAATAATTTATTTTATAAAAAAAAAAAACTAAAAAACCATAAAGCCATGTTTTGGACACCATTACAATTTTGGGCTACTACAGGTAGAACATACTGGTGAAATATTGAACATCAATAGAGGATTCTATTGTCGGTAGTTGATGAGAATACATAACTAATAATGTATATTCTTAAATTAAATGAAAAACATCAAGATATTAATCCATGTAAATACAGTTTGATAAAAGTAAGGTTATTTCCTAGAAATGGTAAAGAAATTCAATTTCTGCTTGGTTGCTTATAATAGCAATTTTATAGAACAATCATATCCTGTTTTATTCAAAAGGAAATCTTATTTATGTCTTAACCCTTCTGATGATACTATATGTGTAACGAAGGGACACCAAGCGCACTTGTGAAGCGACGGTTGGAGACACAACCAAATATATATATATATATATGATCAAACCACAATAAGAAATGGGAAAACAAGACTAAGATCTTTCAACCGTAACAAGCGGTCTTCGTCAGAGTCAAAAACCCAACTGGGTTTTTGACTCTGACGAAGACCGCTTGTTACGGTTGAAAGATCTTAGTCTTGTTTTCCCATTTCTTATTGTGGTTTGATCATTGATTGTTGTTTCACGTGTTTATGTGAAATCTTTATATATATAGGTCTCCAACTCACTTGGTGTCCCTATCTCAACTCTCCTGATGACGGTGCAACCGAAAATTAGAGACACCATTGTGTTTGTTCCTTAGTTCTGTGTTTGTGATTCACCGTGAAACGTTTATATATTTATATACAGATTTCACGTAAACACGTGAAATAACAATCAATGACCAAACCTCAATACGAAAAGGGAAAACAAGACTAAGATCTTTCAACCGAAACAAGCGGTCTTCGTCAGAGTCTGAAACACTAGACGCAGAAAACATCTGGTGAGGGGTTGAGAAAAGTGGGAGGGAAGAGTGGTATTTTAAAAGGGTGAAAGCGCAGGAAAGGACTAATGTCCAGAAGGGATGTTTGGGGAAACAAAGGAGTACAGTAAGAAAGAGTAAAAAAAACTATCCATTAGATGTCAACTCTCTTAGAAGAGGCTATTCTTCTAAGCCTATTAATAGGAACAAACAATTAGCAATTTATAACAAAAAAAAAATTCATGAAATTTCAATTACGGTCAAGAGCAATAAAGCTATAAAAACTGTTTGTTTATCCTTCACTAAGGGATCACCTGCTATACTTGTCGAATTTTTGATATTTTTTTACATTGACTGAGAAATTTGTTGAGTCAATCCACTGAAATAAAATTGATGTTTATAATGAAAAAATTTAAATAACTCGTACTTTTAAGAGATATAAGAGGAATACTATTTTTACATGTAAAAATTCAGTCCCAATAAACATAAATGTTTATTGCTTTCGTTGGTATGTTGGATTTGTCTTACAAAATGCTATAATCAATCTATATATTGTACTTATATATTGTATCGATATATTGTACTCTTGAACAAAACTTAATATCAGTTTAAATTATTTTGGTTTGTGAATTATAGTAGCATTGGGTAAAATTGATGCGTGAGGAATAGTCCCTTTCCTAAAGAAAGAGGAGTTATATTTGTGGACAAGTATTCAGAATTTTCACTATTCTAGTCTAGTAGTTCACATCTATCATTTTTAAAAATTTCAACCTTCCAGATATAAAATTTTTAAATTATACTGAATAGCTGGCATCAACTTTGATTTGAGTATGTAAAATTGACTAATTACTAATGTATTTTTTATATATTAAAAACTCTAATATAATATTTATTATATATATATATATATATAATCATATATATATGTAATATATATTGTACTCTATATAACAGAGTACAATAGGCAAGAAAAAAATAACACTCACTCAGAGTGAATTGGTATATATGATTTTTGACAAATGGAAAGAAAAGTGGTTTTTATTAAATACTAGGAACTCATGAAACTCCCAGTATAGTAATTATATAAAAAAACCAAAAATAAAAAATTTCATTCAAAATTGAAAACATATTTGAAGATAAATAAATGAAATTATCCGACATGTTAAATTAAGAATTATCTTAAAACGACTTTTTTTCTTAGATGTTTCTGACATTTGTCAGACGAAATAGTAATATTTCCAAATTTTAAATGGGAAAATTTGTCTTAAATATTCAATGTAGAAGGAGGTCAGATTATACTAATGATATTATATGCATCAATGGTATGATATTCAAAAATAAGCATATATACTGTTAAGTGAGTCAGTCACTATCTGTACTACCTCAGGAATGAAAGACTAATAAACATCTCTCATTTAGACATTTATATTATATCTAAATGGAACATTATTTATTATATACCCACGAAGTATGATATGTTTACTTATAGTAAAGTTGAGTGTAGCCCACTCCAGATTTTTTTATAATTAACTTATTATAATAAATGAGTTTACTGTTCAATTTTATTAAGCAAACAACTTTGAAATTTCTTAAATATGAAATAGTCATTATATTTAATTTCAGTAATTTTAGCTTAAAAGATTATTTCATTCAATAAAGAGATATGAATCATTAATATTTATGAATCAGCAAAATTATTTAACTTCGATTAATTGTTGAAGTAGTCTTCAGGTTTCAAACGTGATTTTGTTTTATAAGTATGTTATAAAACACCATCTTATATGTTATCATATTACATATTATAAATTACATAACATATTTGATTTCAATAAATTACCTTGGTCAACACATTTTTGGGTGCTCATGGTTTCTAAGCTGATTTAAATTAATTTATAGGTGCTGATTCCAAAAATCATACGAGATGTTTGCTATTTAATACCTTTTTTTTTAAATAAATTAGGGGAAATAAATTTATGAATACATTATAGCGTCACAATTGCAATTTAAGTTGTTATTGTGATCTTTGTTAAATGATTATGACATCACAAACCTTAAAGCTTTTACTTGTTTTGCATAAAAAAATTAAACAAGACTACATTCTCTTTGAGGCGATTAAAATCAGTTGCTTAAGCAAACCAAATGTGTGTTGTTATATTTGCGGGGATATACGTTGAAATCTAAATATATTGCATACGTATTTGTTTACGTATTACAAATATTTTGTTGTAATTAATGAATATGTGCCTCAAAGTTAAATAAAAATAGTGTTTCCTGGATTTTCCTGTCATTATTGTAGCTACCATATTTCCTCCCTACAGAAAGGGGTATACCATAGCAGAAAAACTAGACCTGATGGAGAAAAAACAACAACATTTCTGGAAATCAGCGCCCTTAAATTAGGTAAAAACAGTTAAAACATCTTAGTACTTATTGAATTATTCAACTTTTAGTATTAAAAACGTTGTAACGAAGTACTACTATACAAAACATTACTGCGACCGACCTGGACTTACGGACTTGAACTATGGAGTTGTGCAAAACCATCCAATATTCATAGAATACAATCAATGCAATCTAAAATCCTCCGCACTATCACAAATGCTCCGTATTACGTCAAAAACTACACCATTCATAAAGACCTAAAAAAATTCCATTCATCCAAAACCTTGCCTCTGATCGTTATAAGTCATTATAACAACCTTTCCTCTCACCCAAATCCATTTGTACGAATCCTTGCTTCCTCCTCACCTTGCCAGAATCCCCCAAGACGACTCAAGAGAAAATGGCCCAGGGATCTACTATTACAATAATATACTTTAAAAATTATATTATTGTATAATATAATTATACAATAATATATTACTTTAAAAAAAAACAAACAAACAAAGTGAGAAGTTGAACCAGTGGGTTTCATTCTTTGCTCAGGTGCATCGATGTCATTGTGTAATCTATTATTAAATATGCCTGTTACGCATAATATGCGTAGTTGTATATTTGTAAATAAAGATGATAAGAAAAAAAACGTTGAATAATTAGTATTCATGAACTAGTGATTGATATTTCATTTGAATAATTTATTAAAGTGACTGGCATGTATAAAACGCTATTTCATTGTATAAATAAATAGGAATGATTAATTAGAATCATTAATTAAAATGAACAGCATGTTTAGAACGTTTTTTAATTGAAATAATAATTCATTAAGAACTATTCATAAGTATCTCGTGAGTATAAATTAGTTAAAATGATTAATATGTTTTCGATTCCGGAAACGACAATCAATTATAACTAATTATGAAATATTTATACAATGTCACTAGAATTAATTAGTTAAAATGAACATAAAGTTTAAAAATTCTCTTTTCATTCAAATGTTGGAGAATATTATTTAAGGTGGATTCACCATGTTTCGACTAGTTTCCAGTCATCCTCAGGGTATAAATATTTATATATATATATATATATATTGATAAGAGTATCAGCCGTGAAGTAGAAACAAAACTAAAGTTTATCAGGACTCGGTCAGTTCTTCAGGTTCAAATTAAACTCTCAATGCCAAACGTTTCGGTTTTTATTCAAAAAATTAAGTATGGTAAGATTTTAAATAAAAACCGAAACCATTGACAATGGGAGTTTAATTTGAACCCAAAGAACCGAACGAGTCCTGATAAAGTTTATAATAATGTAATATGTATATGAAACATTTATATATATATATATATATATATGAATATATAATATATATATATAAATATATAATATATAATATAATAATAATATAATATATTTATATATATATATGAAACATTTCATATATATATGAAAAATAAATTAATAAAGAACAAAGAAAGGTAAATTAATTTTTAAAAGAAAATAAAAATATACAAAGCAGTTGACGTAAAATAAAAGTGTTGAAAGTTAATAAGAAGTATAAGAGAAAGTATAGTTAGAAATAAAGAAAGTAAGTTTTAAAGATAAGGAAGTAACTTGCTTACATCATTAGAATAAATTTGTTTAATTGGCCAGTTTATTAAACGGTATGACAATGCAAATTACATCAATAGTTTTTAATTATGATATAATTATACAGTTACGCAAGTCATTTGAATTAAATAGTTAAAGTGATTATAATTTTCAAACGTGATTCGTTTGTTTAACTAATTATTAATGAATAAGAAAAATTAGTAATTATTTTACACATATTACAAATAATTACACTAACCAATTATTTACTATTATCAGCATATTTAAAACTCTTATTACTTTGAGCAAATGATTTTTCAAAATATAGTAATTTTTAAATTCACTTAAGTTTAATTCGTGTAATCTGTAAATATGGTAGCATGTTTGAACGTTATTCGATTATACAAATAAGTAATATTCATATAAATTTAATTAAATGAGTAGAAATGATGGCAATGTTAGAAATTAACATTTTGAAGTATTTTCTTTGTTACTCAGAATATGTAGTATTGCTTGTGCAATCTGTTATAGTGTGGTATTTACTCATATTTGGGGATTTCATGAATTACGTCTCTACACAAAAAATAGTTTAATATAAAACTAACAATCCCAATGTACATTTAGGTAAATTCGTATACCTGTCAAGACATCCTCTGAACTCCATCACAATCCTAGCAACACCTTCTTCAACCTTTCTCAGTAATTTCTAATTCAATCTCAAATCCCGTAGATCGACCCTCAACAGTACAGGTAACTAAAATTCTTTGTTACTTATAAATTTGATCATATTTCAGTATGTTGTCATGTTTTATTAAGGTTTAAGATTAATGAAGTCATATTTCGTTCTAATTCCCTTGTTAAAAACATCAACAGTTCAATTCAACATTCATATATAATATTCCATTTCAAATAATTCACACTCATGTTCTTAAAGCTCACAGATATGAATATGTTTTAATTGCTACCCTGAAGAAGAGCACTAAGTGTTTGAAACGCGTTGTTAGTTTCATTTTAAACTTCTTTTGTATGGTAAGTTGAAATTCTTTAAATCCCCAAATTGTAAATGTGTTTACAATTTGAATAAATTTGTTCAAAAAAATGACAATGTTAGAAAAATAACTGTTTGAAGTTATTACTTTAAATTATTCTGTTAATCTAAATAATCAATGTTAGTATAATTTAACTAAATTAGTTTAAATATTGACATTGTTAGAACACAACTTAAGAATTTTCTTCAAATAATTCTGTTACTAATGTTGTAATAATTAATGTTCGTTTAATTTGACTAAATTAGTTAAATTAATGACAATGACAAGCTGGAAACTAATTACTAATAATTGTATGACATGGCATTTAGAATAATTTGGGGATATAAAACTGTTATTCAATGCGCAAATAACTTTAAATAATTTGGAAGCTGAATTAGCCATATACGTTTATAATTATAACGTGATTTAATTGTGCAATTAAGTTACAATAATTAGTAATTATAATTAATTTGAAATTAGTTAAAATGAGCAGCATATAAAAAAGGTGTTGCATTTCTATGAATGAACTATGCATTGTTAATAATTACATATTAAAAACACATTCTATCTTAATCAATTAATAATTCTGAGGTAAAATGGATAAACCAACAAAAGTCTCCACACAAATGAAGTTTTATTCAACGCGTTTCGAACACTTTGTGTTCATCATCAGGAAGACACTATAACACAAATTATATCTAATTAGTTACAAAAATTAGAGTGAAATAATAAAATTCAATTAAGAGAATTCAAGACATACCAAGGATGTGGTACTGACGGGTTGGTCCAGTGAACACAACTGGACAAACGGAAACTGGACCAACCCGTCAGTACCACATCCTTGGGTATGTCTTGAATTCTCTTAATTGAATTTTATTATTTCACTCTAATTTTTGTAACTAATTAGATATAATTTGTATTATAGTGTCTTCCTGATGATGAACACAAAGTGTTCGAAACGCGTTGAATAAAACTTCATTTGTGTGGAGACTTTTGTTGGTTTATCCATTTTACCTCAGAATAAGTAAATACCACACAATTACGGATTGCACAACTAATGATTTCAATTAATAATGTGACTAGTGTGTTTAAAACTCGATTTTATTGTGTACATAACTTTGAATGATTAATAATATTTAGTCATGTAAGATGTAGGTTATATCTGAATGAATTAGCTATTATGGCTGCCATATTTAAATTAAAACTCTGTTCATTTAAATTCTATAGATTGGTTCAAATATCATCATATGTAAAATATAATTCGAGTTTTCAAATAATCTTGAATGATAAGTTTGTATAATTTAGTCATGCACATTCTTTTTAAATATATAACTTGTGGTTCCTTTCTACAAATAACTATACAATGATCAAACCACAATAAGAAATGGGAAAAATGTGGTTTGATCATTGATTGTTATTTCACGTGTTTATGTGAAATCTTTTTATAAATAACTATACATATTTAGATTATACATATTCTGAGGTAAAATGGATAAACCAACAAAAGTTTTACACACATTATATTTTAATAAATTATTAATGTAACTCCCGTGTTTAAAACTCGATTTCACTGAGTACACAATTTTGAATGATTTGTAATAGTTAGACATGTTTAATTAATAGTATTTTAATTAATAATAGTTTAATTAATAGTATGTTTAATTTGATAAGTTAGTTAAAACAGACGCCATGTTTATAACTCAACTTCATTGAAAATATAACTCTAAATAATTAATAGTAACTAATTGGACAGATACCTCTAATCTAAATAAATTAGTTTGAATGATCAGCATGTTTCATACTCATTTTCATTGAACTAATTATTTAACTATTTATTATAAATGACTGTCATATTGTATAATTTAGTTCAAACATATTATTTCAATTAACTATTTCATATGGATTAGTATTTTTACTAAGGATTACATGAAAAAGGATGACTCAACGAGTATTTTTATAAAAGTCAGTCATACCTTGAGAATAGTTGCTGAGAATGACTTGCATGGGCTTCCGTACACTTAGTGCACGACTAATTTGGACAGTCGAAGGGTCCAAAGTCAAATACGAGTATTACCTACCGAACAGGTTGTGCAAACAGATGGCTTGATTTCCTACTATTAATTTTACGAGTATTCTAATTTGATATTTTATCAAATTAAATGTTTATGGATAATATATAAAAACTGATTATTCATTATTACTTGCAAAAATAAAATACAAATAACACATGCCCAATATTTTAGCATAATCATTCAATTTAAATATGATTATGATTAAGCATACGTATTAAACATGTTGATTATTTTAAATAATTTCTTTAATTAAACGTACATTCATTCATATATTATAATGCAGAAAAATCACAATAAACAAAAAAACACGTGAAGCAATTAATAAAATTAAACCACAAGGGAAAAAAAGAATACAATAGAAAAAATGCTCTGAGGCCTTTCAATTTATGTCATCAGAGAGCAAAAAAAGTAAGAATTAAGAAGATAACATAAAATGTATGTACAAGGAAGACCTTTTTTTTCCCTTATGGTTTAATTTCATACATTATAAGTATATACATTCATAGCCAGAAATTGTTTAATGATATTAGTCAATTAGTTTTTTTGATAATTTCCACTAATTTACTCGATTGAAATATATGGAACTTTATCATAATAATAAATCATATTTCTACAATGAAATCACATCTAAAAAACCTACCTATCATATTAAGTCTTTTATTCTAGAGAAATTATGAATGACTAATTCGTAATTATTGATAATTCAATGAAATGAAGACTGTTTTATTTATTCCAAATCATCGTTTTATGAGGAATTCATAATTACTAATTATTCATCGTTACTTGCACAGTCGAATCACAATTAAACATGATGACATTTTAAATAATTTATTCAAATAAAACAATCTCTAATTAATTATACAGATTAAATTAAGTTATTACCTAATTAAATTAGACTTTTAAACATAATAATTATTATTTTAATTAATTTATTCGAATTAAGCATTCTGATTTATAAATGTATAAAGTTATTTTTTCATAAATAGGTTTTTTTAAACATGTAAACATAATAACTAATTAATTCCAATTAAACGAACTTTAGTGATGCTTCGTCATTTTTTCAAAAACTAGCACTGTCATTATTTTTAACTAATTTAGTCAAATTAAACAAACATCTCTAATTCAGAATAACAGAACTATTGTAGGGTAAAAATCTAATGAAATGGTCTCCACATATAAAACTTTTAATGATATAAACAACGCGTTTCGAACATGTAGTGTTCTTCCTCAGGCATTAACTAAAAAATACAATGACACCAGAGAGTCATCTATAGTACAAAGTAAATAAGTACAAAACTTTGTACTTATTTACTTTGTACTATAGATAACTCTCTGGTGTCATTGTATTTTTTGGTTAATGCCTGAGGAAGAACACTACATGTTCGAAACGCGTTGTTTATATCATTAAAAGTTTTATATGTGGAGACCATTTCATTAGATTTTTACCCTACAATGAGTAAATACCACATAATAACTGATTGCACTACATTAGAATAACAGAACTATTTCAAATAATTTATTGGATGAATTCGTTTCTACTATTCATTATTGTACCTATTCATTACACTTAAACTTTACATAATTTGTTTAAAGTAACACAATATTTAAAGTAATTACCTGAATGAATTGATTCTGACATTGTCATCATTATATCTAGTTTGTTCCAATTAAACAAACATTACCCTTCTCACATTAACAAATTATTTCAAGTCATTTCTTCAATGAATTACCTTCTAACATTGTCATTTTTGTAAATAATTTATTCCAATTAAACAAACATGAGTTATTCAGAATAACAAGGTATTTATTTTTTCAATAAATAGAGTTTTATTTGCAAAAAACTACCGTATTTTTAATTAATTCCCTGAAATTAGTTAAACAGATGGTATTACATAATCATAAACAAAGATTACTTATTCAGATTATCAAATTAATGAATATTTCAAAAGATTAGTTTTAACATTGTCATTATTGTAACTAATTTAGTCAAATTAAACGAATATTTCTTATTCAGATTATCAGAATCATTTCAAGAAATGACTTTTAAAAAATTAGATTCTAGTGGTATCATTATATAGGATGATTCAGTGAATTTGAAAAATCATTACGTACTCAGATTAACAGAAGTAATTAAAGAAATTAGATTCTAACAATGTAATTATTTTATCTATTCACTGAAATTAAACGATGATTAGTTATTCAGAAGTAACAGAAGTATTCTTCTGAAAAAAATTCTTCTGAAGTTTAGAAATTAGAAATTTATTTAGAAATTTTCATAGTTAATATAAATAAAGTAAAGAAACGTAAATAAATCCGACAGTACAACAGGCAATTATTATTTCAAGACGAACTTTCAGTTTTATATATATTTTGCCTTTTCTTGTGATCATAATTTTGTGAAATTTTTTTTATAAATTATACTAATTTTAGGGTAACTTTTTTGACGAAATTTCATTGTTTTATATAGTTTTGTGGTTTAGCGTTGAAGAAACATTTTCTGTAAATATAAAATGTACTGCAACGCCTCTTTGGTTAATGTAATTTAAAAAAAAAAAAAACTCAACTCATCCCCACATAATGCTTTATTTTTAGATATAAAATCATTTTGGTTCTTCAAAGGATTTAGCTTTATCTTCCTCACAAACTTTCAAATTCAATCATCATTCAAAGTATTTACATTTTATTGAAAAAAAAAATTGCAAGTTGTTTTCAAAAATTGAGGATTTTTCGCCTATTTTACCTCTTAACTTTGATGATAATGCCTAAATTTCCAGTCTAGAAATAGTAGTTTAAGAGAAAATATAAATCACACACTATTCATAACAAGTGTTAACTAAAAAGCCAGAAACCACAGTAATTTTAATGAAAATAGCATGTACAAAACACAAAAAGCTGATATTTTTTTTCACAGAAAGTATATTTTGATGAAGTGTAATATTGGTTCGAGTTTACTGTTTTCTATCATGTGTAACAGGAACTTTATTATAAAAATTGGTCATTATAAGTCTGTTGCTTTTTTTGAGATATTCAGATTAATTTATTAATCATATTTTTTGGACATCAAAAATTGAACGGTTTCACTTTTGATATATTATATAGAATATCTTAAATCAAACAAATATCTGAAAATAATATAAGAGATTTACTTAGTTACAAACTATAATCTCAGTGCGTATTGATTATTTATATTTGTTCTCAAACTATCTGTTCTTATAATTTAATTTTTATCTACCGAATACTCGACACTTTATTCCATAATTTCCGGAAAGTTACTGTAATTAATTATTATATCTCTAATTATAGTAATTAATGACAGCTAATTTTTAAAGCGTTTAGTACTTTGTTGACTACTTTGAAACACAGATTTCTCAAATTTATCCTGTGTCCATATAAAGATAGCAAACATGATCGGCAACCCTGTTTGAAACCTCCACGAAGAAGTTTGTTTTGCATATTTTCAATCAATTTGAATATGTCAAGAGGTTAGTAAATGTAATAAGTAGTTAATTATGATTGATAAATAATTTTTTTAAACTGCTTTATATTATAAAATCAATCTATAAGAATTCCTATTTTACTTCAGTTTTCTTGATTGCTACGGTTGATTAATTATAGTATATTGTTGGATTTAAATCCTTAATGGGGTTACACTGCTTGCAGTAATAATTTAGACCAGTGTTCAAAGAATCATGGATGTTCTTTTCTTTCAGAAGGATCAGACTCGTTGAGTAACATTAAAATAGAAGATGCTTCTTATAAACGTGCACAATCAGGTAAATAACTATATTTTAAGTTCAGTTTTGTAATTACCGTACATTAAATTGAAATTTTGTACCTTAAGAATTTTTATGTAGTGTACAGGCTTAAGTATCGATGTACTGAATCAAATATTCGATGTACTGAATGAATCAAATATATTTGAACGATGAATCAATAATACTGAATCACTTTTCAGTTCAAGGGAAATGTACGGATATTTAAGTTTTTGACGTATCGTTGAAGTTGCTTTGTAGTTTTCATCTTATGCTAGGACACTTTATACTGTAAAGTGTATACGGTTTTAGAAATAATAAGGTTAATGATATTAATGTTAAAATTTGTCACTGTTTTTTAGTTTTCGTTTCTAATAGTAACAAGGGCACTTATACTTTTTTAGTTTATGATGAGAACGAAATAATTTCGTATTAGTTGTCAGTATTTCTCATGCGTATGTTCAATGTTTTTTTGTTGTTCGAGCTATTATGCGCATAATGTCTTCTCGAATGTGAAGTCATCCCAATGTAAGAATTTTGATAGCTTTCACAGACTCCGTGGTTACGTTTTTATTCCATACAAAAAATTTGGGTAGAGTGTACTTAAGGACCCCCAGCGTTTACAGAGACCGACCTTTACACAGAGGTTATAAGGGTTTCCCTATTCTCCAGTAGGGATTTTGGAGTAATTTCTTTTTTTTAAATGGTAACTCATACTTATATTGCAGTTATGTTTCTTTCAATATAAGCTTAATTAGTTCTTGCTATATTCCTAGTTTGGGAGAAGACCAAACACTTCTTTGAGTCTAATAAATATACATTATTTACCTGAAATTATCGATTACAACAAAATCCATCCATGTTTACATTTTGAAATTATTAAAACAAATTAGTTTTATAATAGTCCTAACAGTAATTAGAGTTATTAATCATTTCTGTTTTTGCATATTAGGTTAGGTTGCAGTGGCAGTCTCACTAGAGAACACACATAGGCCAAACATTAATGTATCGTCATATGTATACATATATAACAAGATTTCAGAAGAAACACTTAAAAGAAACAATCTGCAATCAAACCACAATATGAAAAGAGGGAAAAAAACTATGACCTTTCAACCGTAACAAGCGGTCTTCGACAGAGTCAAAAACAGAGTCAGTTGGGTTTTTGACTCTTACAAAGACCGCTTCTAACAGTTGAAAAATCTTAGATTTTTTTCTCCCATTTAATATTCTGGTTTGATCATGTATACATAGACATATTTGGTCCTCATATATATATATATATATACAGGTTTGATTAAATAATACGCCATATTTACGGTTGATTAGTTTCCTTGTGTATTTCTCAAGGGATCTGAATAATCTTCTTGTACAAACATCTAAATTGAATAGAACATTTCCAATGGTTCCATTGTCTTTACATCTTGCATTTCCACTAATTTTTCCACTAAAATTAGTGGAAATGCAAGATGTAAAGACAATGGAACCATTGGAAATGTTCTATTCAATTTAGATGTTTGTACAAGAAGATTATTCAGATCCCTTGAGAAATACACAAGGAAACTAATCAACCGTAAATATGGCGTATTATAAAATCAAACCTGTATAAATGAAGGACTGCTTCCTAAATATACTAATATATATATATATATATATATACATATACAGTCGTCATTAAGGAAAACCAAAGATGTTTAAAAAAATGAATAAATTAAATTTACTGGCTATGCAAAAAGTATAATAAACTTTCAACCCCTTTAAAAAACTGGTTTTAAAAAAATTTATTTGTTATTTGTAAATATTACAGTTGAAAAAACCGTTTAAAAAGAAAGATGAACTATTCTGAATTATTAAGAATTGAAAAAAAAGAAGAATGGTGCAGATTTTTAAAAGATTATATTTTCTTTCTTTCTCACAAAACTTATATGACTTGCATAAAACATAAAAACAATAACGATCTTAAAAAAAACTCATTTTGGTCTAAAATTTCAGATCGTTTGTGTTAGCTTTTTATTTTTTTTAAATTATTTTCTATTTTTACCTCCTCAAAATGCCCCCCCCCCCTTTTTTTGTTACGCGCTACTGTTTTCCTTATAAGTGTAAATTGCTTAATTGTTTGATGTTATTTTCAGATGATGACTTGAATATGAATAGTGCTCAATCTGGTTTTGATGATAACATAATGAAGAAAGGAGGTGATCAGAATAGGAGCCCACAATATTATAATGATGCTATCATCATTATGGGTGCTAATCATCAAACAATAAAAGCTGAAAATGAAAAGATCTTTGATGATAATCAAATAGTAAATTTCAAAGAAGAAAATTACGATATGAATCTGAATACAGATTCTGATGATAGCTACAGTGATGATAATTTGATAATAGATACCAGTGCTTTAAAAACAGATGCAGACAATGATGATGCATTAGTAATCAATTCTGATAATCCAATCGAAGATGTTATCAAAAGTGAAAAAGCAGAATTAGCAACAACTGAAGAATACATCTGTGGATCTGATGTTAATGAAGATGAACTACTTTCTGTAAGACCTACATATGTTATTGAAGTAAATAAATCGGTTACTATTATTAACAATGATGATGGGTTGGAAAGCGTTTTGAGGTGTTACTGCTGTCATCAGGAGTTCATTAAGAAGAATGACTGGCGGCAGCATATGAGTAATTATTATAATTATATCGGTTGCTTTCCAAAAACACCTGATATTATTGTTTATGATATAGGCGAAAAAGTTATCTCAATAAAAGGGAGATTTTTTAAATGTAAAAGTTGTAACTATACTTGTAAAGGTTCGCATTTATTGGTCGCCCATTATGAATGCCAACATATGAAGCGCCCACTACCTTGCGCATTTTGTCCCAATAAAGTTTTCAGGTGTTTGCGATATTTAAAAGATCATGTTAAACGAATCCATTGCTCAAATCCAGAAATATTTTATTGTAACTATTGTAATTTTACTGCAACAGTGAAAGCTGACTTAAAATATCATATAGTTAATACGCATTTAAAAAAAAAAACAAGAATTCCTTGTAAATTATGCGAGTTTGAATCAAATAGAAAAGGTTTAAAACTTCATATGAAAACAGTTCATGGTGAAAAAGAAAATAATTTAAAATGTCATTTATGTAATTATAAAACAAATGAAAATGATAAATTACAGCTACATTTTTTGTATAAGCATTCAGAAAAAGGAAAGGTTTTGAATTGTGGACAGTGTTCGTATAAAACAAAATGCAAAGGTTTGTTACAAAGGCATGAAATATCAAAGCATACTGGGTTGATGTATAAATTTGTTTGTAATACTTGCAGCAGGAGTTTCCCGCTATTAATCTTCTATACAAGCACAGGCAATGGGAGCATTCTGATAAAACTAAGTTCTATTGCACTGAATGTGGTTATTTAACAAATCGAAAAGACGTTTATTTCAGTCATTTGAATTTAAAACATTGGAATCAAGTCGAATTTCAGTGTTGCCAATGTAAAAAGGTTTGTAAAACTAGTGAACAGTTTCAAAGTCATGTCTACACTGCCCATGATCCATTTAGAGTTATTTACTATTGCGCTTTGTGTCCTTTTAAAGCTATTCGTAAATATTATCTAAGACGACATATTGAGCGAAAACATTGCAATGATGTATACAAATGCAAAGAGTGCGGTCATATAGTAGCCTGTAAACAATATTTATATAAACATATAAATATCAAACATAAAGGAAGAAGACCAACTTTTTATTGCTTTTATTGTTCTTTTAAAACACTTAAGAAGTATAGATTGAAAGCGCATATTCTCACTAGACATGAAAACGAATACTGTTGATAAGGGAACAGCCCTTACAAGGTTCTATCAACCAAGAATATAGGGATCAGCTACTCTATGTGGGTAACCCTACACACAAAGGGTAGGTGGCCTTACAAGTGGACAGTACCTTGTAAGGTAACCTTTATAAGGGAATAGCCCTTACAAGGTGCTATCATCCAAGACTATAAAGATCACCTCCTCTTTTTGCGTAATGCTACACAAAAAAGGGTAGTTGGCCTTACAGGTGGATAGTACCTTGTAAGATAACCTTTATAAGGGAATAGCCCTTACAAGGTGCTATCATCCAAGACTATAAAGATCACCTCCTCTTTTTGCGTAATGCTACACAAAAAAGGGTAGGTGGCCTTACAAGTGGACAGTACCTTGTAAGGTAACCTTTATAAGGAATAGCCCTTACAAGGTGCTATCATCCAAGACTATAAAGATCACCTCCTCTTTTTGCGTAATGCTACACAAAAAAGGGTAGGTGGCCTTACAAGTGGACAGTACCTTGTAAGGTAACCTTTATAAGGGAATAGCCCTTACAAGGTGCTATCATCCAAGACTATAAAGATCACCTCCTCTTTTTGCGTAATGCTACACAAAAAAGGGTAGGTGGCCTTACAAGTGGACAGTACCTTGTAAGGTAACCGTTATAAGGGAATAGCCCTTACAAGGTGCTATCAGCCAAAACTATAAAGATCACCTCCTCTTTTTGCGTAATGCTACACAAAAAAGGGTAGTTGGCCTTACAGGTGGATAGTAACCTATCCATAATTGGATGGTACCATTTCGAAAAACATATATATATATATGTGTGTATTTTGGGTTTGGGAGCAGACCTTCAATAAAACATGTTTTATTAAAAATTATGCCAATTTTAACTTTTGTTCTTTTCCGGGTTAATTTTTCAAGTTTGCTGACTATGGATTTCCGCCTTTCTGGTAAAGTATAAAGTAAGTTAAAGTAAATTACTTTATATTTTTACCAGAAAGGCGGAAATCCATAGTCAGCAAACTTGAAAAATTAACCCGGAAAAGAACAAAAGTTAAAATTGGCATAATTTTTAATAAAATCTATATATATGGGTTGCCGGGTTGGTTACTTACCGTTGCGTCTACAACGTGCTTGGTCTCCCTTTCTATTTTCTCCTGAAGACGGATTGCCAAAAAAAAATTGAGTTTTGTAAAGTGTGTTTCTTTCTTCTGTGTGTTATTACTCTGCTTCGATTTTGAACTGGCATTGTGTCCAGTTTGGATCGTCTTTCCGATTTTTAAGTGAATATATATGACGTCAGAGTCAAAAACCCAAGTTGGGTTTTTGACTCTGACGGAGACCGCTTGTTACGGTTGAAAGATCTTAGTCTTGTTTTCCCATTTTTTATTGTGGTTTGACCATATATATATATATATATATATATAAACCAATTAAAAAAGATAGACACAGGAATAACTCACTTCTATATTTCGACCATTGTCGTCATCAGGAGGCGAAGAGTCCCGCAGGAAGGCAGAGTCGCCGCTCTCCCTTCCTGCGGGACTCTTCGTCTCCTGATGACGATAATGGTAGAAATACAGAAGTGAGTTATTCCTGTGTCTATCTTTTTTTAATTGGTTTTTATTTGAAAGTCCGTTGGACCGTCTCATTTAATTATATATATGTTTTGTCTCTCCGGAACACTTTATGATATTGTGCAAATAATTGCGACGTCATGTACAATATGAAAAGTGCAAACAAACCAATTTAATTTTGAATTGATATGAGCTAGTTTTTTTTTTTTTTTTTTTGATATGAGTATTATAATGTTTTCAAAAATTATGACCTCTGGTTTATATGTACTATAATTTTATTTATATATATATTTTTTAAAAGAATATTTTGAATTTTGATCTTTTATAAAAGTATTATAATCCAAATTGTATTACATGCTCTAATGTTTTATAACATCTGCATTTCTTTCCATTTTTCAAAAAATAATAAAAATCAATGTACTCTGATCAAGTGTTAACTTAATTTTTCCTGTATCCTGTTATAAGATTGTTGTAGATATATACTAAGAAAAAAGTATAACAGTTGTTAGCCAGTTTTGTATACTCAAATCAAATTTAAAGTTGGATTTTCAGTATAATTTTAAACTTTTATAGCTTTTAAACACTTAATAAGTATAGATTAAAAAGGGCATATTGTCACTAGACATGAATAGGAATTGTGTTGATTCATCATAATTAAATAAGTGATTACGCAATACTATTCTCTCTAGATTTGGTATTATAGGAAGAAAGTGTATTATAGAAGGAACGCAATTTAACCTTTAAAATGTTTAAAACTTAAGATATGAAGTATTAGACTCAATAGAGAAAAACTCGTTACTTGTCAGTTACATAGAAGAAGGAGAATTACATAGAAAGAAAGAATTCCTCATACTTCCATAGTACCCAAAGTTAATATGATTTATATATTCTAACGTGGTGCAATCACTTATTATATGGTATTTAGTCATTGTAGGGTAAAAAGCTAATGAAATAGTCTTCAAAATATAAAAATTTAATGGTATAAACAAAGCGTTTCGAACATGTAGTGTTCTTCTTCAGGCATTAACTAAGGGTCAGTTGTACCACAGACCCTCACACTTTGTTAATGCCTGAGGAAGAACACTACTTTTCGAAACGCGTTGTTTATACAATTAGATTTTTTTATGTGGTGACTATTTCATTAGCTTTTTACCCTACAATGATTTATATATTCAAGTAAATCACTCCAGATATTCTGCTATGTTCAAGGCAGCAATATACAGATTGATTAGAGCATTTAGTGAGACCAGTCCATCATAACATGGAAAGCATAGAATTTTATATGTTTCTTTGCCGTTGATTTTTTTACATGAAAGAATTTTATTCTTCTTACAGTTCTTATCTATATAAATAAAATAATGATTTTGTCTGTACATTGCTTAGAACTGACTCATTTCAAGTTTTCTTTACGTTTCATATATTGGAGAAACCGAATCCATCCTTAGAAAAATGTCTGTCGGTTTGTCCGCAAAATTTATTTGTCATAAGTAAACTCAGCCACCATAAGACATATCAAGCTGAAACTTTGACAGTAGATTTGTGTATGTCTAACTTAAAATATAGCCTCTGAAATGATTAGAAATTAAACGTAGAAGTGATGTTATGGACGTTTACAAGTAAACTCAGCCACCATGAGACATAGCGAGCTATTCTCATACGAAATACATGAATTTAAAATATAGGCTCTAAATAGATTGATAATTCAGTACAGAAGCGAAGTTATGGACCTTTAACCTGTATTTCGCTAACTTCACAGACATGTTTATTTTGAAGATATACAGGTGTAGCAAGTAGGTATTGTTAGTTGATTTTAATTTCATTTGACGTTAATATATGAATATACTAGCAAACGTACCCGTCTTTGAAGGAATCAAAAATTCTATTATACTTGGTATTCAAAAATACCAATTATAGTATTATACTTATACTATAATTAGAAATTATAGAATAGTACAAAATACCATTATTAGTACAGTGTTAAACAAATGCTCTGTATACACCACATTAGCTGTCTGTCCTTCAGGTTCACGGAAGAACAAACAGTTGGAACCACTGACTCTTGAGCAAGTTAACTATAGTTGACCATGTGAGAAAAACTTGGTCTCGCTAACTTGAATTCCTGCGTTAGATAAAGTCTCCCTTTGCGACTTAGTTAACGTCATTGCGAAATAGACTCTGACAGGACTTTGCAATCATTTCAACGGAAACAGACAGTGGCTCGGAATCAATGGTATGTGTGGTATACACACAGACTCCCCAATACCACATCCAGTCATTATGTCCACCTCTATGGCATATCTGTGAAGAGCACGAACTCAGAGTCGTGTCCCGTTGCACAGTTTTCGGGCACTCATGTTTCGTAACATTAAATTTGTTACTGCTACTAAATTGCAACATGATTGATGCTCCTACTTTAAGTTTTTACTCATGAGCAGGCAGTCCAGGAGAAATAAATTCAGAGTCAAGAAATTCAATTAGATAATGAACTGCTTCTTCATCACTAATCCAATCTCTTTACTGACTTGTAAGTTCTTTCCTCGGTATGATATAGCGTAAGAATTTGTTTGTTGATTTTTCCTGCCTGTTCATATAAAGAGTTGAGAATTGCTCGTTTACAAAACTATTTATTCGTAATAGATAGTACATCCTCAACTCTGGGAAACACCTTTTCAAAGATGTCAAATACGCAATATATTCATATGCTCCAATGAAATTAAAATCAACAACAATACTTACTTGCCACACCTGTGTATTTTCAAAACAAACTTGTCTGTGAAGCTAGGAAAATACGCTTAAAGCCCTATAACCTCGTTTCTGTACTGAATTATGAATCTATTAAGAGCCCGTATTTTAAGTTAGGCATACACAAATCCAGTGTCAAAGTTTCAGCTCACCATGTCTTATGGTGGATGAGTTTACTTGTGACAAACGTTTTTGCTTTAAACGTCCATAACTTCACTTCTACGTTGAATTTCCAATCAATTCAGAGCCTATATTTTAAGTTAGACCTACACAAATCTACTGTAAAAGTTTCAGCTTTATAAGCCTTATGGTAGCTGAGTTTACTTGTGACAAAGTTTTGCGGCCAAACAGACAAACCGACAGAATTTTTCTAAGGGTGGATTCGGTTTCTCCAATGTATGAAACGTAAAGAAAACTTGAAATGAGTCATTTATAAGCAATGTACAGACAAAATCATTATTTTATTTATTTTGCGTATTTGACATCATTGAAAAGGTGTTTCCCAAATAATCCCTAGTTAAAATAATGTGACAAATATAACTCGTTAAAGAATAATATTGAATTTAGTAGGTATCTCCAGTTGCCTTAATATTTCTGAGAATTGTCTGAAACAAAATATTCTGAGAAATTCCTTGTTTACCTGTACAGTTCGTTTCATGCAATGCAGAGGCACGTGTCAAAATTAATTTATGCGATATATAAAGTAGAATTTACCTTAAAAGTATAACAGAAGGCAGCAGTCTACATAGAGTGACGGTGCAGGTACAGCGTTTGTACATTTCAGTCTTGTAAGTCTAATTATTACCTATTACTTATTGTACTAGAAGCCCTTCCCCGAAAATAAGCCCTAGCACATATTTTAGACCTTAAAACAAAATAAGACAGTGTCTTATTTTCGGAAAAAGACGGTATAAGTAAACTTAATATCAAACTTCTTGAGTATATAATATTTAATGTCTAATTTTGGCATAGTATGAACGTCTAAATGGGAGATGTTTATTAGTCTTTCATTCCTGGAGGTAGTACAGATAGTGATTGATCCACTTATCAATATATATGCTTACTTTTGTATATCACACCACTAATGCTTATAATATCATTAATATAACTATAACAGTAATAATACTTTTGAGAATAGATAATAGATTTCGTGTTACGAAATAATCTCTTACAGGAGTACATGGCTTTTGTTCCAAAAGCCAGTCGATCTCTTACATAGTTTATCTGACCTACTTCTACATTGAAGATTTAAGACAAAGTTAACCGTTAATTTATTTAGGTTAATCGTTAACAATTTAATGAACCGTTTAGAGTCAAAAAACATTTTCTAAAAACAGAAAATATAGTCTAATTGCCCTTTGGTAAATGTAATTTTTCACATATGGCTCTATTTTTATGAATAGGTTCATTTTGATTCGTAAACAGTATGGCTAGTATCACTGTCACAAGCTTTCATTATAAGTCAAAATTTTTACTTTATAAAGCAAAAAAATATTTCCTCTTTTTTTAAAATTTTGAGGATATTTTTGGTTTATTGCACTTATAGTCTCAAAGATAATGCCAAAATTTCAAGACTCGAATTAGTAGTTTAGGAGAAAAAAATGTTGTCTACAAACAGGGTTTTGGCAAAAAAAAGGTGACTTTCCCGTCATGCATAATGAATTGGTCACAAACAATAGGGCTCATCTACACCATTAGCACATTTTTGTGTAAAATATCAATTTGATCGATTAAACATTGTGGACCGTAGAGTGGTAAGAAACTTTGGATGCACACTCACCCACACAATCATCGAAAAAACTTTATAAAACGACTTCTGGGACCCTCAAAACATGGAATTTTTCGTCAAAATCTTGAGATGAATGTTTTCACGATCATTATACTTATAATGATAAAGTAATGCACTCACACACACACATCATCGAAAAAACTTAAACTTCTGGGACCTCAAAACATGGAATTTTTCGTCAAAATCTCGAGATTAATGTTTCCACGATCATTATACTTATAATGATAAAGTAAAGCACCCACATACACACCATCGAAAAGACTTCATAAAACGACTTCTGGAACCTCAAAACGTGGAATTTTTCGTCAAAATCTCGAGATGAATGTTTTTACGATCATTATACTTATAATGATAAAGTAATGAACCCACATACACACATCATCGAAAAAACTTAAACTTCTGGGACCTCAAAACATGGAATTTTTCGTCAAAATCTCGAGATGAATGTTTTTACGATCATTATACTTACAATGATTAAAGTAAAGCACCCACATACATATACTCGTAATTTAAAAACTTATTAAAACGACTTCTGGGACCCTCAAAATCTTGAGATGAATGTTTTTACGATTATCATACTTATAATGATAAAGCAAACTAAAGTTAGAATAGTAAAGTATAAATGAAGAGTTGTTTTAGGATATGTCTGAATTGTTTTCCTGTTTTTGTTGTCATTAAATACTTATCTCATCATTATAATTAGTACCATTATCATCAAGCAGACCTTAAACACCAAAACCCCTAGCAATCAAAGCCTGAGGTTTAATATAGAGTCCTGGGGAACTGATATAAACTTCTGGGGGTCAATTTAGAGTCCAGTGGATTGTTATAGATCTCTGGGGATCGATATAAACTCCTGGAGGACAATATAGAGTCCCGGGGGACCGATATATACTTCTGGGGGGCAATATAGAGTCCTGGGGCATCGGTATAAACTCCTGAGGTTTAATATAGAGTCCTGGGGGATCGAGATAAACTTCTGGGGGTTAATATAGAGTCCGGTGAATTGTTATAGACCCCTGGGGATCGATATAAACTCCTGAGGGTCAATATAGAGTCCTGAGGGATCGATATAAACTTCTGGGGGGCAATATAGAGTCCTGGGGCATCGGTATAAACTCCTGAGGTTTAATATAGAGTCCTGGGGGATCGATATAGATTTCTGGGGGTCAATATAGAGTCCGGTGAATTGTTATAGACCCCTGGGGATCGATATAAACTCCTGGAGGACAATATAGAGTCTATGGGGACCGATATATACTTCTGGGGGGCAATATAGAGTCCTGGGGGATCGATATAAACTCCTGTGGTTTAATATAGAGTCCTGGGAGATCGATATAACATCTGGGGGTCAATTTAGAGCCCACTGGGTTGTTATAGATCTCTGGGGATCGAGATAAACTTCTGGGGGTCAATATAGAGTCCGGTGGATTGTTATAGACCCCTGGGGATCGATATAAACTCCTGGAGGACAATATAGAGTCTATGGGGACCGATATATACTTCTGGGGGCAATATAGAGTCCTGGGGGATCGATATAAACTCCTGTGGTTTAATATAGAGTCCTGGGGGATCGAGATAAACTTCTGGGGGTTAATATAGAGTCCGGTGAATTGTTATAGACCCCTGGGGATCGATATAAACTCCTGGGGGTCAATATAGAGTCCTGGGGGATCGAGATAAACTTCTGGGGGTTAATATAGAGTCCGGTGAATTGTTATAAACCCCTGGGGATCGATATAAACTCCTGGGGGTCAATATAGAGTCCTGGGGGATCGAGATAAACTTCTGGGGGTTAATATAGAGTCCAGTGAATTGTTATAGACCCCTGGGGATCGATATAAACTCCTGAGGGTCAATATAGAGTCCTGGGGGATCGAGATAAACTTCTGGTGGTCAATATAGAGTCCGGTGAATTGTTATTGACTCCTGGGGATCGATATAAATTTCTGGGGGTCAATTTAGAGTCCAGTGGATTGTTATAGATCTCTGGGGATCGATATAAACTCCTGGAGGACAATATAGAGTCCCGGGGGACCGATATATACTTCTGGGGGGCAATATAGAGTCCTGGGGCATCGGTATAAACTCTTGAGGGACAATATAGAGTCCTGGGGAACTGATATAAACTTCTGGTGGTCAATATAGAGTCCGGTGAATTGTTATTGACCCCTGGGGATCGATATAAACTTCTGGGGGTCAATTTAGAGTCCAGTGGATTGTTATAGATCTCTGGGGATCGATATAAACTCCTGGAGGACAATATAGAGTCCCGGGGGACCGATATATACTTCTGGGTGGCAATATAGAGTCCTGGGTCATCGGTATAAACTCCTGAGGGTCAATATAGAGTCCTGAGGGATCGATATAGATTTCTGGGGGTCAATATAGAGTCCGGTGAATTGTTATAGACCCCTGGGGATCGATATAAACTCCTGAGGGTCAATATAGAGTCCTGAGGGATCGATATAAACTTCTGGGGGTCAATATAGAGTCCAGTGGATTGTTATAGATCTCTGGGGATCGATATAAACTCCTGGAGGACAATATAGAGTCCCGGGGGACCGATATATACTTCTGGGAGGCAATATAGAGTCCTGGGTCATCGGTATAAACTCCTGAGAGTCAATATAGAGTCCTGGGGGATCGATATAAATTTCTGGGGGTCAATATAGAGTCCGGTGAATTGTTATAGACCCCTGGGGATCGATATAAACTCCTGGAGGACAATATAGAGTCTATGTGGACCGATATATACTTCTGGGGGGCAATATAGAGTCCTGGGGGATCGATATAAACTCCTGTGGTATAATATAGAGTCCTGGGAGATCGATATAAACATCTGGGGGTCAATTTAGAGCCCACTGGATTGTTATAGATCTCTGGGGATCGAGATAAACTTCTGGGGGTCAATATAGAGTCCGGTGGATTGTTATAGACCCCTGGGGATCGATATAAACTCCTGGAGGACAATATAGAGTTTATGGGGACCGATATATACTTCTGGGGGGCAATATAGAGTCCTGGGGGATCGATATAAACTCCTGTGGTTTTATATAGAGTCCTGGGGGATCGATATAAACTCCTGTGGTTTAATATAGAGTCCTGGGGGATCAATATTAACTCCTGAGGGTCAACATAGATTCCTGGATGATCGATATAAACTCCTGGAGGACAATATAGAGTCTATGGGGATCGATATAACTTCTGGTGGTCAATATAGAGTCCTGGGGGATCGATATAAATTCCTGTGGTTTAATATAGAGTCCTGGGAGATCGATATAAACATCTGGGGGTCAATTTAGAGCCCACTGGATTGTTATAGATCTCTGGGGATCGATATAAACTCCTGGGGGGGACAATATAGGGTCCCGTGGGACCGATATATACTTCTGGGGTGCAATATAGAGTCCTAGGGCATCGATATAAACTCCTGAGGGTCAATATAGAGTCCTGGGGGACAATATAGAGTCCTGGGGATCGATATAAACTCCTGGGGGGTCAATATAGAGTTCGGTGGGTTGATATAGACTACTGGGAGGTCGTATAGTCTTGGGGGTTGATATACTCCCTCTGGCCTACTCCCACACTTATGTGATGTCACACTTAGTACTGTTCCACACCCAGAAAAGTGTGACTGATTTATTGGTGAGTTCTCAAAAGATCCCAATGCATCCTAAAACAGTACAGTTAGGTTGAGGCCTCTCCATGCATCATAAACCTGTTAAAAGTATGAACCCTAACCCAAATAAAACAAAAATACACCACATGCCCCACAGAAAAGGAAAACATTTCTCACAAATAAGATACACTTCATAAAACAACCAGTAATCATTTTTACTGTCCATGTTTTCGTTTTTTTTTAAATTCAACTACAAATTACAAAAAAAAAAGAAATAAAGAAAAAAAAGGAACAATAAATACAGAATCTACAAAACAATTCTTTTGTTTCAGTTTTAAATATATATATTATATCTATATATATATTGTTATTACTTACTAAGGAGAGTCAATTTGACTAAACACTGGTAAGTTATATTCATGTTTCACTATGAAAGAATCGTAACATTTCTCTTTTCAATGTTGTTGTGTTTTTTTTTTCTTTATCTATACAGAGAAAATAAATAAATAAGTTAGATAGTACTGTGGTTATTGTCAAAAGGTTTGTTTGGCTTTTGGGTTTTTCTGTACAGCAGCAGCATCTTCAGCAGGGTGTGTGTGTGTGTGTGGTGTTTTTTATTATTGGTGGTGTTGCTCGACGTTTCAAGCAGCCTTGACGAGCTTCATCAAGCCTTCAGTAGACATAGACTTGGGTCGCTCAATGGGCAGACCAAGAGCACGGTCCCAGACAAGAGATGAAAGCACTCCTAAGGCTCGGCTTACACCAAACAGGACAGTGTAGTAGTTCATTTCTTTCATGCCGTAATACTGAAACAATCACAATGATCATTTATCAAGTATACACCGAAACAATCACAATGAATATTTATCAAGTATGTACTGAAACAAAGACATTCATTATCACAATGACCATTTATCAAGTATATACACCGGAAAAATCACAATGATTATCACAATGAATATTCATCAAGTACGTACTGAAACAATCACTTCCATTATCACAATGGCCATTTAACAAGTATATACTGAAACAATCACAATGAATATTCATCAAGTATATACAAAAAAAAATCACAACGATTATCACAATGAATATTCATCAAGTATGAGCTGAAACAATCACAATGAATATTCATCAAGTATGTACTGAAACAATCACTATTATCATCACATTAACTATTCATCAAGTATGTACTGAAAGAATCACTATTATTATCACAATGCATATTTATCAAGTATATTCTGAAACAATCACTATTATTATCACAATGACAATGTAACAGCCACAGACATGAAGCCCAAGAAATAATCTAACCATTGAATTACAGAATCACTTATTTTGTTTTTATTATAACACTAGCAAAGGGTATTTGAAGGGTATTTAACAATAAAATCTCTGTATCAGAGATGATACATGGTATTCCAAAAATTATTATAATATTAGAAAACATCATTATCAGAGTGCATCCATAACTGTCATTACATCTGGAGATCTATTTACGTTTTGCAGCTTTAGATACTGAGCAGAAATTTGATTTCATTCTAGGCATACTTCTGATTTAGTTCGCGGGTAGATAGGACTCAATTTTTTAATGCAAGCAAATTTATGACAAACGCTAACGAAATTAAAATCAACTAAATACCTACTTGCTATCATCAGACATCTATAAACACCTGAGTATATATATGAATTAAATACCACAATAAACAATATATATTTAATTAAAATGCTCTAAGGCCTTTTGTCACAACATCATCAGAGAGCTAAATGAAACAACAAAAAAAAAAAAAGAAAAAGAAAACATAATGCAAGTTAATCTGGTTGATTGAAGTCTTCAAGATTGCTGGTATTCCTGTCTTGAGCATTAAATGTTAAATTAAATGAGCATTAAATTCAGACAGGAATGCCAGCAATCTTGAAGACTTCAATCAGCCAGGTTAACTTGTATTAAGTTTTCTTTTTTTTTGGTTGTTTCATTTAGCTCTCTGATGATGTTGTGACAAAAGGCCTTAGATCATTTTAATTAATATATATTCTTCATTGTGGTATTTAATTCACATATTATATCAAGAGTTATTGTTGATTATTAATTTATATATATACGGTACTGTTTTCTTGACCACAAAATATATGTATATGATTATACTAAAAAAATAGTGTTTCAATAATATGTCGCTTGGAACAGCACATGAAATGACAGTTAACGGTTGTTGTAATGTAACAGAACCCAGCCTTCAGTAAGTTCTTTTTTCAATTTGTTTATGATGTTTCTAAAGTAGAAATGACAAATGTCCATTGTTTATTGTTTCTTTGTTAGTTTATAACCCTGAGGATGTCTTGAAATAAAGACGAAACGTTGGCAAAAAGGTGATTCCATATATTTACCCTGACCAAACTCCGAGAAAAAGAAAAAGTGTTTGTTATATATATATATAAAGATTTCACATAAACACGTGAAATAACAATCAATGATCAAACCACAATAAGAAAAAGGGAAAACAAGACTAAGATCTTTCAAACGTAACAAGCGGTCTTCGTCAGTTGGGTTTTTGACTCCGACGAAGACCGCTTGTTACGGTTGAAAGATCTTAAGTCTTGTTTTCCCATTTCTTATTGTGGTTTTAATCATTGATTGCTATTTCACGTGTTCATGTGAAATCTTTATATATATATATATATATATATATATATATATATATACACAAGTTCACAATCCAAGAAGAGTAACACACAGAGTAAAGAATCACACGTATAACTCAAAATTCCGGGCAATCCGTCTTCAGCATGCAATACTGGCCATCTTCAGCTGGTCCTGCTGTTGGCTTGGCCTTCTTCTCTCTTTTCTTATGAAGACGGATTTTATTAAAAATTTCAGTTAGTAAAGGTGTTTCTTTACACTTTTTGGATTTTAAACTTGTATTTGTTTGACATATATATATATATATAGTAAGGTTACTATCAAAAAGATGTTTTGTGAAGCTGTAAGGCGACAAAGACTAGAGGTAAATACCTGAAGCAAGACACCGGAGTGGGCGTCTACATTGGGCCATGGGTTCTTTACTTTGCCTGTTTCCATCAATACTGGAGGCACTACCTTGTAGACCTGAGATACTAGCTGAAAAAAAAACAAAAAACAATTTCTGTGTTAGGTTGGTGCATCTATAGGGCAGTACTAATGGTGAAAGACTGCAAGTGTGGGCGAAGACAGCCTGTACAATGTAAGGCATTCATTAAATATGGCTTCTCTACTATTGAACTTAAAATGGGAGTCAAGTAACAAATGAGCCATACTTTGTACTTGTAGAACAGTACTAATGGTGAAATACTGCAAGTGTGGGCGTAGACAGCCTGTACAATGTAAGGCATTCATTAAATATGGCTTCTCTACTAAAAAACTTAAAATGGGTGCCAAGTAACAAATGAGCTATACTTTGAACCTGTGGACCAGTTCTAAAGGTGGAGAACCTGTATGGTGTCAGGTACTTGTTATAGATCCCTACTACAACAATAAACTTGAGGAGTAAGACAATATTTATGACTACTGAAGTAGTATGGCTCGCCTACTACAGAAATGGGAGTCAAGTAACAAATGAGCCATACTTTGAACCTGTGGACCAGTTCTAAAGGTGGAGAACCTGTATGGTGTCAGGTACTTGTTATAAATCTCTACCATAACAATAGACTTGCGAGGGTAAGGCAATATTTATGACCACAGAAGTAATATGGCTCGCCTACTACAGAAATGGGAGTCAAGTAACAAATGAGCCATACTTTGTAATTGTAGAACAGTACTAAAGGTGTACTTTAGTACATCTTAGCCTGTATGGTGTCAGATACTTGTTATAGATCCCTACCAAAACAATAAACTTGAGGAGTAAGACAATATTTATGACTACTAAAGTAATATGGCTCACCTACTACAGAAATGGGAGTCAAGTAACAAATGAGCCATACTCTTGGACACACAGGATATCATTGAAGGTAAGAGTAGATGCAGAGCCAGACTGTATAATGTCAGGCATTCATTAAATATGGCTTCTCTACTAATGAATTTTGAATGGGTGCCAAGTAACAAATGAGCCATACTTATAACCTGTGGACCCGTTCTACAGGTGGAGAACCTGTATGGTGTCAGGTACTTGTTATAGATCCCTACTACAACAATAAACTTGAGGAGTAGGACAATATTTATGACTACTGAAGTAGTATGGCTCGCCTACTACAGAAATGGGAGTCAAGTAACAAATGAGCCACACTTTGTAATTGTAGAACAGTACTAATGGTGAAAAACTGCAAGTGTGGGCGTAGACAGCCTGTACAATGTCAGGTACTTCTTACAGATCACTACCAAAACAATAGACTTCCGAAGGTAAGGCAATATTTATGACTCCTGAAGTAATATGGCTCGCCTACTACAGAAATGGGAGTCAAGTAACAAATGAGCCATACTTTGGGACACACAGGATATCATTGAAGGTAAGAGTAGATGCAGAGCCAGACTGTACAATGTCAGCCATTCATTAAATTAAATATGGCTTCTCTACTAATGAATTTAAAATGGGTGCCAAGTAACAAATGAGCCATACTTTGTACTTGTAGAACAGTACTAAAGATAGAAGACTGTAAGAATGGTATACAGTGGCAGATACTTGTTATAGCTAACAGTCGTAACACTTGTTGTACAACCTGTGTTATAGATAACAATCATAACACCTGTACAACCTGTGTTATAGATACAACCATGACACTTGTTGTACAATTTTACTAATAAACTCGACGAGTAAAATAGATATTTATGGACCTAGGGAATAATGAGGTTTTCTGAGTGTTTTTAGTTGATTACTGAAGCAACGCGAAATGAATCAAGGCTAATAAATACTAAAACAAGGGAGACAGCTCAGCGAGGAAATGTCAGCTTATTGTTATCGAGGCGCAAACAACACTTCATCTCAAGAAAAAAACACTACAATAATAAAAATAATAATAATTTATTAAGTGTTAATTAATATAAAAACCAATTAATGATAACTCCTAATAATCCAAAATTAGAGTTTTAAGAAATCTAAATAAAACAGAGTAGAATAATTAGCAATACTGCAGGGAATTAAAAATCAGGCTTGCCACTTTAACTCTCCCGATTTCATTACATTTCATATCTAAAAATAGATACCAACAAAATAATTAGGTTGGACAACCTGGATTATATCGCTGTTTTTTCATTATTGCCCCGTTTTTAAGTACGTGCATTAGTCTTACATTATTACTTGAAAACTAGACCTAAAAGATTACTTTTCGTCCCTTCTGTAGAAAATAGATATTTATGACTAGTCAAGTAATATCGTTCAGCAGCAGATAAAATGGTAAGCAATGGCATATTTTACATCTTAAATAGATACTTTAGGATGTTTGTTAGGGGCCAGTTTAGCTCAGTGGTTAACATACTCATCTCTGGGCTGGTAGTCCGGGGTTCGACCCCCACTTGGCCCTTCATTTATTCACGTGGGAGGTGAATAAATATGAGTACGTCGTCCCTCGGAGAGAATGTTAAACCCGTTTTGATCTTCGCGTTTCTCGGCATTTTGTGCCATAACCGCTTAGTCAAGCCAGGCCGCCTTGTTGACAAGTTACCCTTTAGCCACTTCCATTGAACATGGAGCCTCAAGCAACGCAATGCTAAGCACGAATTCTGACAGTTACTCCGCAAAACGGTACCTAGGCCACAAGTAATAGACAAGCTAAAGCCCAGGTAACTTTCGGAGATAATTACTGATAAGGTACTCAAAATTCCCTTACCCGTTGCACTTTAACTAGAGAACACATATAACAAGGACATATAAATACACAATCAAGACTAACTCAACTTATCGCTACGCCTCAAGGTACTAAAATATTCCCTCGAGGTAGAAACTAAACTAACTTATAACTAAGAAACACTCAATACTAAAAGACTAAAAACTAATATAATGTCCGACAAGGTAATCGATATTCCCTTATCGTTAGCTTAAACTAAAGGACACAGGACATATAAATAAATATACAGAACGAACACAACTTACGTTAAACCCTCAAGATACTGGAAATATTCCCTTGAGACAAAGACTAAAACTAATTTATCACTAATGGTAACTAGCCAAGACTAAAAAATAAACCACAACATCATGGTCCCTGACACTAGAGGGTAAGGGTCTTCCTTCTCCTCCCCACATTGTAAACATACTTCAGAAATTGGCCAAACAAACCTCCCGACATACTCTGGGCATACAGCATATCAACAAACAAGCCACAGTTCATCTCAAGGCCGTTGTTAAGGCCGAGGATGTTAAGCCGTCGGTCCCGAGTCTGTACGATGTCAGGCACTCGTTAAAGATCCCTACTCTAAATACACTTGAGTTAGGGAAAAATTTAGGACTCCCACTATAGAATCAATCTTCATTGTGTGGTGTCACAAAGGGTCAATGCTCGACCCACGTGTGTTCCCTTGTAGAACTACCACTGCAACCTAACCTAACCTATTCACTCGGGAGATGAATAAATCCGAGTACATAGCCCTTCCGAGAGGACGTTAAGACACGTCAGAACGATGTCAGGTTAAAGACCCCTACTCGAAATGCTCTTGAGTTAGGCAAAATTTACGACTCCCAATGTAGAATCTGTAGAATCACTGATCAAACAATAAGCCGGTAAACGGCTGAAGTTATCACCCTCTAGGGCACAGGTGTCAAAGATACGGCCCGTGGGCCGGATCCGGCCCACCTGGGGGTTATATCCAGCCCGGGGGATAAATCTGCATTATAATAAAAAAAAAACAGTTTACTCTAATTTCTTTAAAAAACTTGCAGTTCTTATATTATCCACCAGTGTTTTAGTACGCGCTGTATTATCCACTTTTCCTTTGTCCTCGCACCTTAACCAGCGAAATATCTGTGTCAAAATGGATAATAGTGGATACAGAGTGTCGGATTTAAATAAAGATTTTTATAATTGATTTATTTTTCTTTGCATTACTTATTAGTATTAGCGACTAATACAAAGAAAAAGGTAGACTTATTGTTAGTTCATTGTAATTTTGTAATTAGCTTGCTGGCCTGGCCCTCTTGAGGTTTAAACTAAGCTGTATTCGGCCCCCAGGCCGAAATGAGTTTGACACCCCTGCTCTAAGGGGAATCGCTAAAACAAAAAAAAGGGTAGTTTTGTTAAAGGGATTTTACCTTGAAGAGAGGATCATTGGGTAGGTGCTTCTGTGCAAACTCCCTCTGGCAAGTATACCTTGGATCTGTCTTACGCAGCACAGCGTGTCCATAACCTGGGATCACTTGGCCTGACTTCAAAGTCTTTTGAACATATTCCTTCAGCTTGTCATCGCTTACTTCTTTACCCAATTCTTTTTGCATTTTCGTAAGGAATACCAACACCTAAAGAAAAACAAATACAAATCAGCTGTTGATTGTAATTAGCACGTCTCACACCATGACATATTATAGTAATAAAAATACAGTGGAACAGGGGTTGGTTCTCAGGCTTCCTAGCCCCATTCAACCCTCTCACCATGTCCCATAATGCCATTCCCCGCATCCCCTCCTCTTTCCAAACTATTACTTATATACACTTTATATACTATATATATTATATATTATTACAATCATATTATATATTATTATAATTATATTGTATATTATTATAATATATTATATTATTATAATTATATAATACTACATATTATTATTATATTATACATACTATAAAAAGATTTCACATAAACAAGTGAAATAACAATCAATGATCAAATCACAATAAGAAATGGGAAAACAAGACTAAGATCTTTCAACCATAACAAGCAGTCTTCGTCAGAGTCAAAAACCCAACTCTCATACGGTTTTAGTCCCATTTCTTATTGTGGTTTGATCATTTATACATACTCGTACTATATACACTTCATACAATGTATATATACATTGATTATGTTTATCATAGAATATTACAAATTAAATGTTAATTACAATTCATTGTAGGGTAAAAAGCTAATGAAATGGTCTCCACATAAAAAAATTTAATGGTATAAACAATGGGTTTCGAACACGTAGTGTTATTCCTTAGGCATTAACTAAAAAATGCAATATCATCAGAGAGTTATCTATAGTACAAAATAAAATAAGGAAGAGAGTACGAACCTACGGGTTCGTAAAATAATATATATTTTATTTTGTACTATAGATAACTCTCTGATGATATTGTATTTTTTAGTTAATATCATCACGTAGGAGAAGAACGCTACGTGTTTGAAACGCGTTGTTTAGACGATTAAATTTGTATACGTGGAGACCATTTCATTAGCTTTTTACCCTACAATGAATTGTAATTAGCATTTAAATAAATGAGTAACTGCCACATAATAACTGAGTGCACTACGTTAAAACTAATTACAATTATTGATGAATATATAAAATATTAATTCAACCAAAATAGTATTCGTTAATTTATAATTTAAAACCTATATTGGCTTTCCTCACTCTGTAAACTTACTGTTCGTCACAATTCACATCCTGAAAACCCAAAATTCACCCTTTGAGGTGGATTTCACCTCCATTGAGAACCTCTACAGTAGAACCTCACATTGCGACTAACTCATATTAAAGAAGTAATTTTTCTAAATTAACATGATAATAAATAAAATCCTTTCAATCCCCAAAACGCCTGTTTTTTTTTTAAACAGAAAAGCTGCAATTCGAAAAAATAAACAAACTGCACATATGTTCTATAGCAGTGGTTCCCAACCTGTGGGTCGCGACCCCAAACGGGGTCGTGACACCAATGCCATGGGGTCGCCAATTGATTTTGACCCGAATGTGAATATTATATAAAACACGGTAAAAACAGAAGACAGTTAAACAAATAACATTATAAAATAAAATTAAGACAATTATATAAATTCAGTAATATCAGTAGTAATATCAGAAATCGCAATAAGGAATTTATTGCCCTTCCCAACAACTTACTTATGTGAAACAGCCTTCTCCCAACTACTCATCCTTAAAAACAAGTACCGAAATAAATTAGATGTGGAACACGACTTGAGGTGTGCCATATCGACAACGGAGCCCAGGATAGAATTGCTAGCTAAAAAAGCTACAATACCAGCCATCTCATTAAGGTCAGTTCATAAACATACTTTAGTAAAGTTACATAACGGTATGAAATTTGTTTGTTTGAATACTTCGAAATTGATTTGCAATTAATTAATGTTTTGTAGGAGCTTTGAAATTAATGAATAAATTCTATATTAATCATATATTTAAGGAATATACAGTTACTTCACTAAAAAAATTGCAATATATGCCAGTTTCTTATAGAAAAAATAAATGTATAAGATATTTTAACGATTGGGGTCGCTTCCTGATTGCTTGTTCTAAAATGGGTCGCTATATTTGAAAGGTTGGGAACCGCTGTTCTATAGTATTCCATGTCAGTCTGTCCGGACGTAACAAATGTAAACAAATCCGAATAGTGGGGTAAGTGATATATTTCCAAGATAAACTTTCATATTTATAGGTATCCTGGACGACCCATGACCCATTCATCATCCATCATGATGCCTTTCACTTTATATCATGAGAGAGCAAACGAAGTAAGAAAGTTTCTTTCGTTTTCAACATGATTACATTAAAAAGGAAGGAATACATTATATAATATATAATATAATAATATATAATAATTATATATAATCATATAATATTATATATATATATATATACACTTATTCGTTGGAAATACGATTCAAAACGGACAAATATAGTTCAATATAGACAAAGAAACATAGAGAAATCGAAAGAACACACATACAGTCTCTAATTTTCGGTTTAAACCGTCTTCAGTTTGAAATGAAGACGGTTCAAACCGAAAATTAGAGACTGTAAGTGTGTTCTTTAGATTTCTCTATGTTTCTTTGTCTATATTGAACTATATATATATATATATATATATATATATATATATATATATCACTTAATTAAACGAAACACGATCCAAACTGGACACAATACGAGTTCAAAATTCAAGAAGAGTAACACACAGAGTAAGGAAACACACTTACAGACTCAAATTTCTCGCGTAATCCGTCTTTAGGAGAAAGGGAGACCAAGCACGTTGTAACCATGGTTACTTGCCGTTGCGTCTACAACGTGCTTGGTCTCCCTTTCTCTTTTCCTCCTGAAGACGGATTACCCCAAAATTTGAGTCTGTAAGTGTGTTTCCTTACTCTATGTGTCACTCTTCTTGAATTTTGAACTCATATATATATATATATATATATATAATTAAAAGAAACAGTCCAGCAGACTTCTTTATAAATAAAATAATGATTTTGTCTGTACATTGCTTAGATCTGACTCATTTCAAGTTTTCTTTACGTTTCATACATTGGAGAAACCGAATCCACCCTTAGAAAAATTTCTGTCGGTTTGTCGGTTTGTCCGCAAAACTTTGTCACAGGTAAACTCAGCTACCATAAGACATATAAAGCTGAAACTTTTACAGTAGATTTGTGTAGGTCTAACTTAAAATATAGGCTCTGAATTATTTGGAAATTCAACGTAGAAGTGAAGTTATGGACGTTTAACGCAAAAATGTTTGTCACAAGTAAACTCAGCCACCATAAGACATAGCGAACTGAAACATTGACACTGGATTTGTGTGTGCCTAACTTAAAATATGGGCTCTAAATAGATTATTAATTCAGTACAGAAGCGAAGTTATGGGGCTTTTAGCTGTATTTTCCTAACTTCACAGACAAGTTTGTTTTGAAAATACACAGGTGTGGCAAGTAGGTATTGTTAGTTGATTTTAATTTCAATTGAGCATATGAATATATTGCGTATTTGACATCATTGAAATGGTGTTTCACAGAGTTGAGGATGTACTATCTATTGAGAATAAATGTTTTGTAAACGAGCATTTCTGAGCCCTTAATATGAACAGGCAGGAGAAATCAACAAACAAGTTCTTACGCTATATCATACCGAGGAAAGACCTTACAAGTCAGTAAAGAGATTGGATAGTGATGAAGAAGCAGTTCTTTATCTAATTGAATTTCTTGACTCTGAAATTATTTCTCCTGGACTGCCTGCTCATGAGTAAAAACTTAAAGTAGGAGCACCAATGATGCTGCAATTTATAGCAGTAACAAATTTCATGTTACGAAACATGAGTGCTCCAAAAACTGTGCAACGGGACACGACTCTGAGTTCGTGCTCTACACAGATATGCCATAGAGGCGGACATAATGACTTGATGTGGTATTGGGGAGTCTGTGTGTATACCACACATAGCATTTATTCCGAGCCACTCTCTGTTTCCGTTGAAATGATTGCAAAGTCCTGTCAGAGTCTATTTCGCAATGACGTTAACTAAGTCGCAAATGGAGACTTCATCTAACGCAGGAATACAATGTAGCGAAACCAAGTTTTTCTCACATGGTCAAATGTAGTTTACTTGCTCAAGGGTCAGAGGTTTCAACTCTTTCTTCTACCATGAATCTGAAGGACAGACAGCTAATGTAGTGTATTTAGAGGCATTTGTTTAACACTGTAGTAATAATGGTATTTTCTACTGTTCTATAATTTCTAATGACATTTTGGAATACCAAAAATGACGGAGCTTCTGATTCCTCAAAGACGGGTATGTTTGCTATGTATTATATATAACTGTAAACTTTGTTTTAATTTAACATTTGCTTAATAAATACACTGGTAATAATGTAAGGTATGGGACCAGAGTAGCCCAGTGGCTTGCGTGATCGCCGATGACAGTAGTGCAAATGTATTATAAATAAATGTAACAAACAAATATTTTTTTGAATTTAAAATGTGGATAATATAAAAAATGGTAATAAAGTAAAGGGATCTAGCCAGGGTAGCCAGTAGCTTGGTTGCTCGCCGATGACAGTAGCGCAAATGTATTATAAATAAATACAACAAAAATATTTTTTTTTAATTTAATATTTGCGTAATATAAACACTGGTAATAAAGTAAGGTATGGAATCAGAGTAGCCCAGTGGCTTGCGTGCTAGCTGTTGACTGGGAGCACGTTAATTAGAACTAACTCATTTCAAGTTTTCTTTACGTTTCATACTTTAGAGTAGCTACATGTACCCTTAGAATAATTTTTGTCTGTCGGTTTGTCCACAAAATATTGCCACCATAAGACATATAAAGCTGAAGCATTGATTGTAGATTTGTGTATGTCTAACTTAAAATCTAATCTTTGTATACAGAGGCATTTGTTTAGCACTGTACTAATAATGGTATTTTCTACTATTCTATAACTTCTAATTGTAGTATTAGTATAATACTATAATTGATATTTTGGAATACCAAGTATAATAGAATTTTTGATTCCGTCAAAGACGGGTACGTTTGCTAGTTTTTAAATAAAATAAATTAAAAACGAAGGAAACACACAGAAAGACACAGATATAACTCACATCGATATTTCGACCATCGTCGTCATCAGGAGGTGTGAAGAGCGAAAAGAGTCACCGCCCTGCCTTCCTGCGGGACTCTTCGCTCTTCACACCTCCTGATGACTACGATGGTCGAAATATCGATGTGAGTTATGTCTGTGTCTTTCCGTGTGTTTCCTTCGTTTTGAATTTATTATATATATATATGTAGATGTTGGTTAAAGTGAAGCACAGTCAAGGCATGGACGAGACAACATTAGGAATGCTTTAAGACTCTAAAATTGTATGCAGTAGTGGTTTGCTCGCCTCTTGGTTGGCCAGGCCGTGCAGTGGTCCTGCCAAGCCGTTCATACCGGCGGCCAGAGACAGGTAGGGGTCTGAGAGGGCAGAGCCGACCAGGTGGGTGGTGTGGGCGGAAACATTGCCTCCTTCGTGGTCACTGCAACAAAAACAATACAGTGTTACAACAGAGCACAACAACCAGCCATTACAACAAATCAGAAAGTGAGTCTGGCACAATACGCCAATCAGCAATACAACATTATATAGTCAATATAAAACAATCCAAATATCAAGAAGTATGTCTCCACGCAAAAAAAAGTTGTGTTATAAGTTATAAGTGACCATAATAAGAAAAAGTTGGGTTTTGGACTCTGACGAAGACCGCTTGTTACGGTTGAAAGATCTTAGTCTTGTTTCCCCATTTTCTTATTGTGGTTTGATCAGTGATTGTTATTTCTCGTGTTTATGTGAAATCTTTTTATTAAGTAACCATAATATCAAATTCTTCAGTATATCATAAATAATTTCCCCTTTAGGTATAATATAAATTCTGAGGTAAAATGGATAAACAAACAAAAGTCTCCACACAAATGAAGTTTTATACAACAGCTACAACGCGTTTTTAACACTTTGTGTTCATCATGAGTATACTATAATTCATACTATAATACAAATTATATCTAATCAGTTACAAAATTAGAGTGCAAAAATAATAAAGTTCAATTAAGAGAATTCAAGACGTAACCAAGGATGTGGTGCTGAAGGGTTGGTCCAGTGAAAACAACAAATAGGAAATAGATCCGCTGCGAAAGAGTTGGGATAGGCATTTAGGAGATAAGGTGACAAAGGTGTCGGATATGCTTGAAAACCGTTAACTGAAATACAGAAGGCCAGAAACACTAATTTAGAGGAAAGAAACTTTTTTTTTTTAATTTATTCTTTCTGATTCTAGGAACAGTGGACACTCTGGAATTAGATAATTAAGACATATATGAGGCAGAAGGATTATTAATGAAGGCTTTGTTTATTTCGGAAGCTTTCAAATTAGTAATTTCTTTAAACTTTCTATTCGCATGTAGGATTTTTGTTGGTTTATCCATTTTACCTCAGAATTAGTAAATACCACACAATTACGGATTGCACAGCTAATGATATAATATGAATGTCTAAATGGGAGATGTTTATTAGTCTTTTATTCCTGAGGTAGACAGATAGTGATTGATCCACTTATCAATATATATGCTTATTTTTGTGTATCACACCACAGATGCACACTAGTGGTAGCCATATTTTAATGACCATCGACCGTGTTATTCCTTTGTCTATCTATATGCTTACCTTCTTTTTAACTGTTTTTTTTTTTCTTTTTAAAGTCTGCTAGACCGTTTCTTCATTTAATTACAAAAAGTTTTTTTATTTACCACGTACTTCCTTTATAAAGTCAGGACTACCAATATAAAACTGTGGTATCACTAAGTGTTTCTCTGTTGCAACCTAACCTAACCTGATCATAGTACCTCAATAGCAGAGAAAACACTTAGCCTTGTATAAACTCTATGCAATCCTTAAAAAGTTTTTTTTTTTTTATTTCTAAGCACTTATAACGGAGAGTAGCCCAGTGATTTGCGTGCTTGCTTTGTAGATCCAGACATGAACATCTACTGTCTTCTATCCCACTCGCTTTCCTATTACTTATTTATATATATATATATATATATATATATATATATATTATTATATATGTATATATATATAAAACAAACACTTTTTCTTTTTCTCGGTGTTTGGTAAGGGTAAATATATGGAATCACCTTTTTGCCAACGTTTCGTCTTTATTTCAAGACATCCTCAGGGCTAATAAACAAAAAAACAACAAACAATGAACATTTGTCATTTCTACTTTAGAAACATCATAAACAAATTGAAAAAAGAACTTACTGAAGGCTGGGTTCGACGATGGTCGAAATATAGAAATGAATGATTCCTGTGTCTATCTGTGTGCTATCTTCTTTTTAATTGGTTTATATAATATAATATATATATATATATATATATAACAATTAAAAGAAACGGTCCAGCGGACTTTTTTAATATAAATTCAAAACGAAGGAAACACACAGAAAGACACAGACATAACTCACATCGATATTTCGATATATATATATATATATATATATATATAATAACAATTAAAAGAAACGGTCCAGCGGACTTTTTTAATATAAATTCAAAACGAAGGAAACACACAGAAAGACACAGACATAACTCACATCGAAATATCGATGTGAGTTATGTCTGTGTCTTTCTGTGTGTTTCCTTCGTTTTGAATTTATATATATATATATATATATATATATGACCGAAACGTTGGAATAATTTATTGTATAGTTTTTTGTTGTAGTTAGGTTTATAGTGTATTATTGGATTACTACTATGGACCTCAAGAATAAATCATTCGGAGAGTTAGTTTTCAATTTACCTGAAGAGTTAAAAAGCAAGCTTAGAAAACTTGAGAAATTAAATAGAAACCGAACAAAAATGAATATCGGCATACTCTTTAATAAAACGTGTCTAAATGAAGGTCTGCTCCCAAAATATACTAATATATTTATATATATATATATTAGGCGCGAGGTCACCTGTGAATGGTAAGGTAGAGCCGCATGAGTTCAGTGAACTCGTTGCTGTCAAAACCTAGCATTGTCGTGAAGTTGCAACTCCAATCCTTGGCTGTGTCCACAGCAGTGATTCCTTTGCCGTCTTGGTAAGTGTTTCTGTAGATGGTGGCCGCGATGACTGGCAGTTTGGCGATCAAGTCCATTGAGTCCTCAAAGACATACTGTAACAGTCACACCCCCGCAACACATGTTAGTATTTAGTATGCATATAGTCAGTATACCACAGGCTGCATTAACTTATATATCAATGATCAAACCGCAATAAGAAATGGGAAAACAAGGCTAAGATCTTTCAACCGTATCAAGCGATCTTCGTCACAGTCAAAAACCCAACTCAGTTAGGTTTTTGACTCTGACGAAGACCGCTTGTTACGGTTGAAAGATCTTTGTCTTGTTTACCCATTTCTTATTGTGGTTTGATCATTGATTGTTATTTCACGTGTTTATGTGAAATCTTTTTAACTTATATATAACTACAGGTTCATTGGACCAAGGGCTGCAAAGGCCACTGACATAATTTTTTTTTTTTTTTTTTTTTTGTTTCTTTGGTAGCAAAGGAGGAGTCGGTGGTGAAATGCTTTATGCACCCCAAACGAGAGCGCTCGGATTACGCCCTCAAAATTGGGAGTGTCGGACTCCTGGAAAGCAGGTATACCGACTAAAACACCACCTATCTCCTCTTCTCGCCGCCCCTTTATTGCGCGCTGGGGACTTAGATGGAGGGGTGCGCGTTGCCCAGAAAAGAGGGTCGGTTGGGTGTCAGTTTGGAAGACCCACCACAAGTGGTGCTGCACAAGGCTACCATCTAGATAATCTGTTGGCAAACCTTTTCTACTCGCAAGAGAGAGGCTACCATCCCGTACCGCCCGGACGGGTTCCAAGCTGGGCATTCGCCCGTTCAAAGAAACACCAAAACGGGTAAGTCATATAAAGGTCACTGACCTTACCTGTAGCTGAGCAGGTTCAGTAGGACCATTGATCCGGAGTTTGATCTGAAACTCTTAAAATAAGTCGGTACTGTGGGCGGCGGGGGCCCTTGGAGAGGTTTTCTCTCCATCCTGCCAACTAAGGTTGGACTCGTAGCGGCTGTTGGTTCTTACCCAAGTTGGGTAGACCCAACTCAGTTGGGTTTTTGACTCTGACGAAGACCGCTTGTTACGGTTGAAAGATCTTAGTCTTGTTTTCCCATTTCATATTGTGGTCTGATCATTGATTGTTATTTAACGCGTTTATGTGAAATCTTTATATATATATAAAACAAGTTCAAAACGAAGGAAACATACAGAAAGACACAGACATAACTCACACCTCCTGATGACGAAGATGGTCGAAATATCGATGTGAGTTATGTCTGTGTCTTTCTGTCTGTTTCCTTCGTTTTGAATTAAACTTTTTTATTTTTTTAAAAAAGTCCGCTGGACCGTTTCTTTTAATTGTATATATATACATAGTTCAATGTAGTTATAGAAACATAGAGAAATTAAAAGCACACACTTACAGTCTCTAATTTTCGGTTGAACCGACGAGACGGTCTCCAAACGTCTCTTTACCAGTGCGCTTGGTTTCCCTCACTTATCTCTCCTGAAGACGGTTCAAACGGAAAATTAGAAACTGTAAGTGTGTGTTTTTAATTTCTCTATGTTTCTTTATGTACATTGAACTATATATATATATATAAAAAGATTTCACATAAACACGTGAAACAACAATCAATGATCAAACCACAATAAGAAATGGTAAAACAAGACTAAGATCTTTCAACCGTAACAAGCGGTGTTCGTCAGAGTCAAAAACCCAACTGTTGGGTTTTTGACTCTGACGAAGACCGCTTGTTACGGTTGAAAGATCTTAGTCTTGTTTTCCCATTTCTTATTGTGGTTTGATCATTGATATATATATATATATATATATATAACTTTAAATTACACAAAGCACGACACAGAAAAAAGAATAAAAAGAACACTTACAGAATTCAATATTTGGAACTACATAGTCCTTGTGGACAGTTTCTTATATTTAGTAGTATATATATAAAAATCAAAACTTGAAATGGTCCAACAGGACTATTAGTTCACACAGGAAAGAGAAAACACAAATAAAAGACACACACAAAAGACTCACAACGTTGTGAGTCTTTTGTGTGTGTAGTATATATATATATATACATTGTAAACGGAAAACGATCCAAAGGACAACAAACATTTCACGATGAATCACGAACACAGAACTAAGGAACAAACACACTTAATGTCTTTGTTCCTTAGTTCTGTGTTTGTGATTCATCGTGAAACGTATATATATACTTTGTGTCGGTCGGTGGACACTTTCACGACTCCGCTCCTGTGTTGTTTTTCCTTTTCCTACCTTTCCTGAGGACGGCGAAATGATCGACAATAGTAAGTGTTAGTCTCTTTTTTTGTTTTCTAATGATATCTTTAATTATATATATATATATAAAATCGTTTCATAAATAATTTGATTTTTCTTCACTAGCGATGTAATTTTTTTTTTTTATTTTTCTATAAATAGAAATGCAATGCACTTTGACCCTTCGTCAGCAATATATATGCAGAGACAATATTGAGGTCAGTGAGTTGTTTGTCCCCCAGGCACTGTCAGCGGTTTTCAATCAAGTGTCTTCTTTAGTAATTTCGCCAGGTATTGATCTCTGTTTTGTCTATTAAGGGATTCCCTCGCAGGATGAAACCTACCTCGTCGTCACTAAGGATATAACCATTATCTCACTTCAACTATTACAAACAACATTATCATTTTAAATTATCAATTACCAAACTCATTCTACGGTAAAAAGCTAATTCAATGGTCTCCATATATAAAAAATTTAATAGTATAAACAACGCGTTTCAAACCTTTAGTGTTCTTCTTCAGACATTAACTAAAAAATACAATATCATCAGAGAGTTATCTATAGTAAACAGTAAATATAGTACAAAATATATAAACCATATAATATATAAAACATATAAACCAAATCGAAATTGCAAGCCAAATTGCAATTCAGTTAAAATGTAATTAAAAATCGTGATCTAGTTAAAAAATATAAAACTAATCGCGATCCAGTTAAAAAGTAATTACAAATAGCGATACAGTTTAAAAGTATTTTTTAAAAATCGCGTTCCAGTTAAAACATATAAACCAAATCGCGATTCAGTTAAAATGCAATTAAAAATCATCATCTAGTTAAAACATATAAACCAAATCGCGATTCAGTTAAAATGCAATTAACAATCGTGATCTAGTTAAAGCATATAAACCAAATCGCGATTCAGTTAAAATGCATTTAAAAAAAATCACTATCCAGTTAGAAAATATACACCAAATCGCGATCAAGTTGAAATGTAATTAAAAATCGCCATACACATGAAATGTATTTTTAAGAAATCGCGATCCACTTAGAATATATAAACCGAATCGCGACCCAGTTGAAATGTATTTTTAAGAAAATTACTATCCAGTTAAAACATATAAGCCAAATTGCAATTCAGTTAAAATGTAATTAAAAATCGTGATCTAGTTAAAAAATATAAAACTAATCGCGATCCAGTTAAAAAGTAATTAAAAATAGCGATACAGTTTAAATGTATTTTTTAAAAATCGCGTTCTAGTTAAAATATATAAACCTAGTCGCGATTCAGCTAAAATGCATTTAAAAAGAAATCACCATCCAGTAAGAATATATAAATGAAATCTCGATCCAGTTAAAATGTAATTAAAAATCGCGATACAGTTGAAATGTATTTTTAAAAAAAAGACAATCCAGTTAGAACTATAAACCAAATTCTGATCCAGTTAAAACATGTAAACCAAATCGCGACCCAGTTAAAATGTAATTAAAAATCGTCATACAGTTGAAATGTATTTTTACAAAATCGCGTTCCAGTTAAAACGTATAAACCAAATCGCATTCAGTTAAAATGAAATTAAAAATCGCGATACAGTTGAAATGTATTTTTACAAAATCCCGTTCCAGTTAAAACATATAAACCAAATCGCATTCAGTTAAAATGTCATTAAAAATCGTGATCTAGTTAAAACATATAACATATTCGCAAATTAGTTAAAATGCATTTAAAAAGAAATCACGATCCAATAAGAACATATAAACGAAATCGCGATCCAGTTAAATTGTAATTAAAAATCGCGTTCCAGTTAAAACATATAAACCAAATCGCGATTTAGTTAAAATGTAATTAAACATCGTGATCTAATTAAAACATATAAACCCAATTGAGATTCGGTTAAAATGCATTTAAAAAGAAATCACGATCCAGTAAGAACATATAAACCAAATAGCGATCCAGTTAAAATGTAATTAAAAATCGTGATCTAATTAAAACATATAAACCCAAATTGCGATTCGGTTAAAATGCATTTAAAAAAAACCACCATCCAGTTAAAATGTAATTAAAAATCGCGATACAGTTGAAATATATTTTTAAAAAAACACGATTCAGTTAGAATATATAAACCAAATCGCATTCAGTTAAAATGTAATTAAAAATCGCGATACAGTTGAAATATATTTTTAAAAAATCACGATCCAGTTAAAATATATAAACCAAATCGCATTCAGTTAAAATGTAATTAAAATCGCGATACAGTTGAAATGTATTTTTAAAACAACCGCGATCCAGTTAGAATGTATAAATCAAATCGCGATTTAGTTAAAATGTAATTAAAAATCGTGATCTAATTAAAACATATAAACCCAAATTGCGATTCGGTTAACATGCATTTAAAAAGAAACCACCATCCAGTTAAAATGTAATTAAAAATCGCGATACAGTTGAAATGTATTTTTAAAACAATCGCGATCCAGTTAGAACATATAAACCAAATCGCGATCTAGTTAGAATGTATAAATCAAATGGCGATTTAGTTAAAATGTATTTGAAAAGATCTGACCTCCCAGTAGAGGGTCTTCTTGATGCCTTGCGAGTAAGCCTTGGCAAAGGCGGACTCAGTGTTGAGGACAGTAATGGCGGCAGCCAGCTGGGACATGGGGTGGATCTTATCAGCGGGGAAGTTGTTGAGCATGGTGACGACATGGGGCGGCAGTTCAGCGCGCTCTGCCCATGACTTGGACACGGCGTCTACTTGGTTTTGGGTTGGAATCTGAAACACACACACACACCATGCTGGGCTGTATAAACCTGACAGCTGAATTACTAAAGCTACTCCTCTACACGTATCCACTCCACCACGTCAGAATCACTCATCATTCTTCACATACAGTTAATATCTCTCACTTCATACACATTTATAGCCCAGATCCCCCCCAATCTAGATTAACTTAGGTTAGGTTGCAGTGGCAGTCCCACAAGGGAACACACTTAGGCCAAGCATTGGCCCTTTGTGATACCACACAATGAAGATTTGATTCTACAGTGGGAGTCCTAAATTTTACCTAACTCAAATGTATTTAGAGTAGGGATCTTTAACGAGTACCTGACATTGTACAGGCTCGGGACCGACGCTTTAACGTCCTTCTCAGAGGGACGACGCGCTCAGATTTATTCACCTCCCGCGTGAATAAATTGAGGGCCAGGTGAGGATCGAACCCCGGCCCTATCAGTTCAGAGGCGAGCACGTAACCACTGAGCTAGCCACGGACTCAGTTTTAATGACTGTTTCCGTGTACAGGTTCTGAGACAGATAACTGATAACAATTCAAAAGTCACTCTGAGGACTTCAGAAGAAGCTTTTATTAGTCTTCTAGGGGGGAGATCTACTTCTGGGCTTAACCTCAATCGTTGATTATTCCTTTTATTTATTTTAGTCTCTTAGTGTATCTTTTGTTTACTTACTAATTTTTATTTTTGTTTGGGTGTTTTCACCTATTTCTTTATCTATCCTTGCCTCCTCTCCCTCCGTAAGCTGGCTACACTGTTCTGTGCTCCTTCAAGACCATCGGCCAGTCGTTGTCTGTCTGCAGAGCGACTCGTTTCCATCTTCTTGATAACGAGGACATCGAAATATAGTAGTGAGTTTCTATTTCATTTCTGAGTGTTCTTTGTGTCGATATAGTTTATATATATATTCAGGTAACTTTCTATCCATGTCTCCTCCTCTCTTTCTAACTCTTTCTCTCTCAATCACCCTCTCCCTCTTTTTTACTCTACGCTATCATCCCTCTCTCTTCCTCCTCTCGGTCTCACTCACTCTCTGTCACCTTCCCTCCACGTCTTTAACTCTCCTCCACCCCTTTCGTTCCATCTCTTTCACTCTCCCTATCCCCCTCTATCTTCTCACTCTCACCCTCTCCACAAATCTCTCTCATTCTCCTTCTCCTCCCCCCCTCTCACTCTCTCTCTATCCAGGTCTCCTGTGTTGACCTATAAGCGAGCCTGAGCCGTCAAGCCATATCGCTTCTAAATCAAGTCAGGTTGCTTTTGTACGACTTGCCCTTTAGCCGTCCCATGACTACATGGTGACCCCCAAGGTGGACCACTTGGAGGCGGTATCCACGTCTCCCCCACCTCACGCCTTCACTCTCTCAATCACCCTCCCTCCATCCCTCTCCCTAACAATTAACCCCTCTCATTTTCTCACATTCACTCTCCCTATCCCCCTCTATCTTCTCAATCTCACCCTCTCCACAAATCTCTCTCATTCTCCTTCTCTCCCCCCCTCTCACTCTCTCTCTATCCAGGTCTCCTGTGTTGACCTATAAGCGAGCCTGAGCCGTTAAGACATATCGCTTCTAAATCAAGTCAGGTTGCTTTTGTACGACTTGCCCTTTAGCCGTCCCATGACTACATGGTGACGCCCAAGGTGGACCACTCGCAGGCGGTATCCACGTCTCCCCCACCTCACCCCTTCACTCTCTCAATCACCCTCCCTCCATCCCTCTCCCTAACAATTCACCCCTCTCATTTTCTCACTTTCACTCCACCCTATCTTCCCTCTCTCTGCCCCCCCCCCCCCCGTCAAACTCTCTCTCTGTCTCTCTATCTTATATCTACACACAAGCAGTCCTCACTTCAACTAACTTACGTCTCCAGTGATGAGGAGCCAAAACAAGCCTTCAGGCAGTGGTTCTTGGCCTCCTTTTGCCTTGGGTAACAGTTTTTGGCATTCAGGAATGGAATATCCTCGAAATCGAATGCCTTCTTCAGGGTCGAGAACTGACGTTTCACAAACTAAACCTTTAATGCCTCTCATGCCGCCATACATCTGAAAAAGAAATAAGAAATATAACTTATTGTAAAGAACAGGACGGTGACAAGGAGATACAAGTGCATTACAACTTACGATGGGAGGCACTAAAGTATTGGCTTCACTGTAATAAGTTACCATGTCAATGGTGGCTTGGCCCACTCTAGTCCCTGATGATGGGAGTTTGTTTTGACATACTTTATTAGGATGGGAGACACTAAGGTATTGACTGTAGTGCACTAAGTTACCATGTCAATGGTGACTTTGCCGACTCTAGTCCCTGATGATGGGAGTTGGTTTTGACATACTTTATTAGGATGGGAGAGACTAAAGCAATGACTGTACTGTACTAAGTTACCATGTCAATGGTGACTTGGCCCACTCTAGTCCCTGATGATGGGAGTTTGTTTTGACATACTTTATTAGGATGGGAGACACTAAGGTATTGACTGTACTGTACTAAGTTACCATGTCAATGGTGACTTGGCCCACAATAGTCCCTGATGATGGCAGTTGGTTTTGACATACTTTATTAGGATGGGGCACACTGACTGTACTGCACTAGGTTACCATGTCAATGGTGACTTGGCCCCCTTTAGTCCCTGATGATGGGAGTTGATTTTGACATACTTTATTAGGATGGGAGACACTAAAGCACTGACTGTACTGCACTAGGTTACCATGTCAATTGTGACTTGGCCCACTCTAGTCCCTGATGATGGGAGTTGATTTTAATATACTATATTAGGATGGGAGACACTAAGGTATTGACTGTACTGTACTAAGTTACCATGTCAATGGTGACTTGGCCCCCTTTAGTCCCTGATGATGGGAGTTGATTTTAATATACTATATTAGGATGGGAGACACTAAGGTATTGACTGTACTGTACTAAGTTACCATGTCAATGGAGACTTGGCCCACTCTAGTCCCTGATGATGGGAGTTGGTTTTGACATACTTTATTAGGATGGGAGACACTAAGGTACTGACTGTACTGTAATAAGTTACCATGTCAATGGTGACTTGGCCCACTCTAGTCCCTGATGATGGCAGTTGGTTTTGATATACTATATTAGGATGGGAGACACTAAAGTATGGACTATACTGTAATAAGTTACCATGTCAATGGTGACTTGGCCCACTCTAGTCCCTGATGATGGGAGTTGGTTTTGACATACTTTATTAGGATGGGAGACACTAAGGTACTGACTGTACTGTAATAAGTTACCATGTCAATGGTGACTTGGCCCACTCTAGTCCCTGATGATGGCAGTTGGTTTTGACATACTTTATTAGGATGGGAGACACTAAAGCACTGACTGTACTGCACTAGGTTACCATGTCAATTGTGACTTGGCCCACTCTAGTCCCTGATGATGGGAGTTGATTTTAATATACTATATTAGGATGGGAGACACTAAGGTATTGACTGTACTGTACTAAGTTACCATGTCAATGGTGACTTGGCCCCCTTTAGTCCCTGATGATGGGAGTTGATTTTAATATACTATATTAGGATGGGAGACACTAAGGTATTGACTGTACTGTACTAAGTTACCATGTCAATGGTGACTTGGCCCACTCTAGTCCCTGATGATGGGAGTTGGTTTTGACATACTTTATTAGGATGGGAGACACTAAGGTACTGACTGTACTGTAATAAGTTACCATGTCAATGGTGACTTGGCCCACTCTAGTCCCTGATGATGGGAGTTGATTTTAATATACTATATTAGGATGGGAGACACTAAGGTATTGACTGTACTGTACTAAGTTACCATGTCAATGGTGACTTGGCCCCCTTTAGTCCCTGATGATGGGAGTTGATTTTAATATACTATATTAGGATGGGAGACACTAAGGTATTGACTGTACTGTACTAAGTTACCATGAATGGAGACTTGGCCCACTCTAGTCCTGATGATGGGAGTTGGTTTTGACATACTTTATTAGGATGGGAGACACTAAGGTACTGACTGTACTGTACTAAGTTACCATGTCAATGGTGACTTGGCCCACTCTAGTCCCTGATGATGGGAGTTGGTTTTGACATACTTTATTAGGATGGGAGACACTAAGGTACTGACTGTACTGTACTAAGTTACCATGTCAATGGTGACTTGGCCCACTCTAGTCCCTGATGATGGCAGTTGGTTTTGACATACTTTATTAGGATGGGAGACACTAAAGCACTGACTGTACTGCACTAGGTTACCATGTCAATTGTGACTTGGCCCACTCTAGTCCCTGATGATGGGAGTTGATTTTAATATACTATATTAGGATGGGAGACACTAAGGTATTGACTGTACTGTACTAAGTTACCATGTCAATGGTGACTTGGCCCCCTTTAGTCCTGATGATGGGAGTTGATTTTGAATATACTATATTAGGATGGGAGACACTAAGGTATTGACTGTACTGTACTAAGTTACCATGTCAATGGTGACTTGGCCCTATCTAGTCCCTGATGATAGGAGTTTGTTTTGGCATACTTTATTAGGATGGGAGACACTAAGGTACTGACTGTACTGTAATAAGTTACCATGTCAATGGTGACTTGGCCCACTCTAGTCCCTGATGATGGGAGTTGATTTTGACATACTATATTAGGATGGGAGACACTAAGGTATTGACTGTACTGTACTAAGTTACCATGTCAATGGTGACTTGGCCCCTTTAGTCCCTGATGATGGGAGTTGATTTTGAATATACTTTATTAGGATGGGAGACACTAAGGTACTGACTGTACTGTACTAAGTTACCATGTCAATGGAGACTTGGCCCACTTAGTCCCTGATGATGGGAGTTTGTTTTGACATACTTTATTAGGATGGGGCACACTGACTGTACTGTACTAAGTTACCATGTCAATGGTGACTTGGCCCCCAATAGTCCCTGATGATGGGAGTTTGTTTTGACATACTTTATTAGGATGGGAGACACTAAAGCACTGACTCTACTGCACTAGGTTACCATGTCAATGGTGACTTGGCCCCCAATAGTCCCTGATGATGGGAGTTGGTTTTGACATACTTTATTAGGATGGGAGACACTAAAGTATGGACTATACTGTAATAAGTTACCATGTCAATGGTGACTTGGCCCACTCTAGTCCCTGATGATGGGAGTTGGTTTTGACATACTTTATTAGGATGGGAGACACTAAAGCACTGACTGTACTGCACTAGGTTACCATGTCAATGGTGACTTGGCCCCCTTTAGTCCCTGATGATGGGAGTTGGTTTTGACATACTTTATTAGGATGGGAGACACTAAGGTATTGACTGTACTGTACTAAGTTACCATATCAATGGTGACTTGGCCCCCTTTAGTCCCTGATGATGGGAGTTGATTTTAATATACTATATTAGGATGGGAGACACTAAGGTACTGACTGTACTGTACTAAGTTACCATGTCAATGGAGACTTGGCCCACTCTAGTCCCTGATGATGGGAGTTGGTTTTGACATACTTTATTAGGATGGGAGACACTAAGGTACTGACTGTACTGTAATAAGTTACCATGTCAATGGTGACTTGGCCCACTCTAGTCCCTGATGATGGCAGTTGGTTTTGACATACTTTATTAGGATGGGAGACACTAAAGCACTGACTGTACTGCACTAGGTTACCATGTCAATGGTGACTTGGCCCACTCTAGTCCCTGATGATGGGAGTTGGTTTTGACATACTTTATTAGGATGGGAGACACTAAAGCACTGACTGTACTGCACTAGGTTACCATGTCAATGGTGTTTGGCTCACAATAGTCCCTGATGATGGGAGTTGGTTTTGACATACTTTATTAGGATGGGAGACACTAAAGTATGGACTATACTGTAATAAGTTACCATGTCAATGGTGACTTGGCCCACTCTAGTCCCTGATGATGGGAGTTGGTTTTGACATACTTTATTAGGATGGGAGACACTAAGGTACTGACTGTACTGTAATAAGTTACCATGTCAATGGTGACTTGGCCCACTCTAGTCCCTGATGATGGGAGTTGATTTTAATATACTATATTAGGATGGGAGACACTAAGGTATTGACTGTACTGTACTAAGTTACCTTGGCCCACTCTAGTCCCTGATGATGGGAGTTGGTTTTGACATACATTATTAGGATGGGAGACACTAAAGTATGGACTATACTGTAATAAGTTACCATGTCAATGGAGACTTGGCCCACTCTAGTCCCTGATGATGGGAGTTGGTTTTGACATACTTTATTAGGATGGGAGACACTAAGGTACTGACTGTACTGTAATAAGTTACCATGTCAATGGTGACTTGGCCCACTCTAGTCCCTGATGATGGGAGTTGATTTTAATATACTATATTAGGATGGGAGACACTAAGGTATTGACTGTACTGTACTAAGTTACCATGTCAATGGTGACTTGGCCCACTCTAGTCCCTGATGATGGGAGTTGGTTTTGACATACTTTATTAGGATGGGAGACACTAAAGTATGGACTATACTGTAATAAGTTACCATGTCAATGGAGACTTGGCCCACTCTAGTCCCTGATGATGGGAGTTGGTTTTGACATACTTTATTAGGATGGGAGACACTAAGGTACTGACTGTACTGTAATAAGTTACCATGTCAATGGTGACTTGGCCCACTCTAGTCCCTGATGATGGCAGTTGGTTTTGACATACTTTATTAGGATGGGAGACACTAAGGTATTGACTGTACTGTACTAAGTTACCATGTCAATGGTGACTTGGCCCACTCTAGTCCCTGATGATGGGAGTTGATTTTAATATACTATATTAGGATGGGAGACACTAAGGTATTGACTGTACTGTACTAAGTTACCATGTCAATGGTGACTTGGCCCACTCTAGTCCCTGATGATGGGAGTTGATTTTAATATACTATATTAGGATGGGAGTCACTAAGGTATTGACTGTACTGTACTAAGTTACCATGTCAATGGAGACTTGGCCCACTCTAGTCCCTGATGATGGGAGTTGATTTTGACATACTTTATTAGGATGGGGCACACTGACTGTACTGCACTAGGTTACCATGTCAATGGTGACTTGGCCCCCTTTAGTCCCTGATGATGGGAGTTGATTTTGACATACTTTATTAGGATGGGAGACACTAAAGCACTGACTGTACTGCACTAGGTTACCATGTCAATTGTGACTTGGCCCACTCTAGTCCCTGATGATGGGAGTTGATTTTAATATACTATATTAGGATGGGAGACACTAAGGTATTGACTGTACTGTACTAAGTTACCATGTCAATGGTGACTTGGCCCCCTTTAGTCCCTGATGATGGGAGTTGATTTTAATATACTATATTAGGATGGGAGACACTAAGGTACTGACTGTACTGTACTAAGTTACCATGTCAATGGAGACTTGGCCCACTCTAGTCCCTGATGATGGGAGTTGGTTTTGACATACTTTATTAGGATGGGAGACACTAAGGTACTGACTGTACTGTAATAAGTTACCATGTCAATGGTGACTTGGCCCACTCTAGTCCCTGATGATGGCAGTTGGTTTTGACATACTTTATTAGGATGGGAGACACTAAAGCACTGACTGTACTGCACTAGGTTACCATGTCAATGGTGACTTGGCCCACTCTAGTCCCTGATGATGGGAGTTGGTTTTGACATACTTTATTAGGATGGGAGACACTAAAGTATGGACTATACTGTAATAAGTTACCATGTCAATGGTGACTTGGCCCACTCTAGTCCCTGATGATGGGAGTTTGTTTTGACATACTTTATTAGGATGGGAGACACTAAAGCACTGACTGTACTGCACTAGGTTACCATGTCAATGGTGACTTGGCCCACTCTAGTCCCTGATGATGGGAGTTGATTTTAATATACTATATTAGGATGGGAGACACTAAGGTATTGACTGTACTGTACTAAGTTACCATGTCAATGGTGACTTGGCCCCCTTTAGTCCCTGATGATGGGAGTTGATTTTAATATACTATATTAGGATGGGAGACACTAAGGTATTGACTGTACTGTACTAAGTTACCATGTCAATGGAGACTTGGCCCACTCTAGTCCCTGATGATGGGAGTTGGTTTTGACATACTTTATTAGGATGGGAGACACTAAGGTACTGACTGTACTGTAATAAGTTACCATGTCAATGGTGACTTCGCCCACTTTAGTGCCGCCATACTGCTTCCGAAAGCCCTTCACTCGCTCCTGCTCCTTTGATATTTTCGCTGCTAAGATCCCCTTGAGGTCGGTGGACTCGGCTGAGATGTTTCTTGTTGACGTGAGACACTGGACGGCTGCGGCGCAGCAAGGCACTACCTGCAATCAAAAGTACTTGTTTCAGCGACACAAGACGACAATGCTGAGAGATTACTCAACGTGAGCAGGACCCAGGGCTTTTCAAGCCTACATATGACTCACAATGTTATACACATTCCTTAGGACAGCTACGATTCGCGAGCCATATCACATCTAGTAGAGACTCTATATACCTCTTAGAAGAATCAGCCGAAGAATCCAACTGGATTTAACCTAAAAGAAGGAAGCACCTAAGGCTTATTATTTGGATACCTCCCGGGTTAATTACATTATAAAACCTCCACAAAACAACTGGGCCCTACTGAAAGCTTTAAGGAGCACAAAGCCACCGGGTAAAAACTAAAATCGAATAACCTTGAACACAGGGTTACCCTAATACCAAAATCAAACTTTAACTCAATAATAAAGTAATCCTAGGGTATCTGCTAAAATCTTTTAATAAGAACTCGGTGTTCAGTAATCAACGATCAACCAATGTAATGAACGTACCCCGTTTTGTAGATTTCATCTAAGGACCCAAGGCGTGAAAACAAAACAACAATTTATACATTTTACGTGACATACTGCTTCGCGAAAGCTTCACTAGCTAGAGACTCTAAACTCTGAGATCAGCCGAGGGACGGGACATACGCCTATCCTCTTGATCTTAAGCCTAAGAACAAGACGCGAGCTACAAATGCTACATACACTTTGGCATATACGTAGTATATACTTTATAACAGCGTCAATATCTAGCAGACTGACATCAACCGTGATTAGCCATAAGACAGGGCTATTCATACATGACTCAAAGTCGTATTATACATTTATAAACCTCCAGCGTATATACATCTAATATCAGACTGATCATCGAACCACATATCTGACTAATCCAAAACGTGAGCACATAAGCCACTGGGCTACTCTAGACTCAAAAGTCGTATTATACATTTATAAACCTCCAGCGTGTATACATCTAATACCAGACTGAGCATCGAACCACTTATCTACTAATCCAAAAAGTGAGCACGTAAGCCACTGGGCTACTCTAGACTCAAAAGTCGTATTATACATTTATAAACCTCCAGCGTGTATACATCTAATACCAGACTGAGCATCGAACCACATATCTACTAATCCAAAACGTGAGCACGTAAGCCACTGGGCTACTCTAAACTCAAAAGTCGTATTAACATTTATAAACTAGCTTTTATACTGAATCAACATATTAAATGGAGCACGTAAGCCTGTCTTATGGTATACAATTAATAAAAGCATACTCTTCAGACTGGGTATCGAACACATATCTACTAATCCAAAAACTGATGCTTTACGTAAAGCCACAAGGAGCTAACTCTAACTCAAAAGTCGATTACACATTTATAAACCTCCAGCGTATATACATCTAATGAATCACGACTGAGGCATCGAACCTATCCATAATCTTACTAATCCTAAAACGTAGACACGTAAGCCACTGGGCTACTCTAACTCAAAAGTCGTATTACACATTTATAAACCTCCAGCGTATATACATCTAATATCAGACTGAGCATCGAACCACATATCTACTAATCCAAAACGTGAGCACGTAAGCCACTGGGCTACTCTAACTCAAAAGTCGTATTACACATTTATAAACCTCCAGCGTATATACATCTAATATCAGACTGAGCATCGAACCACATATCTACTAATCCAAAACGTGAGCACGTAAGCCACTGGGCTACTCTAACTCAAAAGTCGTATTATACATTTATAAACCTTCCAGCGTGTATACATCTAATACCAGACTGGGTATCGAACCACATATCTACTAATCCAAAACGTGAGCACGTAAGCCACTGGGCTACTCTAAACTCAAAAGTCGTATTACACATTTATAAACCTCCAGCGTATATACATCTAATATCAGACTGGGTATCGAACCACATATCTACTAATCCAAAACGTGAGCACGTAAGCCACTGGGCTACTCTAGCCTCAAAAGTCGTATTACACATTTATAAACCTCCAGCGTATATACATCTAATATCAGACTGAGCATCGAACCACATATCTACTAATCCAAAACGTGAGCACGTAAGCCACTGGGCTACTCTAACTCAAAAGTCGTATTACACATTTATAAACTTCCAGCGTGTATACATCTAATACCAGACTGGGTATCGAACCACATATCTACTAATCCAAAACGTGAGCACGTAAGCCACTGGGCTACTCTAACTCAAAAGTCGTATTATACATTTATAAACTTCCAGCGTGTATACATCTAATACCAGACTGGGTATCGAACCACATATCTACTAATCCAAAACGTGAGCACGTAAGCCACTGGGCTACTCTAACTCAAAAGTCGTATTACACATTTATAAACCTCCAGCGTATATACATCTAATATCAGACTGAGCATCGAACCACATATCTACTAATCCAAAACGTGAGCACGTAAGCCACTGGGCTACTCTAACTCAAAAGTCGTATTACACATTTATAAACCTCCAGCGTATATACATCTAATATCAGACTGAGCATCGAACCACATATCTACTAATCCAAAACGTGAGCACGTAAGCCACTGGGCTACTCTAACTCAAAAGTCGTATTATACATTTATAAACTTCCAGCGTGTATACATCTAATACCAGACTGGGTATCGAACCACATATCTACTAATCCAAAACGTGAGCACGTAAGCCACTGGGCTACTCTAAACTCAAAAGTCGTATTACACATTTATAAACCTCCAGCGTATATACATCTAATATCAGACTGGGTATCGAACCACATATCTACTAATCCAAAACGTGAGCACGTAAGCCACTGGGCTACTCTAGCCTCAAAAGTCGTATTACACATTTATAAACCTCCAGCGTATATACATCTAATATCAGACTGAGCATCGAACCACATATCTACTAATCTAAAAAGTGAGCACGTAAGCCACTGGGCTACTCTAACTCAAAAGTCGTATTATACATTTATAAACTTCCAGCGTGTATACATCTAATACCAGACTGGGTATCGAACCACATATCTACTAATCCAAAACGTGAGCACGTAAGCCACTGGGCTACTCTAAACTCAAAAGTCGTATTACACATTTATAAACCTCCAGCGTATATACATCTAATATCAGACTGGGTATCGAACCACATATCTACTAATCCAAAACGTGAGCACGTAAGCCACTGGGCTACTCTAAACTCAAAAGTCGTATTACACATTTATAAACCTCCAGCGTATATACATCTAATATCAGACTGAGCATCGAACCACATATCTACTAATCTAAAAAGTGAGCACGTAAGCCACTGGGCTACTCTAACTCAAAAGTCGTATTATACATTTATAAACTTCCAGCGTGTATACATCTAATACCAGACTGGGTATCGAACCACATATCTACTAATCCAAAACGTGAGCACGTAAGCCACTGGGCTACTCTAAACTCAAAAGTCGTATTACACATTTATAAACCTCCAGCGTATATACATCTAATATCAGACTGAGCATCGAACCACATATCTACTAATCCAAAACGTGAGCACGTAAGCCACTGGGCTACTCTAACTCAAAAGTCGTATTACACATTTATAAACCTCCAGCTTGAATACATCTAATAACAGACTGAGCATCGAACCACATATCTACTAATCTAAAAAGTGAGCACGTAAGCCACTGGGCTACTCTAGCCTCAAAAGTCGTATTACACATTTATAAACCTCCAGCTTGAATACATCTAATAACAGACTGAGCATCGAACCACATATCTACTAATCTAAAAAGTGAGCACGTAAGCCACTGGGCTACTCTAGACTCAAAAGTCGTATTACACATTTATAAACCTCCAGCGTATATACATCTAATATCAGACTGAGCATCGAACCACATATCTACTAATCCAAAACGTGAGCACGTAAGCCACTGGGCTACTCTAAACTCAAAAGTCGTATTATACATTTATAAACCTCCAGCGTGTATACATCTAATACCAGACTGGGTATCGAACCACATATCTACTAATCTAAAAAGTGAGCACGTAAGCCACTGGGCTACTCTAACTCAAAAGTCGTATTACACATTTATAAACCTCCAGCGTATATACATCTAATACCAGACTGAGCATCGAACCACATATCTACTAATCCAAAACGTGAGCACGTAAGCCACTGGGCTACTCTAAACTCAAAAGTCGTATTACACATTTATAAACCTCCAGCGTATATACATCTAATATCAGACTGAGCATCGAACCACATATCTACTAATCCAAAACGTGAGCACGTAAGCCACTGGGCTACTCTAACTCAAAAGTCGTATTACACATTTATAAACCTCCAGCTTGAATACATCTAATAACAGACTGAGCATCGAACCACATATCTACTAATCTAAAAAGTGAGCACGTAAGCCACTGGGCTACTCTAGCCTCAAAAGTCGTATTACACATTTATAAACCTCCAGCTTGAATACATCTAATAACAGACTGAGCATCGAACCACATATCTACTAATCTAAAAAGTGAGCACGTAAGCCACTGGGCTACTCTAGACTCAAAAGTCGTATTACACATTTATAAACCTCCAGCGTATATACATCTAATATCAGACTGAGCATCGAACCACATATCTACTAATCCAAAACGTGAGCACGTAAGCCACTGGGCTACTCTAAACTCAAAAGTCGTATTATACATTTATAAACCTCCAGCGTGTATACATCTAATACCAGACTGGGTATCGAACCACATATCTACTAATCTAAAAAGTGAGCACGTAAGCCACTGGGCTACTCTAACTCAAAAGTCGTATTACACATTTATAAACCTCCAGCGTATATACATCTAATACCAGACTGAGCATCGAACCACATATCTACTAATCTAAAAAGTGAGCACGTAAGCCACTGGGCTACTCTAACTCAAAAGTCGTATTATACATTTATAAACTTCCAGCGTATATACATCTAATACCAGACTGAGCATCGAACCACATATCTACTAATCCAAAACGTGAGCACGTAAGCCACTGGGCTACTCTAGACTCAAAAGTCGTATCATACATTTGTAAGCCTCCAGCGTGTATACATCTAATATCAGACTGAGCATCGAACCACATATCTACTAATCTAAAAAGTGAGCACGTAAGCCACTGGGCTACTCTAACTCAAAAGTCGTATTACACATTTATAAACCTCCAGCGTATATACATCTAATACCAGACTGGGTATCGAACCACATATCTACTAATCCAAAACGTGAGCACGTAAGCCACTGGGCTACTCTAGACTCAAAAGTCGTATCATACATTTGTAAGCCTCCAGCGTGTATACATCTAATATCAGACTGAGCATCGAACCACATATCTACTAATCTAAAAAGTGAGCACGTAAGCCACTGGGCTACTCTAACTCAAAAGTCGTATTATACATTTATAAACTTCCAGCGTGTATACATCTAATACCAGACTGGGTATCGAACCACATATCTACTAATCCAAAACGTGAGCACGTAAGCCACTGGGCTACTCTAACTCAAAAGTCGTATTACACATTTATAAACCTCCAGCGTATATACATCTAATATCAGACTGAGCATCGAACCACATATCTACTAATCCAAAACGTGAGCACGTAAGCCACTGGGCTACTCTAAACTCAAAAGTCGTATTACACATTTATAAACCTCCAGCGTATATACATCTAATATCAGACTGGGTATCGAACCACATATCTACTAATCCAAAACGTGAGCACGTAAGCCACTGGGCTACTCTAACTCAAAAGTCGTATTACACATTTATAAACCTCCAGCTTGAATACATCTAATAACAGACTGAGCATCGAACCACATATCTACTAATCTAAAAAGTGAGCACGTAAGCCACTGGGCTACTCTAGACTCAAAAGTCGTATTACACATTTATAAACCTCCAGCGTATATACATCTAATATCAGACTGGGTATCGAACCACATATCTACTAATCCAAAACGTGAGCACGTAAGCCACTGGGCTACTCTAACTCAAAAGTCGTATTACACATTTATAAACCTCCAGCGTATATACATCTAATATCAGACTGAGCATCGAACCACATATCTACTAATCCAAAACGTGAGCACGTAAGCCACTGGGCTACTCTAGACTCAAAAGTCGTATCATACATTTGTAAACCTCCAGCGTATATACATCTAATATCAGACTGAGCATCGAACCACATATCTACTAATCTAAAAAGTGAGCACGTAAGCCACTGGGCTACTCTAACTCAAAAGTCGTATTATACATTTATAAACCTCCAGCGTGTATACCTCTAATACCAGAGTGGGCATCGAATCACATATCTACTAATCTAAAAAGTGAGCACGTAAGCCACTGGGCTACTCTAGCCTCAAAAGTCGTATTATACATTTATAAACCTCCAGCGTGTATACCTCTAATACCAGAGTGGGCATCGAATCACATATCTACTAATCTAAAAAGTGAGCACGTAAGCCACTGGGCTACTCTAGCCTCAAAAGTCGTATTATACATTTATAAACCTCCAGCGTGTATACCCCTAATACCAGACTGAGCATCGAACCACATATCTACTAATCTAAAAAGTGAGCACGTAAGCCACTGGGCTACTCTAGCCTCAAAAGTCGTATTACACATTTATAAACCTCCAGCGTGTATAGATCTAATACCAGACTGGGCATCGAATCACATATCTACTAATCCAAAACGTGAGCACGTAAGCCACTGGGCTACTCTAAACTCAAAAGTCGTATTATACATTTATAAGCCTCTTGCGTGTATACCTCTAATACCAGACTGAGCATCGAACCACATATCTACTAATCTAAAAAGTGAGAACGTAAGCCACTGGGCTACTCTAAACTCAAAAGTCGTATTATACATTCATTAAACTTTTTTTTTTAAATTCTATTTGTTTTATTATAAAAAATGGGCTACGAAATAATATTTTTCTTATATAGATGTTTTAATAATACTGCATGCATCATTTACAGAAGCTGAAGACAAAACTCTGAAACGATATCAGAATGAGAACAATGGGCGACGTGACCTTTCTGTTGACCAATGACCTTCTCCCTACAAACCCTGCTCAGCTTACATGTGTTTATTCACTCGAGTTCTCAAGTCTGAATTGATATAAAAACAAATATAAGAACACTTTCATCAATCAATGGAAACACGTTTTGGAAATGTTCTATCGTTTTCAACAATATACTTTCGCAGTTATTGGCCAAAACAGGCTATCACAGAGTAAACTGTCATGAACTCGTCTTATTTTACAGCGGTGCAGGAAAAATGCCCCCATCAAAAGATCCTTCCACCACCCTCCCTCGAGTTGGAGAAGGTTTCCAATTTTGATTTCTCTATGTTTCTTTTTCTACATTGAAATATATATATATATATATATATATATATATATATATATATATAAACTATATTGACACAAACAACACTCACAATGGAACAGAAGTCGTTGTCTGCCTGCGGAGCGACTCGTTTCTATCTTTCTGATGACGAGGACATCGAAATATAGTAGTGAGTTTCTGTTTCATTTCTGAGTTTTCTTTGTGTCAATATAGTTTATTTAGTTCGTGAAATCGTTTCATTTAATTGGTATATATATATATATATATATATACGAAAAAAAGATCCAAACTGGACGCAAATCAGCTCAAAAACGAAGAAAAGCAACACACAGAGAAAGAGACACACTTACAAACTAAAAATTTTCGGATGATCCGTCTTCAGGAGAAAATAGTCGCCCATTCTATTTTCTCTTCAAGACGGATCGCGACTATTTACTCCTGAAGATGGATCATTCGAAAATTTGAGTTTATAAGTGTGTCTTTTTCTGTGTGCGTTGCTTTTTATTCGTTTTTGAGTCGATATATATATATATATATTATATAATATCATATATAAATATATATAAATAAATTAAATTCAAAACGAAGGAAACACACAGACATAACTCATATCGAATTTTGACCATCGTCGTCATCAGGAGGTGTGAAGTATGTTTGTGTGTAAGTATGTAAGTGTGTTTGTATTTATATATATATATATATTTTCTTAATTTAAATGTAATTATAATTAAGAGTGGTTTAGTTGTGGATTCATTTTTCTTTAGACATAGTCCATCTTCATTGTCAAGAGGAAAAATAATATGTACATATATATATATATATATATATACGAGTTCGAGATTAACAAAGAGCAACACACAAAGTAGGGAAACACACTTACAGACTCAAATTTTCGGGTAATCCGTCTTCAGGAGAAAAGAGAATGGGAGACCAAGCACGTTGTAGGCGCAACGGCAAGTAACCAACCCGGCAACCGCCAGTGCTGTCAACCGTACCCGGTCTTAAAGTATAAAATTAGGAGAAGATATAAACAGAAGCTCAGATAAGCAGTACTGGTTGGGTAAAACTATAAGTAGGTGAAACATTATAAACAATAAAAGATAAAAACAAACTATAAGAAACAAAAATAATGATAGAGAAAAGAAGAAAAAATAAATAAATAAATAAAAATAAATACACTACAAAAACGATTGTCTTTTAACGACTGCTTCAGTGTGCAGATTCTGCATCAGATTCCCCCTGGTGATAATACCGTGACCCTTAGAGCCTCTGAGGAGGCTCACATCTGGTTGCTCGGGGCGCGCAGTGCACCTGGACTTAACCTTAAAAGATAATTTTTTGTACATTTTTTTTTTTTGTACTTTTTTTCCAGTATTCTTTATTCTCTAGTACTTATTTCTTTTTTCCTCTTTCGTATATTTTGTGTATATCTATTTTGTCTTCTTCACTTACTACTAGTTTGTTTTATCCTATTTTATTTTTCTAAATTCTTATTCCTAACTAGTTTCCCATACTTACCCTTTTATTCAGTCTCTATCTTTTATTTACTAAAACAACCAATGCAAGTTTTTTGTAGTGTATTTATTTTTATTTATTTATTTATTTTTTCTTCTTTTCTCTATCATTATTTTTGTTTCTTATAGTTTGTTTTTATCTTATATTGTTTATAATGTTTCACCTACTTATAGTTTTACCCAACCAGTACTGCTTATCTGAGCTTCTGTTTATATCTTCTCCTAATTTTATACTTTAAGACCGGGTACGGTTGACAGCACTGGCGGTTGCCGGGTTGGTTACTTGCCGTTGCGCCTACAACGTGCTTGGTCTCCCATTCTCTTTTCTCCTGAAGACGGATTACCCGAAAATTTGAGTCTGTAAGTGTGTTTCCCTACTTTGTGTGTTGCTCTTTGTTAATCTCGAACTCGTATTGTGTCCAGTTTGGATCGTATTTCGTTTTATCAGTGAATATATATATATATATATATATATATATAGACGAGGACATCGAAATATAGTAGTGAGTTCAGTGGTTTCCTTTCTATGTGTTCTTTTTTAAATTCTAGTTTATATATATACATACAAAAGGAGAGTATGCACACAGAGTTGATACTCGTAGACACGCCCCCTGCAGCATGGATATGACTTTCCATTGATAGTCTGGGCTGGCCAAGGTCACAAGCGGCTGGCATATTTAGACATGGCTTTATCAGGCTTTGTCAAGACTGATAACTATGTTGACCATGTTGCCGTCTACTGATAACGCCCCTACCATATACACCCCCCCGTACTACACAATTACGCAAGTGCAATTGGAATAAATAACACACTCGACATTTCTAAAGGCCATAGTCACCATGCAACTAAATACAAGAATTCTCGAATAGATCGAATAGGAGTCAGAGGTTCCAACTCTTTGTATTTATATACCCCTAAAAAACAAATAGCTATTGTAGTATAAAAAGATTTCACATAAAGACGTGATATAACAATCAATGATCAAACCACAATAAGAAAATGGGAAAGCAAGACTAAGAACTTTCAACCGTAACAAGCGGTCTTCGTCAGAGTCAAAAACCCAACTAAAACACTAGATGCAGAAAACATTTGGTGAGGGGTTGAGAAGAGTGGGAGGGAAGAGTGGTATTTTAAAAGGGTGAAAGCGCAGGAAAGGACTAATGTCCAGAGAGGGATGTTACGTTAACGAAATACTTTCGTCACGAGGGCAATAGCCTCTTCAAAGAGGGTTGACAGCTAGCGGATAGTTTTTTTTACTCTTTTTTACTGTACTCCTTTGTTTACCCAAACATCCCTTTCTGGACATTAGTCCTTTCCTGCGCTTTCACCCTTTTAAAATACCACTCTTCTCAACTCCTCACCAGATGTTCTCTGCATCTAATGTTTCAGTTGGGTTTTTGACTTTGACGAATATATATATATATATAATGATCAAACCACAATATAAAATGGGAAAACAAGACTAAGATCTTTCAACCGTAACAAGCGGTCTTCGTCAGAGTCAAAAACCCCAACAGTCAGTTGGGTTTTTGACTCTAACGAAGACCGCTTGTTACGGTTGAAAGATCTTAGTCTTGCTTTCTCATTTTCTTATTGTGGTTTGATCATCTAATGTAGTACATATAAAGGCATTTACTTAACACTGCACTATTTTATGATAGTTTGTACTATTCTATAATGTATAATGATATTTTGGAATACCATGCACCATTTCCAAATTTTCGATAATATACCAGTCGAGCACGTTTGCTGTTATACTACAGATAGAGGACCACAGTGGGTATAGACCCCTCAACGTATGACTCCAGAGGCAAGTATGCAAGCCACTGGGCTACCCTGACCCCCTAACTAGTATATCTTCATCAGATTTAGACAAACAAAGACAATTCACCATAGGCAAAAGACTTGTTTGCAGGCGTATATTAGGTTCTAAAATTCGCAGCAACATGCTAATAAATGTCACTAGCACTTAAAGATTCTTAAAGAACAGCGAAATCTATTAGAATAAGACAATTGAAAAGAAAACTTTAAAACATTACTTAACAGGCAATATTAATATTATCTGGGATAAATACAGTGAAATGACGTAAAGACGTAATCATAGCTTTCGGACATACAATTGCTACATCGTAAAATGACAGGGCATTTATTGATATGAGAAATTCCGCGCTGCATTACAATGGTTTCGATTGTAAATGAAAATGTTTTCCCGCAATCTACTTGTCTTGTCCCTGTACAAACTATTAATTGTAAATATAGAAATGATTTATATAAATAAAAGCCTGTACATGGCTTAGAACTGACTCATTTCAAGTTATGCTTGCCTTTTGTGTATTAGAGAAACTGAATCCACCCATAGAAAAATTTCAGTACGTTTGTTTATCCAAAAGTTTTGTCAGAAACAAAAACTCAGCCACCATAAGACATAGCGAGCTGAAACTATCACTGTAGATTTGTGCATGTCTAATTTACAAGCTACCATTAGAATGGATGTCACACTCGCAAGGCGAAGACCATGGTAAGTGTCACACTCGCAAGGCGAAGACCATGGTAAGTGTCACACTCGCAAGGCGAAGACCATGGTAAGTGTCACACTCGCAAGGCGAAGACCATGGTAAGTGTCACACTCGCAAGGCGAAGACCATGGTAAGTGTCACACTCGCAAGTCGAAGGCCAAGTCAATGGATTATGCCTTTAAATTTTGTATTAAGGACAACAAAACAAAGTCAAGACAAGTTAACCCACGTAAATATACGTCCCTCCATTAGGCTACCACTTACCAGTGTTAGGGGGCCAGGTTAGCTCAATGGTTAACGTATTCTCCTCTGGGTTGGTAGTACGGGGTTCAAACCCCACTTGGCCCTCGATTTTATTCACGTAAGAGGTGAATAAATCTGAGTACGTCGTCCCTCGGAGAGGACGATAAGCCATCGATCCCTTAGCCTGTACAATGTCAGGTACCTGTTAAAGATCCCTACTCGAAATTCACTTGAGTTAGACAAAATTTAGGACTCCCAATGTAGAATCTGTAGAATCACTAATGAATGAAAAAGCCGGTAAACGGCAGACGATGTTACCCGCTAGGGGATCGGTTTAAACAATAACAAAAACACAAGTGTTACCAATATTTGAACATTTTTTTTCCGGACCTGTCCTGGTCCCTATTAGTAGGGAAGTTCTAGGGGTCGATCGTATAAAACAATACACATACCAGTACAATTTTTGATTAGTTGAATGGGCAGTACAGGCATTGCGTACGGAAGAAAACAACTGAATCACTATCTTTAATTACATTAGTTACAGATACATAGAATATCTAATGCATTCTACTGTACCTTAATCACTATCTTTAATTACATTAGATACATATACATAGAATATCTAATACCTTAATCTGTATCTTTAATTACATTTGATACAGATACATAGAATATCTAATGCACCACCACTCCATTCGTGAAATCAGTAAACTGTTACTTTAAGTAATAGTAAATGTTTCCAGCACTAGCAGCTATAGCGCTGTTTTATTCAGCTCATTTGTTACTTGGCACCCAGTTTAGTTTTGAAGGTGTCCATTATCTGGATTAATAATAACAACTACAGGAACTCATTGAAATACCTCGACCAGTCTTAGGAAATGGTAAAAATTATTATTCTAAAGCAACACTTCAGAAAGGAGGAAAGTAGTCTAATTGGATAAACGTGAATCTATGACTAATCGATGATTACTAAGATTACTAAGAAGGAAAATACTTTATTTAAATAACTTGAATCCATGACTAAACGGAAATTATTCTCTTTTAAGTCACGAGCTATGCAAGCGGTTATCGTGCGGTATTTATTTATGTTTAGGGAGGGAAAGAAACACTAAGTCAACACTACGCGTGTTGAACACTAAAGTGTGTTCATCTCCAAGTTACATCTTCCTCAGAAAGGTGATGTTGGTTAAACGGTATTTGGCAATTAACTAAACGAATTAATCGGTATTTACTAAGAAGGAAATTACTTTAATTAAATAAATCACTAATCGGTAATTACTAAGAAGGAAATTACTTTAATTAAATAAATCACTAATCGGTAATTACTAACAAGGTATTACTTTAATGAAATAAATTTGAATCAATGACCAATCGGTAATTACTAAGAAGTAAATTACTTTAATTAAATAAATTTAAATAAATCACTAATCGATAATTACTAAGAAGGAAATTACTTTAATTAAATAAATTTAAATAAATCACTAATCGATAATTACTAAGAAGGAAATTACTTTAATTAAATAAATTTGAATCAATGACCAATCGGTAATTACTAATTATCGGTAATGACCAGTCCATTCTTTCGTGGGATGACTTTACAGATAAAGTCTATCTGTAGAGTAATAGTTGCCTACTATTTGTGTTTCAGGAGCGCTATATTTAGCTCATTTGATATTTGACACCCCTTTTTAGTTATGGCCCAGTCAAATAACTAGGATCATCCCTTTGTTAATTCATGGGTTGGACCCATAATGTCAATTATTACCCACGGGCGGCTAAGTTTTTTTTTTAATAAATATATGTATATTACTCATTTTAAAATCGGAAATTCGATCCAAACTGAACACAAACAAGTTCAAAAACGAAGAATAGTTAACTCAGAGAGAAAGAAACATTTACTAAATCAAATTTTCCGAATTCGTCTCCCACTTTCTCCTAAAGATGGATTATCCGAATATTTGAGTTAGTAAATGTGTCACTTTCTCTGTGTGTCACTATTCTTTGCTTTTGAACTTGTATACTTATATATTTCGCATACTAACTGATGTACAGCTATTAAACTAAGGAATATTTGTTATAAAATAAATAATTTGATAAAATAAATGACCGAGATTTGCTTGCCTGGTGGAGAATAAACTCCAATACCTGACCCAGACCGAGCACGATTGGGCTCGGGCTTTAATACCCGCGCACCTGTTTCGGGTCGGGCTTTAATACCCACAGACCTGTTTCGGGTCCGTCTTTAATACTCGCGGACATGTTTCAGGTCCGTCATTAATACTCGCACACCTGTTTCGGGTCGGGCTTTAATACCCACAGACCTGTTTCGGGTCCGTCTTTAATACTCGCGGACATGTTTCAGGTCCGTCATTAATACTCGCACACCTGTTTCGGGTCGGGCTTTAATACCCACAGACCTGTTTCGGGTCTGTCTTTAATACTCGCGGACATGTTTCGGGTCCGTCTTTAATACCCGTAGGCCTGTTTAGGGTCCGTCTGTAATACCCGCGGGCCTATTTTAGGTCAAGTTGAATTTTTTTGTCCAATCTTACATCTACCCGTAAGTACTGTAAATACTTAAACACTATACTAATATAGAAAGAGCAACATTAGTACCTACAACTGATATGTGGCGAATGTTTATACTTTCATGCAATCTGTTTGAAGTGGTAATAGTCAACACTATAGGTTGCAGTGGCTGTCCCACAAAGGAAGAAACCCTTCGGCTGAACATTGGGGCCTTTGTGATATACACAATGAATATTGATTCTACATTGGGAGTCTTACATTTTGCATAACTCAAGTGTATTTAAGAGTAGGGATCTTTAACGAGTACCTGATATCGTACAGACTAAGAGGGACTGACGTGCTCGGAGTGAATATCGAATCCCGGATACCAGTTCAGAGGCGAGCACTCTAACCACTGAGCTACCTTGGCTCAGTATCGTACAGACTAAGAGGGACCGACGTGCTCGGAATGAGTATCGAATCCCGGATACCAGTTCAGAGGCAAGCACGCTAACCACTGAGCTACCCTGGCCCCGTATCGTACAGACTAATAGGGACCGACGTGCTCGGAGAGGGTATTGAATCCCGGACCTACCAGTTCAGAGGCGAGCACGCTAACCACTGAGCTACCTTGGCCCAGTATCGTACAGACCAAGAGGTCTGACGTGCTCGGAGAGGATTCACCAGTTCAGAGGCGAGCACGCTAACCACTGAACTACCCTGGCCCAGTATCGCACAGACTAAGAGGGACCGATGTGCTCGGAGAGGGTATTGAATCCCGGACCCTCCAGTTCAGAGGCGAGCACGCTAACCACTGAGCTAATCTGGCCACGTATCGTACAGACTAAGAGGGACCGACTTGCTCGGAGTGGGTATCGAATCCCGGACCCACCAGTTCAGAGGCGAGCACGCCAACCACTGAACTACCCTGGCCCCATTGGAAATGCATGCACATTGCTTTTCTATAAGGGTTTCCCCATCTCTCTCACTCCTACGCCCTACGCTAACCTCGCCAGCTCCCTGTACACCTTTCTCACTCTGTTACAAGCATTACCAGCTAGACTTACACAAAGCTGCCTAAGCTTTGTTTATCATCACTGATAACGATCCACCTTACGAGGCGTTTCTTGCAAAGTAATTGTCTTTAATAACCCTAAACAGCAAGTCACCTTGAATGCAGATAAGATAAGAGTTATAGTAACTAGGCTTCAATTAGAGCAGCAGGCAACAAAGAAATAAAACAACTATACGTTAATCACAACAGCAAAGTGCCAGTCATGCTGACACGTAGGCGCTCATCTACACCAGAGATTTTCGAACTTTTTTCGAAGCGGAACCCTTTTTGGTTCCCGGGAACCCCAGATTCTAATGATTTCATAAAACCGTTATATAAATATTTTCATATATCTTTTTAAATAGTATGTATATTTAAAAACAATTAAAAAAGTAACAATACTGCAATGTGTATTTTTCGAATAAAAATTCAAAACTAAAAGATTTTAATTTTCATATTTTCCACAAATGCATAATACATAAAACAGAATTACTAGCAATTTTAACAGAGTTTGTTTTGTAATCATTTTTGGCTTTATAGTTGAGAGTTTGATTCTCAAGTTAACCCCAGCATTAAGTCTAGTTCGGTGTTTGGTTTCTATGGCAGTTTGAAGGGAAAATCCAGTTTCATATAAGTAGGTAGTGGGAAATGGCAGTAATGGGTGAAGTACTACTTTTGCAATAGCAGGAAATTCAGGAATCAGATAGCTCAAAAAACTGACTAGTGATTCATCTTAAATATGAATAAAATTTTGACCACTTCTACTTATGAATATATGTTGATATAAACATTATTCGGTTTAATGATTCACAAGAAATATAAATCCATACCCACAAAAAATTTTTTTTGAAAAATGTTTTTACTATGTTTTAACCCCAGACAGTCGGTTGTTAAGGAACTCCTGGGTTCCGCGGAACACACTTTGGGAACCCCTGATATACACTACGAGGACCATTTTAAAATGTCAAATATTAATTTGATCCATCAAAGATTTTGGACCGTAGCGTCTACACAAACTTTAGATAATACAAACTCACCCACCCACTTAAAACTATAATTTCATGTTTTTTTTTAATGAGGCGTTTAGCGTCAAAACAACTTTTTCTGAAAACGGAAAATTTACTGTAATGCCACTTTGGTAAATGTAATTTTGAAAAACATTACATTAAGTCTTCCTCCACACAGGGTTCTATTTTTCGTCATAGTTTTATTTTGATCTCTCCAACGGTGTGGATTGTATCGCTCTCACAAGCTTTCAGATTGAACTATAAATAAACTTTTTTTTATATTTTATTGAAAAATAAAAATATTTCATATTGTTATAAAAATCCGAGGATGTTTTTGATTTATGGCTTATTTATTTATTTGTTACTTTTGTAGGGCTCAAAGAAAATGCCAAAATTTCATGACTCTAAAATTAGTAGTTGAGGAGAAAAAAATGTTGTCCAAAAAAGGGTGACTTTCCAAAAAAAAAGTGACTTTCCCGTCATGCATAATTCTTCCCAAACAATAGGGATCATCTACACCAGTCGTTCTCAACGTGGTCCACAGAGGATTACTGGGGGTCCATGAGGGAAGTAGTATTCTGAAGGTCCATGACACGTGGTTAGGGCTCTATGTTAAGTTTAAATGAATTCATCAGCAAACAAAAAATAAATCAAAGCATAGTAAGCTTTGGCCGTACAATATTCAAACATAATTAAAATATAAGGCCTAATATCCTCGTCAGTTTGTTAAAATGTTCAAATGTTTTAAAATTTTCTATTGCACTTCTCTTTATGGTACATTCAAAATTGATTCTGTTACAATTTATTTCAGGGTACTTTATAAAATGTTAATAAAGAAATATTTTGTTTTTGTTTTAAAAACATTTTTGTATTTCGGTATTGCGTTGTAGATGTAATGAAATTATTTCATAATTAACGATATTCATTTACCTAAAAACAAATATTTATTCATAAATTTGTATAATTATGTTTTTTAAGTTTCCGGGGGGAGTGGGGGTCCACAAGTAGTTTTTAACAAGCAAACAAAGGTTGAGAACCCCTGATCTACACTATGGGGCCTATTTTTGTGTAAAATATCAACTTGATCCATCAAAGATTCTGGACCGTAGCATGTTTACAAACATTGAATACACACTCACCAACCCATCTACGCACACACACACACACACACACAAACAAACACACAGACACAGACACACACACACAAACACACACAGACATCATCGAAAAAACTTCATAAAACATCTAGTTCCTCAAAACATATAATTCCGTCATAATCTCGAAATGGATTTTTTTTCACGATCACATTACTTTGCTTAGAGTGAAGTAAGACTAATCAGCTTGCTAACTGCTATGTCTATTTTTACTCTTACATCTTTTCTACTGGACAACGTGCTCAGATTTACCATCTTTCGTGTGAATAAATCGAGAGGCCAGAGTGGGTATTGAACCCCGGACCCATCAGTCCAGAGGCAAGCACGCAAGCTACTGTGCTACTCTAGACTTGTTATGTCACAAAATGAACATTCTATATAGGAAGTTTCAAACTTTCTCCAACAGGTTCTCCATGATTGTGGAATAAGATTAGATGAATATACAATTTAACAAGACATTTTTAATCGTGAATGCAGAATCTGCTCTGCTCTTCAACAATATACTTATATATATATAATAAAATAAAAAACGAAGGAAACACACAGAAAGACACAGACATAACTCACATCGATATTTCGACAATCGTCGTCATCAGGAGGTGCGAAGAGCGAAGAGCGAAGAGTCCCGCAGGAAGACAGGGCGGTACTCATATATATATACATGGGTATATATATATAAGGTACACTTATATATATATATATATATATATATATATATAGATATTTATATATAGCAGATTCAATAATATATCGACCGTTTGGTAGAATATGTGTGTTCTCTAATCGGGATTCGGACAAATTTTTTAACCTAGAAAATTGACCGAATCCCGATTAGAGAACACACCTACATATATATCAATTATCAAACCACAATAAGAAAATGGGAAAACAAGACTATGATCTTTCAACCGTAACAAGCGGTCTTCGTCATAGTCAAAAACCGAACTGACAAAAACCCAATTCAGTTGGGTTTTTGACTCTGACGAAGACTGCTTGTTACGGTTGAAAGATCCTAGTCTTGTTTTCCCATTTACTTATTGTAGTTTGATCATTGATTGTTATTTCACGTGTTTACGTAGAATCTTTTTATATATATATATATATATATATATATATATATATATATATTAAAATTAACCGCAGTCTCGGCATTTACGATCTAAAGACTGAGAGATTCGTTCCCACGAACTAACCTCCTGCTAACAGGGTTCAACTGAAAAAGGAGTTGGGCCAAGTGACATGTTAAATTGAAATCGATGACGTATGCTTAGTCATTGCTATAAATAGATTAAAAGGATAGTACAGGTTAATATAAAGAGAAGGTCAAAGGTCAATAATGAACAAGAAACAAGCGGTTAGAATAAAAGAGTTGAAAGGTCAACGGTATAACTGGACCTATTTTAATGATACCTGTTTAAAAGAGGATCTGCTGCCTATTTATACCAATATATATATATTATATACAGTTTTCTATGGGTTGTCCGGGGAAAGGAATATGATTCGATGCGATGTTGACCAATGGGAGTAGAGTTACAGGTCCAAGCCTAAGGTCCCAGTTGCCCGCTGCTCAGCAAAAAGCCTTTGCGTTCTGCCAATAGGTATAGAGGTTGCACAGTCCCTCTGTGTTAAACCCCGGTGTTAAACCCCCCGGACAACCCATAGAAAACTGTATATAAGGACCAACGTCTGGGCCATTTCCTTGCCTGAAGATAACCAGAGAATGGTTGAAACATGTCGCAAATACCACCACCAGGTCAACAGTGCAGAACTTTTCATCACCTACCAGCCACCCATCAATAGCAGCAATAACATTCAACTGAAGAAAAAACATGAACATAAGAAACCGAAGAGAACAATATACAAAACCTACAACTTGAAGATGTTTCTACGAGAAGAAGTTGGATTCCAGTGTCAACATCTCTTAATAATCAAGAGGGACTGTGCAACCTCTACCCCTGTTGGCATGAAGATGAAGGCGGCTTTTCGCAGTAAACAACCGAGAGTATCATTTAAATATCCAGCAATATCCGTAACAGAAAATAGTAAACAACAACAACACCCAACCACCACAAAAATCAGAAATAGAAAGGGAACAGGAGTTCACTGTAAAGTGAGGCTAATGTTTTCTGCCAAACATCATTTAACACAGAGGGACTGTGCAACCTCTATACCTATTGGCAGAACGCAAAGGCTCTTTGCTGAGCAGCGGGCAACTGGGACCTTACGCTTGGACCCGTAACTCTACTCCCATTGGTCAACATCGCATCGAATCATATATATATTACTATATTTCGATATCCTGACGACGAGGACATCGAAATATAGTAGTGAGTTCAGTGATTTCTTTTCTATGTCTTCTTTTGAAAATTTTAGTTTCTATATATATATATATATATATTTGGGGAGCAGGCCTTCATTTATACACGTTTTGTTAAAAGTAATGCCCAATTTAACTTTTACACTTTTTCTTATCCGTTTTTCAAGTGTTCTCATACTTGACTTCCATGGTCAAGTCTGACTTCCATGGATTTTGAATCCCGAAAACAAAGGCGCAACACACTTTGTATATTATAAAAACCAGTTTTCGGAAGCTTATAAAACTGACGAACGCATATTAAAAGGAATTATTAAGAATAATACATCATGCCTCAAGCCGGATGACAGATTAGAATTAAGAATTTACTATGCCAACTCTGCCACTTCAAGAATGGTAATTACGAACAACCCGCAAAAGAAAGCAACCCTTCAGAGAACTAATGTAGTATACCAGTTTAACTGCAAATTAGGGAACTGCGAGTCCCTATGCTCGAAATACGTTGGTTCCACCACAACCACGCTTTCACGAAGGCTCACCATGCATCTGGCATCCGGAGGACCCAAAGAGCACGTTAGGTCAACACATGGAGTGCAATTAACCAGGGAATTGTTAACAGACAATACTGTAATATTACAACAAGAACACGACCACACCAGATTGCAAATTTTGGAAGCTATCTTGATCCTCGAAAAGCAACCTAGTACGAGTATTAACAGCCAAGGAGGAGGATTTTCAAGAATTCTAAAATTATATGAAGGCAGTCAGAAGGCGAACCAGTCTGGGAGAGGTATAGAAGTTAATCGATTATCTTCCCAGATACAAATGACGGATGGAAGGTAACCAAGAGCCTGGTGAAACCTCAACATACCTTTACCTTTGATAACCTCCCTAGTTGTGAATATGTGTTATGGACTCGTTATGTTTATTTTAGTTTATTTTAATTGTTATTGACTTTTAGATCATTAATAATTTTATATATTCTTTAACCTTGAAAATGATCAACGATGACCGAAACATGTCGGTGTATAATAATAAAAATTTTGGTGAACTTATGTTTTTAGTTCCAGAACCATGGAAGTCAAGTATGAGAACACTTGAAAAACGGATAAGAAAAAGTGTAAAAGTTAAATTGGGCATTACTTTTAACAAAATATATATATATATATATACTATCAGAAAACAACAATCAATCCACTCCAACAAATGCATTAACATCTAAACTAAAAGAACACGAAAATAAGACAGATACCCAAGTTTCTGCATATTTTAAGATTTGATCCATTCCCAGGAGGATAACAGTGTCAACACACACTTCCATATATAAATATATATATATATAATATATAAATCTTAAGTTTATCAGTCAGTTCTTCAGGTTCAAATTAAACTCTCATTCCCAACATTTCGGTTTTTATTTAAAACCTTTTTCTTAGCATAAGTATAAATTTTGAAACAGAAAAACTAAGTATTACATTTATATATATATATTTCACTTAATAAAACGATTTGTTTTCACGCATTATCCGAAAATTTGAGTCTGTAAAGTGTGTTTAATTACTCTGTGTGTTACTCTTCTTGAATTTTGAAGTCGTGTATATATACCAATGATCAAACCTAAATAAGAAAATGGGAAAACAAGACTAAGATCTTTCACCCGTAACAAGCGGTTTCCGTCAGTTTGAAAAACCCAACGAAGACCGCTTGTTACGGTTGAAAGATCTTAGTCTTGTTTTCCCATTCTCTTATTGTGGTTTGATCATTGATTGTTATTTCAAGTGTTTATGTGAAATATTTATATATATATATATATATATATATATATATATAAATTTTGACACATAGGAAAGAACACAGAAAGACACTACAGAACTCACTTCGATATTTCGACATCCATCGTGATTGGGAAGAAGTGTGAAGTACTCGCGTTGAGAAGCAAACTGCTACTCTCTCACTGTCTCTCTCTCTCTCTCTTTATATATATATATATATATATATATATATATATATATATATATATATATATATATGATCAAACCACAATAAGAAATGGGAAAAAAAGACTAAGATCTTTCAACCATAACAAGTGGTCTTCGTCAGAGTCAAAAACCCAAAAAGTTTGGGTTAAGGTTGAATGATCTTAGTCTTGTTATTTCTTATTGTGGTTTGATCATTGATTGTTATTTTCACGTGTTTATGTGAAATCTTTATATATGTATATATTTATAGTAGCAGTTTGCTTCTCAACGCGAGTATGTCGCACTTCTTCCCGATGACGACAGATGTCGAAATATAGAAGTGAGTTTTGTAGTGTCTTTCTGTGTTTCTTTCCTATGTGTTAAAGTTTATATATATATATTTTATTAAAGTAGACGGCAGCTTCCGCATTTACGACTTTTTTGCTCGTTTTTTCTAGTTTTCTTACTAGTTTTTTCTGGTAGGGAGTGATTTCATGGAGGAGTTGTCCCAGAGACATCAAAGAAATAATTTTGTAGCTTAATCAATAATATTATTTTTTTTTTTTGAAAAATCATTTTATTACATACAAAATTATTTCTTTGATGTCTCTGGGACAACTCCTCCATGAAATCACTCCCTACCTGAAAAAACTAGTAAGAAAACTTGAAAAAACGAGCAAAAAAGTCGTAAATGCGGAAGCTGCCATCTACTTTAATAAAATATGTTTACAAGAGAATCTTCTGCCAATATACACTTATATATATATATATATAGCAATTGTTCTGGTTAAGTGAAACATTGTGAAAGGGAAAAAAAAAGATGTGAAATAAATGAAAAGAATCAAAAATAAGAATGTAGGAGAAGATTAGGAGATAAGGCAGCTTTACTTAGGATTAACTCGACTGATCAATACAGAGTAAGTGCTATTTACTTTGATAACAGGGCTGATGAAAGTCAAATCGAAATATATTGACGAGCTGGTGAAGGCAATCAATGTATATGGTAGAGGGTTAGAATGCAGGAGCAGTCCTACAATGGAACGCAAATAGGTTCATCATCATTGACCTTTTGTGACCAATACAATGCTCATTCTACATAGGGAGACCTAAATATTGCCTAGGTTAGGTTAGGTTACACTGGTGGTCTTAAAAGAGAACACACATAGGCCGAACACACACACACACACACATATATATATATAGTTGTAATAGTAGTGCTAATTGTAAAACAATCATGTTGTAATGAAATATAGTAGTGAGTTTCTGTTTCATTTCTGAGTGTTCTTTGTGTCAATATAGTTTATATATATATATATATATATACACTTTTTTTCGTTGGAAATACGATCCAAAACGGACAAATATAGTTCAATATAAACAAAGAAACATAGAGAAATCAGAAGAACACACTTACAGTCTCTAATTTTCGGTTTGAACCGTCTTCAGGAGAGATAAGAGAGGGAAACCAAGCGCACTGGATCAGAGACGGGTCTCCAACCGTCTCTGATCCAGTGCGCTTGGTTTCCCTCTCTTATCTCTCCTGAAGACGGTTCAAACCGAAAATTAGAGACTGTAAGTGTGTTCTTCTGATTTCTCTATGTTTCTTTGTTTATATTGAACTATATATATATATATATAAATATTGATAAAAGTATCGACCGTGGAATAGAAACAAAACTAAAGTTTATCGGGACTCGGTCAGTTCTTCAGGTTCACATTAAACTCTCATTGCCAACGTTTCGGTCTTTATTAAAAACCTTTTTCATAGGCAGAAATATAAATTTTGAAACAGGAAAACCAAGTATTACATCACAAAATATTTACAAAGAAAAATAGTATGTGGATTTTTAACAACTGTAGTCTGAATGAACACGCGATATTGAACTGAAATAATGAACATGGCTCAAAGTTATTTTACTGTTAGAGGGGTTAGGTTAGCTCAGTGGTTACGTGCTCGCCTCCCAACTAATAGGACCGGGGTTCGATTCCCATCTGGCCCTCGATTTATTCATGCGGGAGGTGAATAAATCTGAGCACGTCGTCCCTCGGAGAAGGACGTTAAACCATCGGTCCCGAGCCTGTACGATGTCAGGTACTCGTTAAATATCCCTACTCTAAATACACTTGAGTTAGGCAAAATTTAGGACTCCCACTGTAGAATCAATCTTCATTGTGTGGTATCACAAAAGGCCAATGCTTGGCCTAATTGTGTTCCCTTGTGGGACTACCACTGCAACCTAACCTAACCTATTTTACTGTTTGACGCTAGAACAAACATCATTAAAAAATAAAAATAGTGTTAAATATATGTGGTCGAAATAAGAAAGCATTGAATTATTATTCTTTTCTTTAATTTTACCGAATAATAAAGCTCCAACCGTCTCTGTAGCAGTGCGTTTGGTTTCCCTCTCTTATCTCTCCTAAAGACTGTCCAACCGAATATTAGAGACTGTAAGTGTTGGTTTTTAATTTCCCTATGTACATTCAACTACATATACATATATATATATATATATATATATATATATATTCGTAAATTTTGGTAGCAGTCCTTCCTTGATACACACATTATTGAAAATGACACCAAATTTAGCTGATACCTGTTTCTTAACAAGTTTCTCAATTTTTCTAAATAACACTCTCGTTATTTCGTCTACACAATAAAGTACATCTCCTATGGTTGGGATTAACGCCCAACTATACTTGAACTTTATGGAAAAAAACCCCCCTTCTACCTTCTCTGTGTATATAATAAACCAGGTTTTCACATTAGATCTTATTCACGTCCTGATGATGAATGTTGATCATTCGAAACATGTCGACCATAGGAGATGTACTTTATTGTGTAGACGAAATAACGAGAGTGTTATTTAGAAAAATTGAGAAACTTGTTAAGAAACAGGTATCAGCTAAATTTGGTGTCATTTTCAATAATGTATATATATATATATATATATATATATATATATATATATAACGGTTCAAAATTGAAGATAGGTAGCACACAAAGTAAAGAAACACTTACAAACTAAAATTTTCGGGCAATGCGTCTTCAGGAGAAAAGAGAAAGGGAGACCAAGCACGTTGTAGACGCAACGGCTAGTAACCCTTGTAAGTGTGTTTCTTCACTTTGTGTGCTTCCTATCCTCAATTTTGAACTGTTTGGAAAGCTGTTCTTATGAATTCCATTTTAAATAAAATTTGAATATAGAACACTAGGAGTCGGTCAAAATGAATAAGCGATCAAAAACTAAAATAGGATTGATTAGGAGAGAGAGAGAGAGCAGACAAATGGTAAGTGTTGCCAAAATGCAAACACTAAAATTAGAAATACCCTAAGGAGATCTTAAAATAACAGTCCCAATGTTGACGCGAGAGATTGGATCCAAAAACAGATTCAACACTGACAAGAACCTTGGTAGTCTATAAGACAAAACTAATATCGCAAATGTCATTGTATATAAATATAGTGATTTGTAGGTCTATAGATAGATATAGCTATGTGTCTTAATAATGAAATATTGAAACATGCATATCAGGGAGAATAATATTCACGATATCAAAGTCGTAAACAAACACATTCGTCCAAGTTATTAAATAGTTTTTTGTCTTCACGATTACGTTATATATTCTTCGAAATTTTCGAAGAATATATAACGTGAAGATCTTCACGAGCCGCCAACTCATCTGTGGAGTTGAGTTTCTATAGATGTTATAACAGAAGTAAAATACACGATTTGCATGCAGCACGTGTCTTGTTCGTATGCATATACAAAAATAATAGAAATGTAATTAATTGGGATGGAACAATGACCACCTCTAACCAACTCGTAGTAGTTCTGTCTTCGCAAAGAAGAAGAAATTTGTCGATATATTGTCGAGCAGTCATAAAGAACTTTTATCAGAACTTAATGATCAATAGCCTAGAACATAATAATTACATGAAGTACATGCATATTATTATAACTGAGGTTAGTATGACTTATATTATTAATATGGCAAACCATTATACCTCGTAAGATGATCTTGGAGTCGTTGGAGCGCTTTCAGACGTTGTCCATCTTCGATCGCACCTAACCTCACTCGAAGATCATCTTACGAGGTACGACGGTTTGCCAAATTAATAATATAAATTAGATGAAGTATTGATTAATGGAATAATTAATCTGATGAAGACTCCCTCAATTATACGAACATTAAACACATTCAGGGTTACCAACCATTCTAGAGACTTCAATCAACCAGGTTAACAAGTATTTAGTATTTTTTACTTCACTTGCTTTCTGATGATGTGTTGACGAAGTGTCTTAGAGCATTGTTTTCCAAATAATTTTCACTGTGGTAAATTAATCCAGAGTAATAACACGCACACACACACACATATATATATAATTAAAGTTACAGCTAGAGAACACAAGAAAAAGGACGAACACTCACGAATCTCGATAATTTCGGCGTCTTGCCTTCAGGAGAGTAGAAAGAAAGAAAATAAAAGGAGAAAGAATGAAGGAACGGAGACGTAAATGCGTCCACTGGCCGATGCAAAACATCAATTGATGCAAGCATCAATATATATATATATATATATATATATTGATAAAAGTATCGACCGTTTAATAGAAACAAACTAAAGTTTATCGCTAAACCGTTTTAATATTTTGATTTATATATATATATTGCTAAAAGTATTGACCGTGGAATAGAAACAAAACTAAAGTTATCGGGACTCGGACAGTTCTTCAGGCCTTTTGACAAACTGCCCGAAAATTGTATATGTAAATGTGTTACTCTTATTCGATTTTGAACTCATATTGTGTCCAGTTTGGATCGTTTTACCGATTTATATTGAATATTTTTTATAATAATTAATTTGGACTCCTTCAATTATAGGAACGTTCTGCCCTGGTTTTTGGCTCAAAGAAGAAAAGAAGCATTAGGAGAGTACTTCTATGACAATCTTAGAGTATAGATCTATATCTATATACTATACTATATAGTATATACTATACTATATACTATAGAGTATAGAGCATATCTATGAGAACTTATCATCCACTGGTATCAGGGATCTGTCTTAGATTTGTGTGTTCTCGAGATGGTTCGAGTGGACCAGGGACCGGAGAGAATAGCCCAAAATTCTTCATTGTGGTATCACAAGGGGCCGGCTTGCTGCCTATGTATGTTCTCTCTCGGGACGGCCACTGTAACCTAACCTAACCTACAGGAACGTTCACACGTCAGGGTTACCAACAATCAAGCAAGTTAACAAGTACAGTCGATTCCGGTTAATTGGGACACATCGGGACCGAGGTGTTTTGTCCCAATTAAACGAATTTCACTTTTTTTTTTTGGAAATTCATTTGATTGGTTTTAGGAACAATGCCATTAAGCATTGGAAGGGGGGGGGGGGGGGTTGCCGCTGCACTGGCTCGGATGGAAAAGATAGCAAATGTGAACATGAGGCAGCTGCGGATTTTGAAAACACGGGTATCGGGTTCAGAAAGAAGCCGCCTTTCTGGCTTTCTCGGAATTTAGAAAAGGGCGTGGTGTTTGTTTTGCCGCTGCACCGGCTCGGTTAAACCGGAACTCAGTTAAAACATACTCGGTTAATCAGGACTCTACTGTACTAAAATCTTAAATTTACTGTCCCAATTAAGCGGAATGTTGTCCCGATTAAACATACAAATTTACAATTGTAATTCATAGTTTGGTTTCCGTTCTTTGAGATTTGTCCCAAATAAGCGGCTGTCCCAATTAAGCGGAATCCACTGTATTTATTATTTTCCAGTTCACTTGTTCATTTTTCTGATGATATGTTGAAGAAAGGTTATTAATTAATTTTTATTATTATTATTATTATTATTATAATTAAGAAGTACAATGGTATCTCTTCTTACGAAATTTTTTTTTACGGAAGAACTTTCTAAAAAAAAGTGCCTCATTTTACATACTTTGTTTCATCATACGGAAGACCAAGTTATCAAAAGTGCACACTCAAACTGAGTTATCAAAAGTGCACACTCAAACTGAGTTATCAAAACGTTTTCTTAGCTCTCAGACGTAAACACACCTCTGAAATACAGGAGTTTCCCTGTTCTTAGGATTTTCTTCAAGGTCTGTTACAATTTTTTTTTTTTTTTTTGTAAAACAGATCGCTTGGGATTTATCTTGTCTGTGAGTGACTCTGTCATATTGTTATCGCGTTGGTAAAACCCACTAGTGTGTCCAGCATGACTTGGAATTCCCTCGGACAGACAAGGAGGAACTTATCTCAGACGATAGCAGTTAAAACACGTAATAAATAAAAGGCACATAATATAAAACAGAAAAGTAAAAAAAAGTTATGAATAAATTAGGACACGGAATGTAGAATATACTATACTATTGTAGAATATACTATACTATACTATTGTATTGTAGAATATACTATACTATACTATTGTTGATTGTGTCGTATCACAAAGGGAAAATCTCTGGTGGAACTTCCACAGAAACGTATCCTTCGGAGAGGATGTGAAGCCGTCGGTCCCGAGCCTGTAATTGTCCATGAGTTTGATCATAATTATAGTAAATTTAAGCTGTCGGTCCCGAGCCTGTAATTGTCCATGAGTTTGATCATAATTATAGTAAATTTAAGCCGTCGGTCCCGAGCCTGTAATTCTCGATGAGTTTGATCATAATTATAGTAAATTAGAGCCGTCGGTCCCGAGCCTGTAATTCTCGATGAGTTTTATCATAATTATAGTAAATTAGAGCCGTCGGTCCCGAGCCTGTAATTCTCGATGAGTTTTATCATAATTATAGTAAATTAGAGCCGTCGGTCCCGAGCCTGTAATTCTCGATGAGTTTTATCATAATTACAGTAAATTAGAGCCGTCGGTCCCGAGCCTGTAACTGTCGATGAGTTTGATCATAATTATAGTAAATTAGAGACATCGGTCCCGAGCCTGTAATTTTCGATGAGTTTTATCATAATTATAGTAAATTAGAGCCGTCGGTCCCGAGCCTGTAACTGTGGATGAGTTTGATCATAATTATAGTAAATTTGAGCCGTCGGTCCCGAGCCTGTAACTGTCGATGAGTTTGATCATAATTATAGTAAATTTAAGCCGTCAGTCCCGAGCCTGTAATTGTCGATGAGTTTGATCATAATTATAGTAAATTAGAGCCGTCGGTCCCGAGCCTGTAACTGTTGATGAGTTTGATCATAATTATAGTAAATTAGAGCCGTCGGTCCCGAACCTGTAATTCTCGATGAGTTTGATCATAATTATAGTAAATTAGAGCCGCCAGCCCCGAACCTGTAATTGTCGATGAGTTTGATCATAATTATAGTAAATTAGAGCCGTCGGTCCCGAACCTGTAATTCTCGATGAGTTTGATCATAATTATAGTAAATTAGAGCCGCCAGCCCCGAACCTGTAATTGTCGATGAGTTTGATCATAATTTTAGTAAATTAGAGCCATCGGTCCCGAGCCTGTAACTGTCGATGAATTTGATCATAATTATAGTAAATTAGAGCCGTCGGTCCCAAGCCTGTAATTGTCGATGAGTTTTATCACAATTATAGTAAATTTAAGCCATCGGTCCCGAGCCTGTAATTGTCGATGAATTTGATCATAATTATAGTAAATTTGAGCCGTCGGTCCCGAGCCTGTAATTGTTGATGAGTTTGATATTAATTATAGTAAATTTAAGCCGTCGGTCCAGAGCCTGTAATTGTCAATGAATTTGATCATAATTATAGTAAATTTAAGCCGTCGGTCCCGAGCCTGTAATTGTCGATGATTTTTATCATAATTATAGTAAATTTGAGACGTCGGCCCCGAGCCTGTAATTCTCGATGAGTTTGATAATAATTATAGTAAATTTGAGTGTAGTTTATAATATTGGCAATATTGGGACAGGAGTATTAAAATAATTGATTTAATATTGTTAAATATTTGCTTAGAGGAAAGCAAAGTACAGAAGTAACTGGGTAATTTGAAATAGTGACGCAGCGTTGATGTGATATTTAATAGCAGTCTCACGTATACTAATTAGCCTCATCAGTGTGACCTTAAAACACGACGCAGCGCTGAATATAATTCATCGCTAGCATTCCAGCACAAGTGACAGGTGAAAACAGTCTAAACGTCTTTAAATGTATGTCCCTAAACACTCATCACCTGTGAAGGCCAAACTTTCGAGTTCGTCTTGTCAGAATTTAAAAAAAAATGGAAACATAGTTTTCACGGCGTGTCACACATGACAAAAGTAAAGACTACAAAAAAAAAGAATGAAGGAATATTCCTAAGTAGGAAATAGGAATTTTATGACTCCGAATTCCACAAATTCCGAAATATGCTTTTGGAGGTTCGATTCAAATTCAGATTTGCAAGTTTTTCCTCAAATTCAGCAGTGCTCGAGTCGAGTGAATGAACAGAGAGACCAGAGAAGTAGTAACTATTTTTATTTCTAAAGTAGTGCCATCAGTTATTATGTGGTATTTACTCATTGTAGGGTAAAAAGGTAATGAAATGGTCTCCACATATAAAATATAATCGTATAAACAACGCGTTTCAAACACGTAGTGTTCTTCTTCAGGCATTAACAAAAAAAAATACAATATCATCAGAGAGTTATCTATAGTACAAAGTAAATATAATACAAAATTAAAATAATGTAAAATAAAATAACGAAGAGAGTACGAACCTAAGGGCGAGTGTCTGTGGTACAACTGACTGGGAATAGGATGGACGTGGTTGAGGGTATGGGGTACATCTGTTTCATATTGGTACAGGTACATTTCTTTGTTATTTTCTTCCCTAAAGGTTAGTCTGGGCCTTTAGGAAAAAAAAAAGGAAAAAAATCAAAGAAATGTACCTGCCTTCTAATATGAAACAGATGTACCCCATACCTTCACCCACGTCCATCCTATTCCCAGTCAGTTGTACCACCGACACTCACCCTTAGGTTCGTATTCCCTTCCTTATTTTATTTTACATTATTTTTATTTTGTACTATAATTACTTTGTACTACAGAAAACTCTCTGATGATATTGTATTTTTAGGTAATGCCTGAAGAAGAACACTACGTGTTCGAAACGCGATGTTTATACGATTAAATTTTTATATGTGAAGATCATAACATTAGCTTTTTACCCTACAAACAGTAACTATTTTTGCCTCTCTGGGCGGTCGTAAGATTTCAACCCCATTAAAAAAAAACCAGTTTTGAAAAATTTAAAAAAAAATGTATTGTTAATTTGCAAATAAATATTACAGTTGAAAAATCCATTTAAAACAGTATTGTATACATCAAGATATTATCTAGCTTAAAAGCTCTAATCTAATCCTTCAATTTTCGCGGGTAATGGGGACCGAAGACACCCGCGAAAAGTGAAAACCCGCAAATAATAGACGCGCCTTTATAAAAAGCCTCTAAAAAGTAGAAAAATTTCAGATTATTTTGGTTAACTTTTTATAATTTTCTTCTATTTATATATTTATCCCCCCTCCATATTTCACTCTCCTTGGCACGTGCTCCCCCCCCCCCCCCCCAATGGTAATCCACTGAAAAAGAGATTCTGAAATTCGGTTACCAAACTTCTGAAACTCTCATAACCTGTATATACCATTGAAAATCATTTTATTTGACTACAGAAACAACATATACTATCTATAGCAAGGTCAACGAAACATACAATTCATGTAATTACGGGAAATGACAAGGTCGATTTAGTCGTCAAACCATTAGGCAAAAAACTATCCCCGAAAAAAAAAAAACAAGGACACTATTTCAAAAAGAAAAAAAAGACCGTTGTTTTAATAATGACTACTTACATTCCTATTATAACTTGAATTACGTTTGACTTGAACACTTCTACGACCACTAAAAATGACAAAATGTCAAATATTTAATATACAGGGTGTTCTAAAAGTCTTGAAACAATTTGAAGTTCTCATATCTCCTTAACTATGAATGGTATTAAGATAAAAGTTTTTCTATTTTAAAGCTAATTACATCAAGTTTTTTTTTGTAAGGCTATTAATTATTTTATTTCTTTTCAGACCCAATAATTGCGTTCTCTCAATCGGAAAAGGCGTTTTGTGTGCTTGAATTTGCAAAAACTGAGTCATGTACTGTTGTTCAACGTGCATTTCGCGGAAAATTCGGAAAGGAACCACCATAGAGGAAGTCCATAGTGAGATGGCATAGTAAATTCACAATGGATGGGTGCTTATGTCCAGCTAAAAGAACGGGACGCCCCTCAACTCAAAGCTCGAATAACAGAAACTGTTTCAACCATTGACAATGCTATGGCTGGGACGCGTTTGGCAAGAATTTGACTATCGGCTTGATGTGTGTCGTGTAGCAAATGGTGCTCACATTGAACATCTTTAAACTTTTCATGTAAAACTTGAAATAACAAGCTTTCTGATTTTACCAGATCCGTTTTTATATCTTTAATAGTTTCCGAGATATTCAATGTCAAAATGTGGACAAGACTTTTGGAACACCGCGTACAGTAATACCACACTTTTCGCAATGTTGTTAAGAAATATTATTGAATCGTCTCTAATTAAATTTAATAGATCAAATATTATAAACATTAGTAACGGTCTCTTCAAACTTGATACTTTCGTCACGAGGACAATAGCCTCTTCAAAGAGGGTTGACAGCTAGCGGATAGTTTTTTCTCTTTCTTACTGTACTCCTTTGTTTCCCCAAACATCCCTTTCTGGACATTAGTCCTTTCCTGAGCTTTCACCCTTTTAAAATACCACTCTTCCTCCCACTCTTCTCAACCTCTCACCAGACGTTTTCTGCATCTAGTGTTTCAGTTGGGTTTTTGACTCTGAGGAAGACCGCTTGTTACGGTTGAAAGATCTTAGTCTTGTTTCCCGTTTCTTATTGTAGTTTGATCTTGATTGTTATTTCATATGTTTATGTGAAATCTTTTTATATCTGATATATATATATATATATATATATATATAATATATATATTTTATTTAAAAAAGTCCGCTGGACCTTTTCTTTTATTTGTATATATATACATATATCTGATATATATATCTATATATATATAATATATATATATATATATATATATATATACGTCCAACATATATACGTATATACACTGGCGATGCATGATAGTATGACGTACGTCATTATAAGTGAAAGGGTTAATTGAACATTTCAGGTCTCCGCGAACTAGCGAAGGATTACTGTATTTCACCATCAGAAGTAATATCAATAACAAATAATTCAATATTGTAATATATTTGGAAGTTGGAATATTTTAAAATTATATAAATAAGCTAATCAATGTTTGATTAGTTAAAACTCATTGCATGGCCTCCGAGTGAGTAAGCAGATTCCTCAAGACGACGACAGCGATACAAGCCGTTTAACGGATCAAAATCAAACTATACCTAAAAATAGAACATTCTAAATGAGGATGAGTTCACATATTTACTGTCAAAATTATATTCACCAGAGGGCGTTACAGCATATTTTCTGATTTCAGAAAATATTTTTTTTAACGCTAAACGGCTCATTAAAAAAAACATGAAATTTTAATCACAGCAAAAAGCAATAATGCTATAAAAACTGTTTGTTTATCCTAAACTAAGGGATAACCTGCTACACTTATCGAATTTTTTATATTTTTTTACATTGTTTATATTGACTTAGAATTTTTTTTTAGGTGAATCCACTGAATAGTCCACACCCAGTCATGATGTCCGCCTCTATGACGTATCTGTGCGGAGCACGAACTCATCAGAGTTGTGTCCCGTTGCACAGTTTTGGGGCACTCATGTTTCGTAACATGAAATTTATAACTGCTACTAAATTGCAGCATGATTGTTCTCCTAATTTAAGTTTTTACTTATGAGCGGGCTGTTCAAAAGAAAGAAATTCAGAGTCAAGAAATTCAGCTAGATAATGAACTGCTTCCTCATCACTAATCACTCTCTTTCCTGACTTGTAAGTTCTTTCCTCGGTATGATACACCATAGCGTAAGAACTTGTTTCTTAATTTTTCCTGCGTGTTCATATTAAGGGTTGAGAATTGCTCGTTCACAAAGTTATTTATTTTTAATAGATAGTTCATCCTCAACTCTGGGAAACACCTTTTCAATGATGTCAAATACACAATATATTCATATGCTCAAATGAAATTAAAATCAACTAACAATACCTACTTGCCACACCTGTGTATTTTCAAAACAAGCTTGTCTATGAAGTTAGGAAAATACGCTTAAAGCCCTATAACTTCGCTTCTGTACTGAATTATCAATCTATTTAGAGCCTATATTTTAAGTTAGGCATACACAAATCCAGTGTAAAAAGTTTCAGCTTTATATGTCTTATGGTGGCTGAGTTTACTTGGGACAAAATTTCGCGGACAAACCGACAGAAATTTTCTAAGGGTGGATTCGGTTTCTCCAATGTATGAAACGTAAAGAAAACTTGAAATGAGTCAGTTCTAAGCTATGTACAGACAAAATCATTATTTTATATATATATATATTATATATATATATATATATATATATATATATATATATATACATTGATAAAGAATCGACCGTGGAATAGAAACAAAACTAATGTTTATCGGGACTCGGTCAGTTCTTCAGGTTCAAATTAAACTCTCATTGCAAACGTTTCGGTCTTTATTTAAAACCTTTTTCATAGGCAGAAGTATAAATTTTGAAACAGAAAAACTAAGTATTACATTACAAATTATTTTACAAAGAAAAATAGTACGTGGATTTTTCTTTGTAAAATAATTTGTAATGTAATACTTAGTTTTTCTGTTTCAAAATTTATACTTCTGCCTATGAAAAACGTTTTAAATAAAGACCTAAACGTTGGCAATGAGAGTTTAATTTGAACCTGAAGAACTGACCGAGTCCCGATAAACTTTAGTTTTGTTGTATATATATACTTTAAAAAGTTTCAGAAACAGGAATGAAAAACAGAAACTAGGACTCACATTCAATATTTCGACCCTTTTAACGTTCGTCCTCAGGAAAGGAAGTTGATTGGTGAGAAAACAAAAGCCAACTTATATATATATTATATGTAATTAAAGTTACAGCTAGAGAACACAAGAAAAAGGACGAACACTCACGAATCTCGATAATTTCGGCGTCTTGCCGTCTTCACGAGAGTAGAAAGAAAGAAAATAAAAGGAGAAAGAATGAAGTCCACTGGCCGATGTCATATATATATGTATTGATATATATATAATTGATAAAAAGATTTCACATATACATGTGAAATCTTTTTATACATATATAATAAGAAGATTTCACATAAAGACGTGAAATAAAAATCAATTGTGTTTTTGACTCTGACGAAGACCACTTGTTGCGGTTGACGGATGTGCTAAGATCTTTTCAACTCACGCGTGAATAAATCGAAGGCCAGAATGAACACCTAATGCTAGATCTAGCAATCGAAAGAAGGAAAAAAAGCAGACAAACCACATCCCTTACTTACTAACTACTAACAAATTAATAATAATTTGGTAAAATTAAATGTGTGTTTTTAAAATTCAATGTTTTCTTAACTCTACCATGTACATTCTACATTATTTTTCTTCATCGAGGTTTGGTTTTTTCATCACCAAACAGTTCTAAAAAAAAACCGCATTAAGACCTCTGGAAACGTTGCCTTATAAAGGCAAAGACAAAACCTCTATAAAGAAAAATAGTATATTTAAAATTTACATTATCTCAATCACTCAAACTTAATCGAACTTAAATAAATCAATTAAAATTTTTATCTTATATTTCACATTCTTTCTGATTAGTTTATTGCTACCCATAAAAAATAAAATCACGAGGAAATGCTTCTATCGAAGTTTTTAAAATGATAAAGTTATATATTTCTGTAGAATTTTATAGCTGAGATTCAAACTGTTTCGTTCAAACTTATAGTTATAATCAATTTAAATTCCTAGTTTTTTCTTAAATTCTTTTCAATTCAAATTTTCAAAAATATTATATTTTGGAAAAAAATAGATCGATAGAGAATCAATTGTTCACCAGATAATTTATCTGCCTTCAAATATTTTACAGAAATGAGTCAAATAATCTATATGCTAACCAAAAAGTTAATATTATAAAATAAAAGTACAGTTGAGTAACATGAAATATAACATCAAAAAAGAAAAAAGTAAATGAATTTAAATTTATAGTTATTATATTATATAAGATAAGAAGCCGTATTTTTATATTCAATGTTAATTGAAGTAATTATCTGTTTTACATTTCTTTTATGGAATCCTCTTATTATTCTTATATGCATGCAAATTGTCAAGAATTTTATTAACAACATCGTAAACATGGTTAATTTGAATTGGTAATGAGTTAAGACTGCTTAATCTTTATATATCATCAATCTAAAATATCTTCCTAGATTCAATAAAACGATATCGAATGTCTTATCATTCTAATGCCTCATGAGGAGAACGTATAATAAATACGTTTAACTCGAAATTAACATTCATTTCTTTTTAAATTGCACTATAATTGTGAAATAACTAATGTATAAAGAATATACTAAAGTTTAAATTTCCTTTATGAATGAATATATATAAAAAAAAATTGCATAGATAATATCCTTGACTTCTACACTAGCATTAGATAATATGAAAGATAGGAAACAAAGAAGAAAAAAATGTGTAAAACTCAATGAAAACTGGTGCCAAAAGGAGGTTAAAGAATAGGAAAAACAGGTGTAGACTAACCTTGACCTATTAAAAAAAAACGTACAAGGTGCCAAATATTTATTTAAGTACTATGGACTATTATTTAAAAAAAGTACTTAAGTTCGTTTATAAAACTAATGTAAGGCATTATTTCAAATCAAGGAAATAATATAGCAAATTTGAAATTCAAAAATACATATTACAGTCATGCTTGAAATAATCGTGAAAGATAAATTTAAAAAAAATTGATAAGAACTAACATTAATTAGATGAAAAGAACAAAATGAGAAATGTATTTTTTACCGAATATATGCCAACTGGACTAATATTATTTTCATTCAAAATATTATAGAAACTATACGAAAATGAAATATATCATTATTGAGAATTAGGTTATTTATTGATTATATTGAACTAATATAAAATAGTTTACCTGAGAATTTTCAAGAAGTTTTGAAGCAGTTATTCTAAAAAGTGCCATTCCAGGGAAAACACGTAAGCACCGGCGAGAAACCCACGAAAAGAACTACAGTTAGAAAAAGGCAGAATTACTTGGTCTTTCAAATCATATGAAGTGAATCAGAGTGGCCACACAGAGCAGCTTAATACTCTAAACTCTAGACAACACTGCTGTTCCGAAAATCTCTTATCCTGTTATCAACTACTTGAATTAATCTTATTAATGTCATTCTCATTATTTACATTGTTCCCATTTATGAGTATTAATAACTACAAAGTAATTATCCAACTAAGTACTTTTTTTTTTGTACACTGATGTACATATGCCATGTAATACACAACCCCAATTACTATAATTCTGAAAATAATATTCGACAGTCATTCTATTTAATTAACTAGCATATATAGGCTATTATCATTCAATAGTTTTAAAAAACAAATAGTTATTGCAATCGTCAATTTAATAATTTATCAAAGAATTATGGTAATAAATTATTTCCTGCAAATAATCCGAAACCTATTACAATTAAATAGAGACTGGTTTTGCAATTGCATTAGTTTTTCTTTGTTTTACAAATTAAATAACTGGCCTAAATATACGTTGTAAAGTATTGAAACAAAATACAAAACTATCAAAATTAAGAAACATAGTAAACAAAATTAAATTACGTAATTTAGCAAAAAAATATCAATGAACATTTTGTTAATGATAAAGTAATTAGAATTGATTGATAAGTAATAATCGATTGTTTAATATCGATGAGCTGTCGTATCTCCTTTAGTCAAGACACAACTTCTTATAACATAAATCTTGTAAAAGTTGATTATATCTTTTGATTACGTTATTTGATAAGCAGCAGTGCTGCCACTGAAAATTTAACAATATCCTAAGATTTAGCCTATGAAATTCACTAGATTCAAATAAATATCCCAAGATATTTAACATACTTATAATAAAACACTTCTTCACAAAACAAACGTTCTTTCTTTGCCTATCTTCATCCATCATCTTCTCTTCAATGAACAGTGCCACTTTTGATTTCGTTCACTAAAAATTGTGCATTCTTTGTTATGCACTGTTATTTGAGGCAGCAGCTAAGCTTTGAGAATTTATATATATAACGAGAAATAATAATCAATATTCAAACCACAATAATAAATGAAAAAAAAAGTAAGATCTTTCAACCGTAATATACGGTTAAAACCATCAGTTGGGTTTTTGACTTTAACAAAAACCGTTACAGTTTAAAGTTGTCTTTTTTTTTCCATTTCTTATTGTGGTTTGGTCATATATGTATATACTTATAAATGAAATGTAGAAAAATCACAATTAAACACGTGATACAATCAATGAAGTCTAAACCACAAGGAACAAGAAAAACAAAAGAAATAAATACTCTGAGTCCTTCCACATTATGAATCATCTGACTTTGTTTGCTCTCTGATGACATAAAGTCAAAGGCCTCAGAGCATCTAATTCTTTTCTTTTTCCTTGTGGTTTAGGCTTTACATATATACTTTGACTTTGAGAAATACTTTGAGAAACACAAATAAAAATCTGGAGTGGCCTACACTCAACTTTACTATAAGTAACTTAATATCAAATTTCTTGAGTATATAACACATAACGTCTCATTTAAGCATAACGTAAACATCTAAATGGGATATGATTATTAGTCTTTCATTCCTGAGGTAGTAGAGATAATGATTGAAGGACATATCAATATATAAGCTTATTTTTGTAGATCACACAGCTGATGCAAATAATTTCATTAGTATAACTACAGCAGTAATAACATTTTTGAAAAACCAAAGTGAACATTTCTTGATACGAAATATTCTCCTACAAGAGAACATGGCTTTTGTTCAAAAAGCCAGTGGATTTCTTACATCGTTTACTTGACATCCTTCTACATTGATTATTAAAGTAAAATTTTCAAATTTAAAACAGGAAAATACCCTTTTTTTCTCTGAAAAACATCATAAACAGCGAAGAAATGTTGTTTTAAGATGATTTATAATTAAAGATGTACGATAATTACATTTATTAATCTCTATTAATAAATCTCATTTATTAATCTTTTTCACGATTACTATACTTTACTTATAGTAAAGTAAAAAGCAGAAATTAGGACTCACATTCAATATTTAACCCTTTTAACGGTCGAAATATTGAATGTGAATCGTAGATTCTGTTTTTCATTCGACCATCGTCGTCATTAGGAGGCGAAGAGTTCCGCAGGAAGGTAGCGGCAACTCTAAATTTACATCTTACATTTAACATATATATATATGTATACATTCAAATGAAATCATATCCAACTGGACTTTATACACTTTAAAAACTTTGAGAAACACGAATGAAAAATAGAAACAAGGACTCACATTCAATATGTCGACCCTGGCCAATCAGCTTTCGTTTTCTCACCACTCAACTTCCTTTCCTGAAGACGACCGTTATAAGGGTCGAAATATTGAATGTGAAACTTAGTGTATTATTATTATTTGAGTGTGACTATAGCATTGCGTCTTAAAAACTATTGTACTTACCCTATTCTGTACTAAAGTACCCCAGCAGTTAGCTTCAACGCCTCCAAGAAGCTCAGCACTTTTGCTGGTTCCAGCAGTAAAAGTTTTTCTATGGTTTTGTTGAGTGTCTCTAAACAGCTACCTCTGTGCAGTAAAGTTGCCTTATAGTCAGTCAGCAGGTGCAACGGTGTTTCTTCCTCTTTACAGAATCTGCACAAACTACCACTGATAATGCCCATTTTAGGCTGCCTATGTTTCGGGAAAAAGTAACTTCCTTTGTCCTTCTTCGTGTCCTTAGGTCCACTTGTGGGAGGTTGGCTCCTACTAGTTAGCGCTTTTGGACTCTCTGCGCTTCTAGAGGATGGTCTCCGGACTTCCTTCTCCTTAGTATTATACAGGGGAAAATCCCTGAAGCTCTACCAGTGGTATTTTGTCCGCTCCGGCAGAGCACCGCAAACCCGAGTAAGGCTATTTACTCAAAGGGGTCGCCTGGTACCCTTGAGGCTCCGTTCATAATACAGAAACCCCTGTATCATCCATCCTTCAGCACGGATCACATAACACCTTAGATTGGGGCTGATATAAAAGGAGGGGATTTGGGGATTAGGAAGGTTGTGAAACGAAAGTGGTCAGGCCCAGCCCCTGATCACCTTCTCCTCCTCTTTCGTTTGTCCCTGCGTATAGCAGGTTAACAACGTAGCCTCGTGAAGGCCGAAAGTCAGAGTTGAGTGTTAGAGGCTATTAGAGGCGCTTAATCACTCCATTACAACCCCTTTTAAAGTGTATAAAGCGATCGGATGTAATGTCTTTATATGTATATGTATTTATAAATTATAACGAATTTAATACAAAGATAGATCTTACATCTATATTTCGACAATGATCACTGCCCTACCTACATGACTCTTCAAATCCAAACCCAACTGAACACTAGATGCAGAAAACATCTGGTGAGGAGTTGAGAAGAGTGGTATTTTAAAAAGGTGAAAGCGCAGGAAAGGACTAATGTCCAGAAAGGGATGTTTGGGGAAACAAAGGAGTACAGTAAGAAAAAGTAAAAAACTATCCGCTAGCTGTCAACCCTTTTCTTATTGTGGTTTGAACATTGATATATATATATATATATATATATATATATATATATATATATATAACAAACTTAAGAATATATCAACCGTTTGATAGAATAGGTGTATTGTGCAATCGTGATTATGTCAATTTTCTAGATTCAAAGATCATATAATTAAATGCGAGCTTAAAACCTTTTTCATAGGCCTACGAACAAAGGATAATATTAAATAATAAATAAACAATATGAAAATGCATTATTACACCTTGTGGAATATTACAAGTGCAAGTATTTCAAAGATAAATAAAATAACCTACAAAAGTAATTCTATTTTGGTTTTTCTGTTGAGGTATCTCCTCAAGAGTTTTTTTGTAGTTTGATAAAATGTTTTTAACTTTGAGAATGACGAGAAAATTTCGACAAAACATCAGTTTTGTAATCAGAAATCATTAATATTGGACCCTTTATTTAATAACTAAATTAGTATAGGTGTGTTATCTAATCGGAATTCGGTCAAATATCAAACTCTCATTCCATCGTTTCTGTTTTATTTTAAAAACCTTTTTCATAGGCAGAAATAAGAATTTTTTGACTAAAAAAAATGAAATTTACATTATTTAAAGGAACTAAAATCTTAACGAGACTAATAAGATAACATTACAACTCTTGTAATTACAACTGAAGTTGTAATGTTATCTTATTAGTCTAGTCGAAGGTTTTGTCCAGTTAACATTGTTGTTCCTTTAAAAAATATAATTTAATTTTCTTAGTAAAAAAACTCTTACTTCAGCCTATGAAAAAGGTTTTAAAATAAAACCAAAACACCGGCAATGAGAGTTTGATTTTTGAACCTAGAAAATTTGACCGAATCCCGATTAGATAACAGACCTCTTCTATCAAACGGTCGATATATTATTGAATCTCTTATAAATTAGTGAATATAGACAAAATGCTCTCCCCCTATAATCTTGGCCAGTAATTACAAAAATTCATAATAACTAATTAAAAATAACCAATATATTACAAATTATATTAAAATGAATTCTATGAATTAAAATAAAAATGAAATTACTCAAAGATAGGGGAAGCTCTAAAGCTTCCAGCTGTTGACACTAGAAAGCGCTGCTAGACACATAAAGGCCATATTAGATACATTGTTTATGAAAGGAAAGAATCTTTCATTTCAGAGTAACATTTTAACAATCCTGGTCAATTTTCTTTGTGCAATATTAATATATGAAATAAAGTTAATCAAAGCAATTTGAAAGTTATTCTATTTAGTTTTAATTAAAAAAAAAAAGTTTACCAGATTGATTCTGAAGCGGAATTTTTGTTTTGGATGAAACGTTAGGTTATGTTGCAGTGTCAGTCTTATAAGAAAACATATATAGGCCGAGCATTGGCCCTTTGTGATAACACACAATGTCATTCTATATTTGTAGTTAGTTCTACATTTTGCCTAACTCAAGTGTAAAAAGCTAATGAAATGGTCTCCACATATAAAAATTTAATCGTTTAAACAACACATAGTGTTCATCCCAGGCATAAACTAAAAAATACAATGCCATCATCAGTTAATGCCTGAAGAAGAACACTACGTGTTCGAAACACGTTGTTTATACGATTAAATTACTATTCATGGAGACTATTTCATTAGCTTTTTATCCTACAATGAGTAAATACAACATAATAACTGATTGTACCACATATGTGGAGACCATTTCATTAGCTTTTTGCCTTATAATGAGTAAATACCACATAATAACTGATTGTACCACATATGTGGAGACAATTTCATTAGCTTTTTGCCTTATAATGAGTAAATACCACATAATAACTGATTGTACCACATATGTAAAGACCATTTCATTAGCTTTTTACCCTACAATGAGTAAATACCACATATGTGGAGAGTATTTCATTAGATTTTTAGCCTACAATGAGTAAATACCACATAATAACAGATTGTATCACATATGTGGAGACCATTTCATTAGCTTTTTGCCTTATAATGAGTAAATACCACATAATAACTGATTGTACCACATATGTAAAGACCATTTCATTAGCTTTTTACTAATGAAAATAGCATATAATAACTGATTGCACTACTTTAGAATTAGCTCGTGTATTTAAGAGTATGGATCTTTAACGGGTTATCTGATATCGTACAGGCAAACGGACAGAAGGGTCCAACCTCTGTATTACCCATATATTCCCAATAGAAATTTGACGCCCCCCGTCAAATTCATATCATGTTCAAGGATAAAAATAAAAAATAAACACGTGTAGTAAGTCCTCTCCGGGGGAAAAGATTCTCAGGTTCTTTTTCACACCCTGCGTGAATAAATAGCGACATCAGAGTGGGTATCGAACCCCTGATCTACCAGTCATGAAACAAACATGTAAGTCACAGGGCTACCCTGGCTCCATCTTACCTCTTTCAACTATAATATATTTTAATTTTTTGCCATATGAATAAATATTTAATTTCTCAATTAATATGACAACCATATCATATTTTAATTTAATTATTAACTATATTTATGAATAATATATTTTATAAGTTTACATAATATTTTGCTCAAATCTATTCTTTTAAAACATGTCACTTGGCTAACTCCTATTTTGATTAAGTCAGTGCTTTTCGAATAGGACCGGTGTGATGTCTGTGGAGGGGGGGGGGGGGCACTTTTTCCACCTTACAACAATAATTCTATCATTTTGATAACAAAAACAAAACAGCACAAAGTATTATATTCATTTTTGTTTTATAAACTGATTTTGTTTATTAATATTAGAAGTATAATACACCATATTACCTCGTAGAATGATGCTGTAGCTCTCTGACCGGTTATTACTACATTCAGCAGCGAAGCAACCATTTTGGTTGCACCCCCCACCCCTCCTCCACCGGGGCGGCAGATGATATTCCCTTAACCTTCAAAACTCCCAAAAAGTTTTGAAAATATTTAATTTTCATGGAATTACAATCAAGGATCTAATATTAGACTTTTGCCTCTTAATTCCAGACTTTCATCTTATATTACCGTTCAGTCATCATCAAGGTAAAACAAAAAAATATTCAAAACAAAAAAACGAATAATTCAAAATTATAAAAAAATGGCTACACAAAAAAATATAATAAAATTTTAACCCCATTAAAAAAAACTAATTTTGAAAAATTTAAATACATTTTTTTTTAATTTTCAAAATAAAACAGTTAAAAAAATCCGTTTAAAAATAGTACTGTATACATAAAACATAAAAACAATAACCACCTTAAAAACTCATTTTAGCATAAAATTTTAAATTTTTTTTCATTTTTACTAAAAACTCATTTTAGTATAATTTTTTTTTTATTTTTACACCTTCAAAATCCCCCCCCCCCCCCCAATGACTAAACTTTATTTGAGTTTTAAACAGAAAAATAATATGAAATAAATATATATATATATATTGATTAGATATTGGGTAAGAAAAATAAATCCAAGGGAAAATGTATCTTTTTTTTTGTACCTGAAAATGAAATTAATAGTAAAAAACACTAGAGCAGAGGTTTGTCGATTGAAAACAATACATGAGATAGGAAGAATACATGTCTTATGAGGAGAGATGTACATTTGATAATTTATATAATATAATACATAAGCGATTATTTATTTAGGACTAGGATATATGAAATTAAAAGGGGGTAACTAACGTTTATATAAATGATAATAGAATTGATGGAAGGAAGAATGGAAGTATGATTGCTTGAGGAGAGAACTGCTTGAAATACGAGTATTCTGAGATAGGTGGTGTGTGTGTGTGAGAGAAAGTGTGTGTGTGTGAGAGAGAGAAAGTGTGTGTGTGAGAGAAAGTGTGTGTGTGAGAAAGTGTGTGTGTGAGAAAGTGTGTGTGTGTGAGAAAGTGTGTGTGTGTGAGAAAGTGTGTGTGAGAGAAAGTGTGGAGAGAGAGAGAAGAGAGAGAGAGAGAGAGAGAGAGAGAGAGAGAGAGAGAGAGAGAGAGAGAGAGAAAGTGTGTGGGTGAGAAAGTGTGTGTGTGAGAAAGTGTGTGTGTGAGAAAGTGTGTGTGTGTGTGTGAGAAAGTGAGTGTGTGTGTGTGAGAAAGTGTGTGTGTGAGAAAGTGTGCGTGTGAGAAAGTGTGTGTGTGTGAGAGAAAGTGTGTGTGTGAGAAAGTGTGTGTGTGTGTGAGAGAGAGAGAAAGTGTGTGTGAGAAAGTGTGTGGCTCTAGAGAACTTAAGGGAGAGTGACATAAAAGGGACTGGTGGGCGGGCTATTGTCTGGAACAAGAGGACAGTGGGAGATCTGTGGGGAATAGTTTAGCACAAGAGGACTGCAGGAAGACTATGTGGTAATAAGAATCATCGAGCGAATGCAGAAGGACCAAGTGGCACAAGAGGACAGTTAGAAAGGGACATGTGGGCAATAGTGTGGTACAAGGCACTGCGGGAGGTGTTTGTGCCACACTCTACAGAAGTTATATCGGAACGTCAAAAAGGGACAGGTGGGCTATTGTCTGGAACAAGAGAACAGTGGGAGATCTGTGGGGAATAGTTTAGCACAAGAGGGCTGCGGGAAGACTATGTGGTAATAAGAATCATCGAGCGAATGCAGAAGGACCAAGTGGCACAAGAGGACAGTTAGAAAGGGACATGTGGGCAATAGTGTGGTACAAGGCACTGCGGGAGGTGTTTGTGCCACACTCTACAGAAGTTATATCGGAACGTCAAAAAGGGACAGGTGGGCTATTGTCTGGAACAAGAGGACAGTGGGAGATCTGTGGGGAATAGTTTAGCAGAAGAGGGCTGCGGGAAGACTATGTGGCACATAAGAATCTGTGAGCGAATGGAGAAGAACCACGTGGCACAAGAGGACAGTGGCAAAGTGACATAAGGGAGACCTCTAGGTGATAGTTTGGCACAAGAGAACTGCGAAGGAACTATGTGGAACACGAGAACCTGTGGGTTATTGTCTAGAACAAGATGACTGCAGGCTTACCTGCATTATTCTTTGTGTCTAACCACGCATTCGGTCTCTTGATTTCGCTCTCTTATTTCTCCTGATCACGATTCAAACTATAAAGTAGAAATATCTCTCTTATCTCTCCTGAAGACGGTTCAAACCGAAAATTAGAGACTGTAAGTCTGTTCTTTTGATTTCTCTGTGTTTCTTTTTCTATATTGAACTATATTTGTCCGTTTTGGATAGTATTTCCAACGAAAAAGTGTATATATACTTGGGTCTCCAACCGTCTCTGAAGCAGTGTGCTTGGTTCCCCTCTCTTATCTCTCCTGAAGACGGTTCAAACCGAAAATTACAGACTGTAAGTGTGTGCTTTTGTTCCTTTTTCTAAAATGAACTATATATATGTACTTAATATATCTATATACACATCAAGTGAAAGAAAAATAGGAAGAAACACCTGGTATAGCTCACTGCAATATTTCGACACCAGTCATCATCAGGAGAAGGAGTAGTCTTCTAAGTATCTACTCCTTAAACTAAACACATTTCAAGTAGTTCTCTTCCATATCAAGTATCTAATTTCATTTAAAAATAATTACATTTAATAACTAAAACAAAAATCACAAAAACACTTTTATAAAATTCTATAATACTAATTAGAAAAGAAATATACAAACAGCATATTGTCGAAAACACCTTAAAAAGAATTATAATGCTTGCCAGCATAAATGTTTATAAGGAAATAATGGAAACAAGAAAAACAAATACAAATAACAAACAAGGAAGTAAGTAAATACTTGTAAGAAAAAAACATAATATGAAATATGGGTAGAAGTTTTCATTGAATACTGTTCAAGACAGTGTTGCCATTTATAACTGGAGAAAAAGTTTTATTTAAAACCATCGGTACCTGTTGTTATGGAATATTTATTTGAAAACAGTGTTGACATTTGTGATAGTTCAACAGTAGAAATGACACAACCTGACTTAGGAGACTTGGGTAAAAGTTTTGATGTACAGCAGTGATGTAGCAACTATTTTTGCCGCCCGAGGCAGTTGATTTACCTTCAACATTCCAGAAAATCCTCCAAATATTTATTTTCATAATATTACAATCAAGGATCTAATTTTAGACTGTTCTTATCATTCCCAGACTCCTATACATATACAGACATCATCAATGATACCAGCAAGTTTTCAAAACAAAAAAAGTATAACTCAAATCAAAAAAAAAAAGTTTTTTTTTAATTAAATTAATTGTCTACGCAAACAAATATTAATTTTCAACCCCTTTAAAAAACTAGTTTTGAAAAATTTAAAATAAATTTATTTTCAATCTGAAAATATTAGAGTTGAAAAATCCGTTTAAAAACAATATTTCACACAAAAAACAATTACGTTTAAAAATAAAAACTCATTTTGATATAAAATTTCAGATTTTTTGTTAGTTTTTATTGTTTTAATTCAAAATGCCCCCCTCCCCTCTCACCTTGCTACGCCACTAATATGCAGAGAATTACGGACGCTTTATGTATTAATACATCATGTTGGAGAAATGTAAATCAACATTTTTAGAATAAAGGTAATTACTTTAATGGAATGAAACTTGAATCCATGACTAATCGGTAATTACAAAGAACGCAATTACTTTAATTGAATGAAACTTGAATCCATGACTAATCGGTAATTACAAAGAAGGAAATTACTTTAATTGAATGAAACTTGAATCCATGACTAATCGGTAATTACAAAGGAGGAAATTATTTTAATTGAATGAAACTTGAATACATACTAATCGGTAATTACAAAGAAGGAAATTACTTTAATTGAATGAAACTTGAATCCATGACTAATCGGTAATTACAAAGGAGGAAATTATTTTAATTGAATGAAACTTGAATCCATGACTAATCGGTAATTACAAAGCAGGAAATTACTTTAATTGAATGAAACTTGAATCCATGACTAATCGGTAATTACAAAGAAGGAAATTACTTTAATTGAATGAAACTTGAATCCATGACTAATCGGTAATTACAAAGGAGGAAATTATTTTAATTGAATGAAACTTGAATCCATGACTAATCGGTAATTACAAAGAAGGAAATTATTTTAATTGAATGAAACTTGAATCCATGACTAATCGGTAATTACAAAGAACGAAATTACTTTAATTGAATGAAACTTGAATCCATGACTAATTGGTAATTACAAAGAAGGAAATTACTTTAATTGAATGAAACTTGAATCCATGACTAATCGGTAATTACAAAGGAGGAAATTATTTTAATTGAATGAAACTTGAATACATGACTAATCGGTAATTACAAAGAAGGAAATTACTTTAATTGAATGAAACTTGAATCCATGACTAATCGGTAATTACAAAGGAGGAAATTATTTTAATTGAATGAAACTTGAATCCATGACTAATCGGTAATTACAAAGGAGGAAATTACTTTAACTGAATGAAACTTGAATCCATGACTAATTGGTAATTACAAAGGAAGAAATTATTTTAATGAATGAAACTTGAATCCATGACTAATTGGTAATTACTAATTAGCAGTAATGACTTGCCCAGATGTATCAGTCACTAAATATTCTAATTATATAAGGATAATTGACCGAGTTAAAACAATTAATTAGTGAAAATGATCAGCATGTTTAAAACTTTATTTCATTGAGCAGTTATTTTGAATAATTAGTAGTTATGAATTAGTGATACTAATTTCATTTGAATAGCTCATTACTATCAAATAAAGCATGACACCATAGTAAATACAAGTGTTTTAAATATAAAGATTTTTCTCCTGAGATACCAAATATGGGAAATCAATTTTTTTTTCTTCAGAGTTTCAATAAACTTTGAAAAAACTATATTTAGAAGAGTAACACACAGATTAAAGAAACACAATTACAAAATCAAAAGGCAAAAAAAAATTTAGTTTTAAGTATGTTTCTTTAATCTGTTTGTTACTCTTCTTCTATCTTGAAATCGTATTGCGTTCAATTTGGACCGTCTTTCCGATTTTTAAGTACATTTCTTTAGTTTATATGAATTCGCTTATTCGCAAGTTGTATGAATTTTTCACAATCAAGAAAAAACGTGCTGTATTTTTTAAGTTAGTAAAAAAAAGCGTGAAAAGAGTTACTTAAGTACAAGATTGGAAGCTATTGTTTTTTTTTTCAATAGCAGACAGAAAACAAATAACTAAAACAATAAAAAAAACATGTTTTGTTGAAAACAAACTACCCATATTTAAAAAAAAGAAAATTTATGATAATTTAAAATTCATAATCAAGCACAATAACTCCATTAAAAAGAAATATAATAAATAAATAACTTTTGTCTAACAAATAAAACAATCCTTAGCTAAATGACTAACGATTTTCCTTAATAATTAAAGAAATAATTAATAATTAAAGAAAAAAAAAACAATCCATACTTATAACAATAATAATGAAAGGATTGTAATTGGCTGAACGGTGTATCACAGATTTACCAGTTTCACGAATCTGGCTTTTTTTAAATAACAAAACAAAATGCTTATTAACGAGGAAGGCGTCTTAAAGCTTAACTTATGCTAAGGACAAACAGAACAATAGCACCGATTTCAAAGACACTGTTCTTTTTATTATATCCCTTCACTAAAATTGTATGTTTTTGTTTTTTCACCATATAATGTTATTATTTCCAGAAGGGACGAAAAGTAATTTTTTGCGTCCAGTTTTCAAATAATTCCGTACGTCCTGATAAACTTTAGTTTAGTTTCTATTCCACAGTCGATAATTTTATCAATATATATATATATATACACTTTAACACATAGAAAAGAACACAGAAAGACACTACAGAACTCACTTCGATATTTCGACATCCGTCGTCATCGGGAAGAAGTGCGAAGTACTCGCGTTGAGAAGCAAACTGCGACTCATATATATATATATATATATATATATATGATTGGTTGATGCAGGACCAAATAAGCTTGACTCATTTTATTACGTGCTGTTTTCAAAGTTGACGGCTTCTAGCTCTGATCGAAGAGACGTACAGCGGTTCTTCTCTTCCATGAAGTCATCTCCACCGACACAGCAAATAGTATAAGGGCTCGCACTCCCTCAGAAAATGAACAGTTGTATAAAATGAGTCAAGCTTATTTGGTCCTGCATCAACCAATCAGATATTAGAACCAGACCCCTCATGTAGATTTCAATATATATATATATCTTCTCAACTCCTCACCAGATGTTTTCTGCATCTAGTGTTCAGTTGGGTTTTTGACTCTAACGAAGACCGCTTGTTACGGTTGAAAGATCTTAGTCTTGTTTTCCCATTCTTATTGTGGTTTAGTCATTGATTGTTGTTTCACGTGTTTATGTGAAATCTTTTTATATATATATATATATATATATATATATATATATATATATATATATACACTTTAACACATAGAAAAGAACACAGAAAGACACTACAGAACTCACTTCGAATTTCGACATCCGTCGTCATCGGGAAGAAGTGCGAAGTACTCGCGTTGAGAAGCAAACTGCTACTGGCCACCAGAGTAACTCGTGGATATATATATATATATATATATATAAAGATTTCACATAAACACGTGAAATAACAATCAATGATCAAAACACAATATGAAATGGAAAAACAAGACTAAGACAGTTGGGTTTTTTGACTCTGAAGAACACTTGTTATGGTTGAAAGATCTTAGTCTTGCTTACCCATTTCATATTGTGGTTTGATCATATATAGTATATATAATTCTCTGTTTTTTTCCTCTCCTGAAGACGGCTAGAAAGCAAAAATGGTCGAGAATCGCGACGTCAATATAATATAAATATTGATAAAAGTATCAAAAGTGGAATAGAAACAAAACTAAAGTTTATCGGGACTCGGTCAGTTCTTGGGGTTCAAATTAAACTCTCAATGCTAACATTTCGATTTTTATTTAAAAACCGAAAATTTGTAAAATAATTTCTAACGTAATACGTAGTTTTCCTGTTTTAAAATTCATACCTCTATAAGTTCTCTCATTAACCTATTGTCAAAATTTCTATTGTAATTTCTTAATTGTAACTAATTGCGTTTCTTATGTATGTTTGATTTTTGAATGATTGAATTATTTCTTATATTTCCTCTGTTTTGGTAAGCCTATGAAAAAGGTTTTATCTAAAAACCTAAACGTTGGCATTGAGAGTTTAATTTGAACCTGAAGAACTGACCGAGTCCTGATAAACTTTAATTTTGTATATGTATATATATAAAGATTTCACATAAACACGTGAAATAACAATCAATGATCAAACCACAATAAAAAATGGGAAAACAACACTAAGATCTTTCAACCGTAACAACCGGTCTTTTTTAGAGTCAAAAACCCAACTGACTGTTGGGGTTTTTGACTCTGACGAAGACCGCTTGTTACGGTTGAAAGATCTTAGTCTTGTTTTCCCATTTTTTATTGTGGTTTGATCATTATATATATATATGTTTTATTAAAAATTATGTCAATTTTAACATTTGTTCTTTTTACAAAAAAAAACGGTTTTACATCATTAACGATGAAAGCTTAAAACTATATTTGCCCTACGTGTAAACTGTGAGTTCTTCAAAGAAATTTCTTCGAAGATCACAAAGCCGTTTCCTGAATTCGCTCTACATATGACTGTGATCTGTTCAAAGATTATCATAGAAGATCACAAAGTCTTTTTCTATATTAGCCCTACATATGATTGAATCTTTCAAAAAATATCTGGAAAGATCACAAAGTCTTTTCCTACAGTAGCTCTAAGTATAATTGTGAATTCTTCAAAGACTATCTGAGAAGATTACAGTCTTTCCTACAGTAGCTCTAAGTATAATTGTGAATTCTTCAAAGACCATCTGAGAAGATTACAGTCTTTCCTACAGTAGCTCTAAGTATAATTGTGAATTCTTCAAAGACTATCTGAGAAGATTACAGTCTTTCCTACAGTAGCTCTAAGTATAATTGTGAATTCTTCAAAGACTATCTGAGAAGATTACAGTCTTTCCTACAGTAGCTCTAAGTATAACTGTGAATTCTTCAAATATTATCTGAGAAGATCACACTCTTTTCCTATTTTAGCTCTACGAATAACTGTGAATTCTTCAAAGATTATCTGAGAACATCACAATCTTTTCCTATTTTAGCCCTACGTATGACTGTAAATTCTTCAAAGAATATCTGAGAAGATCACAGTCTTTTCCTATTTTAGCCCTACGTAAATACTTCAAAGATTATCTGAGAAGATCACAATCTTTTCCTATTTTAGCATCCTTCAAAGGAGTTCTCTCAACATTCCAATAAATATTCTCGTTCAAATCGTTCTCTGTGAAGTTCACTGTCTATTTTCCTAGATCATTACTAATCGATGTAAGTGTGCATTTCGTTATCATGTTTTGAATACATCACTATACCCCCCCCCCCCCCCCCCAAATTACTTGAGTCAAACTGATTCAAAGAACTCTGAGTATTACACTATCTATGTCTTCTTCTAGATTACTCATTAGCAAAATAGGATGCCTTGAATGAAAGCTTTCTCTTCATTCTTTTGAATAAAAGGGAGTCCTGAAAATATTCTTTTGAATGAAAGCAAGTCTTGAAAGCATTTTTTTAAATGAAAAGGAAACCAAAAAGCCCTCTTTTGAATGAAAGAAAGACCTAAAAGTATTCTTTTGAATGAAAGGGAGTCTAAAAAGCATTCTTTGAATGAAAGCAAGTCCTGAAAGCATACTTTTGAAATGAAATGGAGTCCTCAAACCATTTCTTTTGACTGAAAGCATACTTTTGAAATGAAATGGAGTCCTCAAACCATTTCTTTTGACTGAAAGCAAGTCCTGAATAGCATACTTTTGAAATGAAATGGAGTCCTCAAACCATTTCTTTTGACTGAAAGCAAGTCCTGAATAGCATACTTTTGAAATGAAATGGAGTCCTCAAACCATTTCTTTTGACTGAAAGCAAGTCCTGAAAGCATACTTTTGAAATGAAATGGAGTCCTCAAACCATTTCTTTTGACTGAAAGCAAGTCCTGAAAGCATACTTTTGAAATGAAATGGAGTCCTCAAACCATTTCTTTTGACTGAAAGCAAGTCCTGAAAGCATACTTTTGAAAAGTCCATGATAACTTCTCCTAGGTCAAGCCATAGAACCTAATCAATATGAGCCTTTAAAAGGATTCTTTCGATTAGTTGACTAAGACTCTTCAGCCCTAAGCTTTTTTTTTTTTATTTTAAAACTAGACCATTTCTTAGATTAACGCCATGAATGACCACGTGGTCATCAAAACACTATGACTTGCACCTACATCAGTCCTAAGAATGTTTTTTGTGTTCATCACTACAGTATAGCCTGAAAACATCGTCTATTCTATGTTGTGTTATCCAGTCAGCTAAAAGTAAGCTGAACACAGTGGGAAGTCATTGAAATCGGCTCTATTGTTCCCACTGACCATCATGCCTATGTATATATATATATATATATATATATATATATATGATGATGGCTGCTTTGACTGGAGTAAGGCCTTCCAAGTTTTGTTCATTGGTGAGGTAGGGACTGGAATAGCTGAAAAAGAAAAAACAAAGCAGAGTAACTATACAGCAAGGTTGGCAGATTGATACAGGGCACAGCAATATGACAAATTAGTATAACATAATATAAAAGCAGAAGAGAAAATGTTTTTACGGTGAGAAATAAGCAGGGATGTGGAGTTGGAGTCGGGCATATATTCTGTCTTGAGGAGTCGGGGAGAGAAAGAAAGAAAGAGAAAGAGAAAAAGGGAAAGAGAGAGAGAGAAAGGGAAGAAAGAGAGAGAGAAAGGGACAGAAAGAGAGAGAGAGAGAGAGAAAGGGAAAGAGAGAGAGAGAGAGAGAGACAGAGAAAGGGAAAGAAAGAAAGAAAGAGAGAGAGAGAGAGAGAGAGAGAGAGAGAGAGAGAGAGAGAGAGAGAGAGAGAGGAGAGAGAGAGAGAGAGAGAGAGAGAGAGAGAGAGAGAGAGAGAGAGAGAGAGGAGAGAGAAGAGAGAGAGAGAGAGAGAGAGAGAGAGAGAGAGAGAGAGAGAGAAGAGAGAGAGGAGAGAAGAGAGAGAGAGAAGTGAGAGAGAGAGAGAAGAGAGAGAGAGAGAAAGAGAGAGAGAGAGAGAGAGAGAGAGAGAGAGAGAGAGAGAGAGAGAGAGAGAGAGAGAGAGAGAGAGAGAGGAAGAAGAAAGAAAGAAAGAAAGAAAGAAAGAAGAGAGAGAGAGAGAGAGAGAGAGAGAGAGAGAGGAAAGAGAGAAGAGAGAGAGAGAGAGAGAGAGAGAGAGAGAGAGAGAGAGAGGAGAGAGAGAGAGAGAGAGAGAGAGAAGAGAGAGACAGAGAAAGGGAAAGAAAGAAAAAGAGAGAGAGATAAAGGGAGAGAGAGAAAGAGAGAGGGAGAAAGAGGGGCAGAGAGGGAGGGAGAGACAGAGAGAGAAAGAAAAAGAGAGAGAGAAAGAGGGAGGGAGAAAGAAAAAGAGAGAGGGAGAGACAGAGAGAGAAAGAGGGAGAGAGAGAAATAAAAAAAGAGAGAGAGAGAAAGAAAGACAAAGAGAGAGAAAGAAAGAAAGAAAGAGAGAGAGATTAGGGGTTAGTTACCTGAGTGACGGCCTCGTTGCAGACTAGTAGAGATTGATTTTCTCGGTTATTGTTTTCCTACACATATGGCAAACACTCAGCGTATGCGAACACTTGTCACACGCCCGGTGACCGCAAAGAAATGCGACGTTCTTCCTACGTTCCATACATATTGAACAGTAGTAGACCTGAAACACAAAGACATCATCATCTTTCTTATTCATTTCTATAAAAGCGATCGCGTCTCAGCTACCAGCCGATCGGCAACAAAATAATCATTTATAATACCAATGTATGCATTATACAAACACAATAATCATTTATAATACCAATCAATGATCAAACCACAATAAGAAAATGGGAAAACAAGACTAAGATCTTTCAACCGTAACAAGCAGTCTTCGTCAGAGTCAAAAACCTAACTGAAGAATCAACCCAATCTAACGAAGACCGCTTGTTACGGTTGAAAGATCTTAGTCTTGTTTTCCCATTTTCTTATTGTGGTTTGATCATTGATTGTTATTTCACGTGTTTATGTGAAATCTTTTTATAATACCAATGTATAGATTAAACAAACAATATAATCATTTATAATACCAATGTATGCATTATACAAACAAAATAAGCATTTATAATACCAATGAATGCATTATACATACAATATAATAATTTATAATACCAATGTATGCATTATACAAACATAATAATCATTATAATACCAATGTATGCATTATACAAACAAAATAAGCATTTATAATACCAATGTATGCATTATACATATAATATAAATTTCTAACACATTAATAATATAATATTGGTATAAATGGGCAGCAGATCTTCTTTCAATTCAGTAGCATTAAAATGAACTGAAGTCTCGGCAATCACGATCTAGACTGAGGGATTCGATTCTAACAGGATTAAACTGAAAAAAAAATAATGTAATGATGTATATGTGTCGCGCGCGTGCGCCCGTATTTGTGTGTGTGTATGTGTGAGTGTGTTTTGTGGTATGTGTATGTGTGTGTGTACGTGTATATGGGTTAGTGGATGGGTGGGTTGGTGTGTAGGTATGTATAACAAGATTTCACAAAAAAAGAGTTCGGCGTCGAAAAAAGTTTGAAAACTCTGCCTTAGATACTAGTGGGTAAAGTTCGGAGGAGACGGCGGGTTAAGAGGTAGAGGAGGATATGACGGGACGTGGAGTGTACGTAACATAGACTCTAATCTACACTACGTCACTTAGCTTATTTATATTTCTTGTTTTCAATTGTATGCTTCACTTAACGTATGCTTGTTACTTAACGTAAAACAAAACCCAGCTTACTATATTTTTACAGAAATAATTTTTTTTTTTATTCTCTAAAATCTTTTTACGTTTCTTTCTAACTTTCACCTTTCACCTTCTTCACTTTCACTCACTTTACACTTTTTTTTTTCTTTGCTTCATTTTTACTTCTTTTTTTTTATTTTATTACGATCACTATATGATGCTTCACGTACCTCGTATTTCGTGCAGTCATCCGTATTTTGGCTCAAAATTAGCATGATATGTTTAAATACTTTTATGTTGGTACATTTGTGAATCGAGGTACCACTATTATGCTATCTATTCTTTCAAATTTTCAATTTTTTTTTTAAGCTATCATTATCTAATTAGCTATTAGCTATTAGATAATGATAGCTGTAATCATTATATTACAGATATAGCGAAACATATGCTCTGAGAATTCACAGCACCTCAAAATGAGATGGTACATTTTTTTTACCTCAATACAGATTTTGAGGTAAAAATGTCTTTTTTTTTGCAGTCCAGAAAAAAATCAATCAAAACTAAACCATCTCCACACAAAAAATTGTTTAATATCTAAACTAACAACGCGTTTCCTACACTACAACGCGTGTTCTTCTTCAAGTTTAGATCTAAAGAAATATAGATATCTGATGTGGAAAGAAAAGAACATCAGAGTGAATTAGTTGACGTTGAATACAATATATGAATGTTGAATCACACTATTGAGGTTTTTTTAACAAGGGAATTGGTAATTAATACCCTTAATTAATTAAAAATACACTTAATTAATCTTGAACGTTAATAAAATGTAAGTTAGGTAAACATACCTCCTAAATTCTTCCGAATTCCCTTCCTTCTTATGTCTCTGTTGCAATAAACCATTTCAAGAGTGCAGGTAATTAAAAATCTTTGTTCCTTATAAACTGGTTCATGTTTCAGTATGTTGTACTAACAGAAATGAAAACTGACCATTTCTGATTCAAATCGTACTATGTTTATAATAATTCACTGATAAAACGAAATACGATCCAAACTGGACACAATACGAGTTCGAGATTAACAAAGAGCAACACACAAAGTAGGGAAACACACTTACAGACTCAAATTTTCGGGTAATCCGTCTTCAGGAGAAAAGAGAATGGGAGACGAAGCACGTTGTAGACGCAACGGCAAGTAACCCGTTACTTGCCGTTGCGTCTACAACCCATTCTCTTTTCTCTTGAAGACGGATTACCCGAAAATTTGAGTCTGTAAGTGTGTTTCCCTACTTTGTGTGTTGCTCTTTGTTAATCTCGAATTCGTATGTTTATAATAAAGTATTCGCCTTACCTCTTCCATTTCAGCTATTTTATTCTCCAAGTATCTGAGACATTCAGCATTGGGTTGTTTTTTCTTATAAGATAAGGAACGACCATCTGAAAACAACAACAACAACAAAAAATAAAATCAAAACCTTGAGAAATGTAAATGTATATGGAAACAACAGTAAATGAGTCACTGAATAGAGATAGAGAAGGGGGGGGGGGGACATAAACACAGGAGAGAGAGAAAGAAACAAAAAAAAGAGAGAGGGGGAAGGGAGGAGGGAGAGACAGAGAAAGAGAGAGAGGAGGGGGTGAGGTGACATAGAAAGAGGGGGGTGACATAAACGAGGAGAGAGAGAAAGAAACATAAAAAAGAGAGGGGGAAGGGAGGAGGAGAGGAGGGGGGAGAGAGAGAAAGAGAGGAGGGGTGAGGTGACATAGAAAGAGGGGGGGGTGACATAAACAGAGGAGAGAGAGAAAGAAACATAAAAAAGAGAGGGGGGGAGGGAGGAGGAGAGGAGGGGGAGAGAGAGAAAGAGAGGAGGGGGTGAGGTGACATAGAAAGAGGGGGGGGTGACATAAACAGAGGAGAGAGAGAAAGAAACATAAAAAAGAGAGAGGGGGAAGGGAGGAGGAGAGGAGGGGGAGAGAGAGAAAGAGAGGAGGGGGTGAGGTGACATAGAAAGAGGGGGGGGGTGACATAAACAGAGGAGAGAGAGAAAGAAACATAAAAAAGAGAGAGGGGGAAGGGAGGAGGGGGAACGAGAGAGAGGGGGGGAAAGAGAGAAAGTGAGGAACACAAAAGAAGGAGGGGGTGAGGTGAGAGAAAGAAGAACCGAAGGAACAGAGAGAGAGTGAGAGAGAGGAGGGGGTGAGGTGAGACAGAGAATGGGAGTGACATAAAGAGACGGGGACAGAACACGCGAGAGTTAGAACAAAGTGGCCGGGAGGAGAGAGAGAAAAAAACATAAAAAAAAGGGAGTGGGGAAGGGAGGAGGGGGAGAGAGAGAGATAGACAGAGAGAAAGAGAAAAGAGAGAGGGAAAGGGAGAGAGAGAGAAAGTGAGGAACACAAAAGAGAGAGGGGGTGATATGAGAGAAAAAAGAACCGAAGAGAGAGAGAGAGAAAGAGGGAGAAAAGAGAGAGGCAGACAGAGAGAGTGAGGAACATAAAAAGGGAGGGGGAAGGGAGAGAGACAGAGAGAGAGAGAGAGAGAGAGAGGGAGGAGGGAGTTAGGTGAGACGGAGAAGAACAGGGAGGAGAGAGGAACAGAAAAAAAGAGAGGGGAGGAAGGAAGAGAGACAGAGAGGAACAGAAGAGATAGGGGGGAGTGATAGAGAGAGATTAATAGGAGGGAGGGAGGGAGGGAGGGAGGGAGGGAGGGAGGGAGGGAGGGAGGAGAGAGAGAGAGAGAGAGAGAGAGAGAGAGAGAGAGAGAGAGCAGAGGAAGAAGTGAAGCACTAAATAGCACAAAGGAAAACGTATTAAAGCCTTTCATTAAATAACTTAAGAGGGCCAGGGTAGACAGAGAAGTGAAGCACTGAATAGCACTAAGGAAAACGTATTAAAGCCTTTCATTAAATAACTTAAGAGGACCAGGGTAGACAGAGTAGTGAAGCACTGAATAGGACAAAGGAAACGTATTAAAGCCTTTCATTAAATAACTTAAGAGGACCAGGGTAGACAGAGTAGTGAAGCACTGAATAGGACAAAGGAAAACGTATTAAAGCCTTTCATTAAATAACTTAAGAGGACCAGGGTAGACAGAGTAGTGAAGCACTGAATAGGACAAAGGAAAACGTATGAAAGCCTTTCATTAAATAACTTAAGAGGACCAGGGTAGACAGAGTAGTGAAGCACTGAATAGCACTAAGGAAAACGTATTAAAGCCTTTCATTAAATAACTTAAGAGGACCAGGGTAGACAGAGTAGTGAAGCACTGAATAGGACAAAGGAAAACGTATTAAAGCCTTTCATTAAATAACTTAAGAGGACCAGGGTAGCCCAGTAGATGACATGCTAGCCTCTGGACTTGTAGAGCAGAAGCTCAATAAACATGCTGGTCTTTGGATTTATTATTCAATACAGGCAGGAGGTGACAAACAATTTGATTACGATGTCCCTCAAAGAGGACTTCAAGCCGTCTTTTAAAAATACCCAAGTATTAAAGTCATAATCTAAAATAAATGAATCAGATATAGAATTTGAATTTTCTATCGAAATAGTTTTATCAACTCATAATTAAATTAACTTACGTTATTTAAATTAAATTTCATTAAATAAATTAATTATTTAATTAAGTGAATATTGTTTTATTAATTATTAAATTATTCACTGACTCATCTGAAATAGTTCACTCATCAGATGCCACCGTAATCTATAGGCAAATCATTTTCTTCTGAAATTCAATTTGAGGTAATTTAAAAAAAAAAAAAAAGAATTCTGGGCATCACTAAAACGTGTAAAATCATAAAAATTTCAAAACTGATTTTTTTTTATGATTTCTATACTTTTTTTTTATTGCTTAAACATATCCCCTAGAGGGTGATAAGGTCAACCGTTTAGCGGCTTTTTGTTTAATCGGTGATTCTACAGATTCTACATTTCATGTCGTAAATTTTGTCTTAACTCAAGAGCATTTCGAGTAGGTATTTTTAACGAGTACCTGACATCGTACAGGCTCGGAACCGACGGTTTAGCATCTTCTTCGAGTAACGATCCACACACAAGATTAATTCACCTCCTGCGTGAATAAATCGAGGGCCATGTGGGGATCGAACTCCGGAATACTAGCCCAGAGGCGAGTACGTTAACTACTGAGCTAACCTGGCCCTCTGGGTGCTGCTTACTAGCAAAGGAATGTAAGCAGCACTAAGTGCTACATACGACAGCCCTTTACGGTCTTTTTGTTTTGTCGGTGATACTACACTGGGAGTCCTAAATTTTACCTAACTCAAGTGAATTTTGAATAGGTTCCTTTAAAGAGTACCTGACATGGTACAGGTTCGGGACTGACGGCTTAAAGTACTCTCCAAAGGACGACGTACTCAAATTTATTCTTAGGTGGTGATGAACGCCCAGAGAGACGAGTACGTTAACCACTAAGCTAACCTGGCCCCCTTAGTAATCAATATACACACACGGTAGTAAAACTAAAATACAAAGAAGTTGGGTAGATGAGGTTTTTTTGAGGTGACCTTTGGTAAGCCTAGAGTTAATTGGTGCGTGACACTGAAGACATTTCTTGAGTCGTTGGGAACAGTCTTCACAGGCTATGCGATGTCCACAGGGGTCAAGTAGAACGCTCTCTGAGAGTTCACTGCACACCATGCACTCCACTAAACGGCTTTTCTCCTTCCTAGAATAGAAGAAATAAACCAAATATTAGTGGGCGATTGAAAATTAACTTAAAGAAACATAAAAAAGAGAGAGGAGGAAGGGAGGATAGAGAGAGAGAGAGAGAGAGAGAGAGAGAGAGAGAGAGAGAGAGAGAGAGAGAGAGAGAGAGAGAGAGAGAGAGAGAGGTGAGGTGAGAGAGAACAGAAGAGAGAGAAAATAGAGAGAGGGAACCGAGGAGGAGAGCGAGAGAGAGAGGGGGAAGGGAGGAGAGGGAGAGAGAGGGGGAAGAGGTGAGAAAGAACAGAAGAGAGAGAGAGAGAGGGGGGGTGAGGTGAGAGAGAACGGAAGGGAGGGAGAGAGAGAGAGAGAAAGATAAAAGAGAGAGGGGGAAGGAGGAGGAGGAGAGAGAGCGCGAGAAAGAGAAAGAAAAAAGAAGAGGGGGGAGGGAGGAGAGAGAGAGAGAGAGAGAGGTGAGGTGAGCGAGAGATAATGAAATAGAAAAGAGAGAGGGAGAAGGGAGGAGGAGGAGAGAGAGAGGGGGAAGAGGTGAGAGAGAACAGAAGGAGAGAGAGAGAGAGAGAGAGAGAGAGAGAAAAAAAAGAAGAGGGGGAAGGGAGGAGGCAGGGTTTTCAATAAATGTCACTGGGTAGCAGCACATGCAATGACAGATAACGGTTTTGTTGGTTCGGTAATAGAAGCTAGCCTTGAATAAGTAAGTTCTTTTGATTTGTTATTATGATTGTAAAGTAGAAATGACAAATGTCCATTGTTTATTGTTTTTTGTTAGTTTATAGCCCTGATGATGTCTTAAAATAAAGACGAAACGTTGGCAAAAAGTTGATTCCATATGTTAACCCTGACCAAATTCCGAGAAGAAGAAAAAGTGTTTGTTATTAATTTGTGGTCAAGAAAACAATACCTTATATATATATTAGTGTAATTAGGTAGCAGACCTTCCTTAATACATACATCATTAAATTTCTTCCTAACTTCTCTGCGAATGATTTTCCCATATAGCTTCTCAAGATTTCTAATCTGACATTTCCATTCATTCGGTACTAAATGCCACAATTCACCAAAAGATTTACTTGCACCATCCATTTAATTGATAAATAAATTACAATTTAAAATAAAATAACCGACGTTTCAGTTATCCTTGACTATCCTCAGGGTTTGATACTAGATAAACCCTGTTGCTCAAGAGCAACTTTAAACTATTACTGTAAACTGTGTCTTAATACCAACTCTAAAGACTATAATAATTTTTCTTTTTTTAATTAATTACCCTGAAGATGACTGGAAGCCAGTCGAAACATGTCGGTTCCCACTTAATTAACATTCTCCAACGTTTAGATGAAGGAAAGAAGAAGCTATTCAGAAACCTTGAAAAACTGGTGAAGAAAATGACACCAGTGAAATACGGTCAGTTGTTCAACGAAATATATATATATATATACATATTCACTGTTTCGTTATTGAGGGCTAGGTCAAATAAAAGAAAATAAACTCCTTTCTAGGCCGACGTTTCGATGTATTTGTACATCATCTTCAGGGCTAAAATTAGAGTAAGACTATAATACATTTATCAAAACAATCTACAACTCACATAGAGAAATAACACACACTTTTGTTAAAACCAACAGATACATACAAAAGGTTATTTTATAATCAGAGTTGTTGAGTACACATCTATTTAAAAGTATCAGACAAAAGGAAATTAGTTTTACCTTGGAAACTAATTCCAAGTTTTTCCAAGGTAAAACTAATTTCCTTTTGTCTGATACTTTTAAATAGATGTGTACTCAACAACTCTGATTATAAAATAACCTTTTGTATGTATCTGTTGGTTTTAACAAAAGTGCGTGTTATTTCTCTATGTGAGTTGTAGATTGTTTTGATAAATGTATTATAGTCTTACTCTAATTTTAGCCCTGAAGATGATGTACAAATACATCGAAACGTCGGCCTAGAAAGGAGTTTATTTTCTTTTATTTGACCTAGCCCTCAATAACGAAACAGTGAATAGAATAGAAGAGGTCAATAACAATTTTTGAGTTTATATATATATATATATCCTACTACGGTTATACTGAAGTGAATAGAACTGACAAGGATGCCTGGAGGGAGGGCAGGTAACTGTTGATGACCTCCCTCACAGCAGTCTCACTCTCTCCCTCTGGCAGCAGGTCAAGCGGCATGACTCCACTGGCATTACCTACTTCCAAGCTGCACCCCTCCTGTACCAAGTAGCAACACACTGCCACCCCTACGCGGTATTCACCGCACTCCGGTAATTTCTCCCAAATCTGAAACAAAACAAAACCAATTGATTTCTTCTATATCATAAGGTTATTATTCGTAATCCACCTATATATTTATATAGTTCAATATAGACAAAGAAACATAGAGAAATCAAAAGAACACACTTACAGTCTCTAATTTTCCGTTTGAACCGTCTTCAGGAGAGATAAGAGAGGGAAACCAAGCGCACTGGTTCAGAGACGGTTGGAGACCGTCTCCAGAGATTGGGTTGGAGGATACAAGTTCTTTAAACAAAAATTTTTCATTCTCTCTTCTACATACCAAATCAAACAATCTATTCAGACCTTAGGATTTCAACAGTTCATCAAGTTGAAATATCTCGCTACAAAGCCTTCTACAAAAACTTTTTAGTAATAATAATCCGTAAGTCCTAAACATCTCCTCAACAAATATTCCAGGAAATCCCTAAAGATGCCTAACAAGAAAGTGGTTTAGAGACCTATTGGTGTGAATTATTTTAGTGACCTATGAATTTAATCTAATTTTTATAAGTTATTTTTCACGCTAGGAAGTATAATTGTTGGATTACATTCTTGCCTGCAAGTTTATGTATGTCTTTCATCATTGTCACTGGTAATGCTACATTTACGTTGTTCCGTAAATTTTTTTTTATTTAAAATAAAATTAAAAAAAAAAACACTAAGAGCGGGCTACTCACAGAGTATATATTGGGCGCCTCTCTCTCGACCAGATACGTCGGCATGGAGGACCTCTTGCGCACTGCTATGTGCAAACAGTTTTCCCCTCGTTCCGTTACCAAAGACAAGTTGGCTCCTCGAGAGACTAATACTTCAATTACACTAGGGTGTCCCTGAAACAAACCACAGACAACTAACGCACAAATAAAACGAATCCCTTCAATCGGCTTCAAATCAATACAGAGAGAACAGAAAATTAAACAACATCAATCAACAAACACCCGTCAAAACAAACTTACATGTATCGGAGTAGAAATAAATATAACTGGAAATCCTATAAATTAACACGCCATTAACTACGTGTCACGCTTTATAATTAAATAATAATTTACAACGCGTGATAATTGGGCATATCTAATTGCTGTAATTAAACTACAACTACAAATCAAGTCATCATAATTAGGCAGCATTACAATTCATTCTGAAATGAATACGTCATTATGATAGCACTTATATTCCCTAATTAGCATTTAATAGAGCTATTAAATTAAATTAATATTAATTTATTAGTTATTAATTTATTATTAATATTAATTAAATAGTCTATTAAATAGATACACATTTCTTCTCCCACGCTGTGATATGCCTTAGAGATGTCCCACCATACTGGTGACATGCTTTCCTATTAGTCAGTGCCAATACAAACCGGAATCACATTGGCATCCATTCCTCTACTATGAGTACCATGGAGAAGTTCCATGGTCCTGTATTACAGCACTTCGAAATAAGTCCATCTTTGATTTACACTGTCACAATACTTTGGCAAACCCGATGCTTTCATGTGGAGAATGGAACCCCACGATGATAAAATATAAATATTCGATTTGAACAAGAATAAAAACTAAAATAAAGGTGTAAAAAGTAAAAGTTTGCAAATGAAATAATGCACTACTTCATTCTAAGGTAGTGCAATCAGTTATTCCGTGGTATTTACTCATTGTAGGGTAAAAAGCTAATGAAATGGTCTCCACATATAAAAATTTAATCGTAAAAACAACGCGTTCGAACATGTAGTGTTCTTCCTGAGGCATTTACTAAAAAATACAATGACACCAGAGAGTTGTCTATAGTGTACAGTAAATATAGTACAAAATAAATATAAATAAAACAGAGAGTACGGATCTAAGGGTGAGAGTCTGTGGTACAACTGACTGGGAATAGCATGGACCCATACCCTCACCCACGTCCATCCCTATTCCAGTCAGTTGTACCACAAACACTCACCCTTAGATCCGTACTCTCTTCGTTATTTTATTTTATTCTTTTTTTGTACTATATTTACTGTACACTATATACAACTCTCTGGTGTCATTGTATTTTTTAGTTAATTCCTGAGGAAGAACCCTGAATGTTCGAAACGCGTTGTTTATACCATTAAATTTCTATATGTGGAAATTTATATTTCATTAGCTTTTTACCCTACAATACACTACTTAACTTGTCATGCTATTAAATGCTATTTTAAGGTCGATTAAATACTAATTATAGAATATATGTGCTGTCACAATGACGTATTCATTTCAGAATGAATTGTAATGATGTCTAATTATGATGACCTTGATTTGCAGCTGTAGTTTAATTGCAGCAATTAAATATGCCTTATTATCAATTTGATACAGTTCATTAGTGGTTAGCAATTAAAGCAGATAGCGTACAAGAAGACATTCTCTTAAATGAAGTGACGTTGCATTTTACTGTTAATTGACAACACGTGACGTTGGCCATGTTGTAAATATGAACTCTTGAAGAAAGACGTTACCTGGAGGACAGACAACATGAGCGGCGTGAAGAGCCTGTTTGTGGCTAGGTCGATATCGGCGTGTTTCAGCAGGACCTCCACAGTGCTTTTGTGACCGTTGAGGGCGGCGACGTGCAGCGATCCGTAGCCGTCTTCCTTCTTGATGTCTACTAGAGAACTGTCTCGCTTCACGATACACTCCACAGCTCTAAACAAAATCAAATCTTACGGTAACCTCATATCTCTTCACGTATTTAGTCGTGCATTCTTAGTTCTTCATTTTTACAAAAACATACATATCATGTTAAATAACTTCAACTTTTATATATGTAAATGATCAAACCACAATAAGAAATGGGAAAACAAGACTAAGATCTTTCAACCGTAACAAGTGGTCGAAACCTAAGTTGGGTTTTTGACCCTTGACGAAGACCGCTTGTTACGGTTGAAAGATCTTAGTCTTGTTTTCCCATTTCTCATTGTGGTTTGATCATTGATTGTTATTTCACGTGTTTATGTGAAATTTTTTTTATATACGTATAGATGTAACATTTCTGAACCAAATAAATACTGAAATACATAGTATTTACTGTATAAATATAGTATAGTGTGACTTTGTATCGGTCGGTGGACGCATTCACGTTTCCACTCCTGTGTTCCTTCTTCTTTTTCCTTTCTCCTCCTCGAGACGGCAAGACAGCCAAAATGATTGAGAACCGTGAGTGTTAGTCACCTTTTTGTGTTTTATAGATGTGATTTTAATTACGGGAGTGATAAACAATAGGGAGTGAGGGATTAGTCGGACCTGATAGAGCGACGACGACATTTGATAGAGGGTAGACAATGGTCACTTACTTAGCATTGCCTTTAAGAGCCGAATGGTCAAGTGGGTTGAAGCCTCGGTTGTTCCTCACTGTCAGGTCAGTTGCTTCATGCTGACAAAGCATTCCTACGATGGCCGTCGCTTTATCTGTGTTTGCCGCCACTGCATCATGCAGTACAGTATCCCCATACGAGTCCTGCATCAACACAAACACTCTTTATGAAGATTTTGGTGTACAGTAAAACATTTTTAAAAAAAAACCATCTTAGACCTATATTCAACTCCTTGTAAACAATGCAGTATTTATAGGCCAAGGTTAGGTTAGGTTGCAGTGGCAGTCCCACAAGGGAACACACGTAGGCCAAGCATTGGCTCTTTGTGATACCACACAATGAAGATTGATTCTACAGTGGGAGTACTAAATTTTGCCTAACTCAAATGTATTTTAGAGTAGGGATCTTTAACGAGTACCTGACATCGTACAGGCTCGGGACCGACGGTTTAACGTCCTTCTCCGAGGGACGACGTGCTCAGATTTATTCACCTCCCGCATGAATAAATCGAGGGCCAGGTGAGGATTGAACCCCAGTCCTATCAGTTCAGAGGTGAGCACGTAACCACTGAGCTAGCCTGGCCCCCATTTATAGGCCAAATAAAGCTTTTATTTTAAAGGTGAAACGGCTCTACAAAACTATAATATGAAATAAAAACCATTCTATATTTAGTATGGGCATACTATAAGAAGAAGCTTAGCTTTAATTTAGAGAAAACATAAAACAATATAGATTATAATCATAATTAAAACAAGAGGATCATAAAACTCTTGATCTTAATTATGATAGAGGGATAGAAAATGGTCACTTACAAACAAACAAACAAACAAAACAAAAAGTGCATAAAAAACGTATACCGATATCTTAACATAGCAGGGTAAAAAAGTGTAGAAATAATCTCTACATATAGAAATTAAATAATAAAATAACTCGTTTCGAACGCGTGTTCTTCTTCAGGTATTAACTAAAAAAAAAAATCAATGAAATTAGAGAGTTATCTATAGTATGATGTAAATAGTACAAAATAAATAAGGAATTAGAGATGTACAAACCTACCTAAGGATAAGTGTCTGTGGTACAACTGAGTAGAAATACGAGTGGAAAGGGAGAGTGAATCTTTTCATATTGGAAAGCAGGTATTTTTCTTTATTTATTTTCTCTAAAGGTTAGGCAAAGGTTTTTACATTCGCTCTAAGACTAAATAATATATAGAAAATATAACAGAGAACTATTACGAAATACGAACAACAACTATAAAAATAAAAAGGTAATGAAACTTTTTTTTTTGTGAATAATTTAAGAAAATACATGCATATTATTATTACAACTGAGGTTAGTACGATTTATATTATTAATATGGCAAACCGTCATACCTCGTAAGATGATCTTGGGATCGTTGGAGCGCTTTCGGATGTTGTCCATCTCGATCGCAACTAACCTACTAGTTAGTTAGTTTAGGGAGTAGGTGAGGTGCGATCGAAGATGGATGGACAACGTCCGAAATCCGCGATATGGCTGAATAAGCTGGAAGCGTGATATAATGGCAAAACAGGATAATGTCCGAAAGTGCTCCAACGACTCCAAGATCATTTTACGATGTATGAAGGTTTGCCATATTAATAATATAAATTTAAGAAAAGTTTTGCAATTAGTGATTTGATCTTTGAGGTAAATGGAAGTACGATAATTCTTCCGTACAGGCTCTGACACAAACAGCTTACATCTTCCTCTCCAGTAACATCGTTTTTAGATTTTTTTTTTTTTCAATTCCCGAGTGAATTGATAAAATCAACAGTCAGAGTCGGCCTACAGATTGCGCAAGCCACTTGAAACAGGTTTTATTATTACAGCTTACCTGGAGATTAGGGTCGGCTCCACAAGTTTTATTATTACAGCTTACCTGGAGATTAGGGTCGGCTCCAGAGTTCAGAAGAAGTTGCACGCAGGTCGAAAAGCCTTTGCATACACTTATGTGCAGGGCAGTGCTTTCACTGTTGTTCTTGGCATTACACTTGGCGCCTGCGCTTAGTAACAGCTCCATAACCTCAGGTTGATTCCTGAAACATGCACCATCATCAGTCGTTATCTTTTAATAGCCCAATTACAGGGATGCTCTTGGGGTCAGACCGCTCCCCCTCCTCTCATTGCTACGGCATTGGGCAAGCACGTTGCTACTGTGCTGGGGCAGTAATGGAGTGATTAAGCGCCTCTAACACTCAACTCCGACTTTCGGCTTTTGCTAGACTAAGGAGAAGGTGATCAGGGGCTGGGTCTGACCATCTTCGTTTCACATCCTTCCTAATCCCCAAATCCCCTCTTTTTATCTCAGCCCCAATCTAAGGAGTTATGCGATCCGTGCAGAAGGATGGATGATACAGGGGTTACTGTATTATGAACGGAGCCTCAAGGGTAAAGAGTAAATAGCCTTACTCCAGTATGCCGCGCTCTGCCGGAGCGGACAAAATACCACCGATAGAGATACAGGGATTTCCCCCTGTATGATACTAAGGAGAAGGAAGTCCGGAGACCATCCTCCGGAAGCGCAGAGGGTCCAAAAGCGACAACTAGTGAGAGCCAACCTCCCACAAGTGTACCTAAAGACCCGAAGAAGGAGAAAGGAAGTCACTTTTTCCCGAAACGTAGGGAGCCTGAATGGACATTATCAATGATGGTTTATGCAGATTCTGCAAAAAAACGAAAGAAACACCGTTGCACCTGCTGACTGACTGTAAGGCAACTTTACTGCTTAGAGGTAGGCGCTTCAGGACCCTCAACAAAACCATAGAAAAACTTTTGGCGCTGGAACCAGCAAAAGTGCTGTGCTTCTTGGAAGCGTTGAAGCTAACTCCTGGGGTACTTTAGTACAGAAGAGAGGAAGTACAATAGTTTTTAAAACGCAGTGCTATAGTCACCCTCAAATAATAATAGTGTTGTGCTAATCTAGCACCTTCTTAACTGAATGACAAATATGTTATACAAATAACATAGCTTACCCAAAAGCAGCATAATGTAGAGGAGTATCTCCTTCATCATCAGCTAAATGAACATCGCCTCCTTTTGATAGTAGTAACTGTACAATGTTAACATAACCCTGATGACTGACTACTTGTAGCAATGTTTTACCACCAATCTGAGCATTGACCTGCAAAAAGAAGAATCAATCAATAAGAGAATTGGAACAGGCAAACAGAATCCTACAAGCGGGCTACAGAGAAGGAAAACAGAGGTCTACTATTCGAATAGCTCAGTATTATGGATTTATACCACTCCATATGGATCTCCATAATTAGAGCTGGGAGCTGGTCTAAAATAAGCCCATTTAAAATAATTAAAGCTTAAACTAATTGCTTGATTGTTCCTTGGAGAGGACGTTAAGCCGTCTCTCTTGAAACTTTACGATGTCAGATAATGTCAGGTATTAGTTAGCAGGGCTCGGGAGATGTTCTAAAATCAGCTCAAATACGGAGCCAATCATTTTAAAGGCTACTGCTCTGGTACCAATAATTTTAAAGGATTTGATTTCAACTTGAATAGGAGCTATGATGACTTGACTTGATAGTTCGCTTTCTCAATAAGTATACAATACACCTAACGATGGTCATTGCTAGTACATGCATACCTGATGATTAACAACGTAATTGCTGATGACTTGATAGTTCGCTTTCTCAATAAGTATACAATACACCTAACGATGGTCATTGCTAGTACATGCATACCTGATGATTAACAACGTAATTGCTGATGACTTGATAGTTCGCTTTCTCAATAAGTATACAATACACCTAACGATGGTCATTGCTAGTACATGCATACCTGATGATTAACAACGTAATTGCTGATGACTTGATAGTTCGCTTTCTCAATAAGTATACAATACACCTAACGATGGTCATTGCTAGTACATGCATACCTGATGATTGACAACGTAATTGCTGATGACTTGATAGTTCGCTTTCTCAATAAGTATACAATACACCTAACGATGGTCATTGCTAGTACATGCATACCTGATGATTGACAACGTAATTGCTGATGACTTGATAGTTCGCTTTCTCAATAAGTATACAATACACCTAGACGATGGTCATGCTAGTACATGCATACCTGATGATTGACAACGTAATTGCTGATGACTTGATAGTTCGCTTTCTCAATAAGTATACAATACACCTAACGATGGTCATTGCTAGTACATGCATACCTGATGATTAACAACGTAATTGCTGATGACTTGATAGTTCGCTTTCTCAATAAGTATACAATACACCTAACGATGGTCATTGCTAGTACATGCATACCTGATGATTGACAACGTAATTGCTGATGACTTGATAGTTCGCTTTCTCAATAAGTATACAATACACCTGACGATGGTCATTGCTAGTACATGCATACCTGATGATTGACAACGTAATTGCTGATGACTTGATAGTTCGCTTTCTCAATAAGTATACAATACACCTAACGATGGTCATTGCTAGTACATGCATACCTGATGATTGACAACGTAATTGCTGATGACTTGATAGTTCGCTTTCTCAATAAGTATACAATACACCTAACGATGGTCATTGCTAGTACATGCATACCTGATGATTGACAACGTAATTGCTGATGACTTGATAGTTCGCTTTCTCAATAAGTATACAATACACCTAACGATGGTCATTGCTAGTACATGCATACCTGATGATTGACAACGTAATTGCTGATGACTTGATAGTTCGCTTTCTCAATAAGTATACAATACACCTAACGATGGTCATTGCTAGTACATGCATACCTGATGATTAACAACGTAATTGCTGATGACTTGATAGTTCGCTTTCTCAATAAGTATACAATACACCTAACGATGGTCATTGCTAGTACATGCATACCTGATGATTGACAACGTAATTGCTGATGACTTGATAGTTCGCTTTCTCAATAAGTATACAATACACCTAACGATGGTCATTGCTAGTACATGCATACCTGATGATTAACAACGTAATTGCTGATGACTTGATAGTTCGCTTTCTCAATAAGTATACAATACACCTAACGATGGTCATTGCTAGTACATGCATACCTGATGATTGACAACGTAATTGCTGATGACTTGATAGTTCGCTTTCTCAATAAGTATACAATACACCTGACGATGGTCATTGCTAGTACATGCATACCTGATGATTAACAACGTAATTGCTGATGACTTGATAGTTCGCTTTCTCAATAAGTATACAATACACCTGACGATGGTCATTGCTAGTACATGCATACCTGATGATTAACAACGTAATTGCTGATGACTTGATAGTTCGCTTTCTCAATAAGTATACAATACACCTAACGATGGTCATTGCTAGTACATGCATACCTGATGATTGACAACGTAATTGCTGATGACTTGATAGTTCGCTTTCTCAATAAGTATACAATACACCTGACGATGGTCATTGCTAGTACATGCATACCTGATGATTAACAACGTAATTGCTGATGACTTGATAGTTCGCTTTCTCAATAAGTATACAATACACCTGACGATGGTCATTGCTAGTACATGCATACCTGATGATTAACAACGTAATTGCTGATGACTTGATAGTTCGCTTTCTCAATAAGTATACAATACACCTAACGATGGTCATTGCTAGTACATGCATACCTGATGATTAACAACGTAATTGCTGATGACTTTCAGATTGCCTTGATCATGATCCTGCAGTAATCTCTCTCTATAGTAATACAATACACCTGACGATGGTCACTGTTAGCACATACCTACCTGATGATTGACAAGGTAATTGCTGATGACTTTCAGATTGCCTTGATCAAGCTCCTGCAGTAATCACTCTCTATAGTAATACAATACACCTGACGATGGTCACTGTTAGCACATACCTACCTGATGATTGACAAGGTAATTGCTGAGGCTTTCAGATTGCCTTGATCAAGCTCCTTCAGTAATCACTCTCTATAGTAATACAATACACCTGACGATGGTCACTGTTAGCACATACCTACCTGATGATTGACAAGGTAATTGCTGATGACTTTCAGATTGCCTTGATCAAGCTCCTGCAGTAATCACTCTCTATAGTAATACAATACACCTGACGATGGTCACTGTTAGCACATACCTACCTGATGATTGACAAGGTAATTGCTGATGACTTTCAGATTGCCTTGATCAAGCTCCTTCAGTAATCACTCTCTATAGTAATACAATACACCTGACGATGGTCACTGTTAGCACATACATACCTGATGATTGACAAGGTAGTTGCTGATGACTTTCAGATTGCCTTGAGCAACCTCCTTCAGTAATCTCTCTCGACTAATCTCCTCCACTTCTATTTTCTCAATGCCTTCAACAATGTGGTCGACTGCAAACCAAATCAAAAAACAAATATACAGAAATAACCCACTCCAAGGAGGAAATTATTTATATTAAAACACTTAGGGCCTGTTATTACTAACAGTCATAATAGGCAACACTGGCATCATTAAACACTTGCTTGGGATGACACCATGTGTCATTGGCAACACTGACTCGCCTATGTTTTTCTGGTTGCTGAACCCAAATGATATATACCATGAGTGGTCAATCTCCTTCATAGAACGAACCTTTTTTCAAAATTTGAAAAGTTTTGCGAGCCGCAATTAAAAACTTATTTAAAAGGTATGCAAAAATCACACACATGTTATTGAAAAGCACAGCAGCTTCGGCATTAATACATGATACTTTTCTTAGAAAGATGTTCTTTCCTGATGATGGCCAATGGGGTCGAAAGCTTGTATCTCTTTAGTTTATAATATAGTTTGTTTCACTAGTTTTCTTCAAGGTCGTTTTTCTTATTCTCGTTATGGCATTAGGTAGATTACTTTAGTAGCTACTAGTAGATTATAAGAAAATTATAAGGCAAAAGAACATCTTTCTAAGAAGATAATTAATTCCGAAGCCACTGTGCTTTTCAATAGCATTTGTTTAAAAGAAGACTTGCTGCCAGTATACATCAAAAATTACTCACGGGAACATATAGAGCAATAATAATTTTTTTAAAATATAGTACACAAAAATAAAAAGGAAACTCTGGTACATTTATTGATATAATCAGTTATTCAAGTCAGAACTAATGTTTCAAAGAGCCGCAGGCAAAACCCCTCAGTTGGGTTTTTGACTCTGACGAAGACCGCTTGTTACGGTTGAAAGATCTTAGTCTTGTTTTCCCATTTTCTTATTGTGGTTTCATCATTGATTGTTATTTCACGTGTTTATGTGAAATCTTTATATATATATTATATATATATATATATATATATATATATATATATATAAACTAGAATTTAAAAAAGAACACATAGAAAGGAAACCACTGAACTCACTACTATATTTCGATGTCCTCATCTTCAGGAAATGAAGTGAATCGCTCCAAAGGCTGATAACGACTCAGCCATATATATATATATATATATATATAATTTAGTAGAGTGATTAAGAAATAAAGAAATGTTTACCTGAAGAAGGAATTTCAAAAACAAATGAAACGCAAAGAGGATTCAAGGTCCAGGTGGCTTGATTAATTTTAACTCTCAAGTCTCCATCAGAGTATACTTTGATGACGACACCGGCCTTGCCAAGGATCTGAAACATTACAATATGAGAGAGAGGGGAGAGAGAGAGAGTGGGGAGGAGAGAGAGAGAGAGAGTGGGGTAGAGAGAGGGAGGAGAGTGTGAGAGAGAAAGGGAAAGAGAGAGAGGGAGGAGAGAGAGAGAGAGGAGAGGGAGAGAGTGTGAGAAAAGAGAGTGATAGAGGGAGAGAGAGAGAGGAGAGGGAGAGAGTGTGAGAAAAGAGAGTGATAGGGGGAGAGAGAGAAAGTGGGAATGAGGGAGAGGGGAGGGAGAGAGAAAGAGAGACGAGAGAGAGATAGAGAGTGAGAGAATGTGACAGGCAGAAAGGAAGAAGAGTGTGTGTGTGAGAGAGAGAGAGAGTGTGAGAGAAAGTGAGAGGAGAGAGACATGGAAGAGAAAAGTCTGTGATCAGAGACAAAATAAATAAATAATCAGTATAGCAATTAGTAATATATAGTATAGCAATTAGTAATATATAGTATAGCAATTAGTAATATATAGTATAGCAATTAGTTACTATAGGTAACTATCATTCATAATATAGGTATCGTAAATACATATAGATAGATTTTGTTAACAAATATGAAATAGATTAAATGAATCTTGGATGGATTATTATAGTTCAGAACATTTCTTGTTATATTCATATATGATTTATTTTGTCTCTCATCACAGACTTCCATATCTCTGTCTCCTCTCACTCTCTCACTCGTCTCTCTTTCTCCTCCCTCTCTCTCTCTCACACACAAACTTTTTCTCACTCTCTCTTTCTCCCTCTCCTCTCTCTCATTCTCTCTCCTCTATCACTCTCTCCTTTCTCACACTCACTCTCCCTCCTCTCTTTCTCCCTCTCACACACTCTCTCTTCTCTCTCCCTCTCACACACTCTCCTCCATCTCTCTCTCACACACACACTTTTTCTCACTCTCTCCCCCTCTTCTCTCTCTCCCATCTATCACTCTCTCCTTTCTCACACTCACTCTCCCTCCTCTCTTTCTTCCTCTCACACACTCTCTTCTCTCTCCCTCTCACACACTCTCCTCCCCCCTCTCTCTTTCCTCTCTCCCACACTCTTCTGTTATTAACACTTGTGAAATAACATAAAAGAGCATTTTTATTAAACCCTACCTTTTTCATGGCGGCCGTCCATTCACCATGACCTCGCTGAAGACTAACCACTCTTTGAAGGTCTCCGCACACACAAACCTTTGTCCCTATTGAGGGAGTCAGGACTTTGCACAGAGCAGCTGGACTTACAGTCCACGATACACTTCCTGTCAAAACAAAACAGTCCTGATTAGCAGCATAACATCAGTAGCGTTGAGTCAAAGGAAAATCACTTTGCGTATTATTCCATATTATTAGTATTCAATTTTATAACTTATTACTATGCTTATTACAATTACAACATGCATAACAATTATTACATTGGTCATTATAATAATGAGAGGGAGAGGTAGAAAAGAGAGAGAGGAGGGAGAACACTCTCTCAAGAAAAGAGAGAGTGATAAGGAAGAGAGAGAGAATGAGAGAGTGAGTGTGAGAGAAGAGAGAGTGATAGGGAAGAGAGAAATGAGAGAAAGTGAGAATGCGAGAGAGGAGAGGAAGAGAGAAGAGGGAAAGTGAGTGTGTAAGAGAGAGAGTGATAGGGAAGAGAGAGAGAATGAGAGAGAGAAGAGGGAGAGAGAGAGAAGAGAGAGAGCTTGATAGGGAAGAGAGAAATGATAGAAAGTGAGAATGCGAGAGAGGGGAGGAAGAGAGAAGAGGGAAAGTGAGTGTGTAAGAGAGAGAGTGATAGGGAAGAGAGAGAGAATGAGCGAGAGAAGAGGGAGAGAGAGAGAAGAGAGAGAGCTTGATAGGGAAGAGAGAAATGATAGAAAGTGAGAATGCGAAGAGGGGAGGGAGAGAGAGAGGAGAGAGTGTTACAGAGGAGAGGGAGAGTGAGAAAAGAGAGTGATAGGGAAGAGAGGTGAGGGAGAGAGACAGAGAGAGGATGTGTGAGAGGGAGAGAGAGGGGAGGGAGAGAGAGAAGAGAGAGTGTGAGAGAGAGAGGGGTGGGAGAGAGACAGAGAGAGGATGTGTGAGAGGGAGAGAGAGAGAGAAGAGAGAGTGTGAGAGAGAGAGGGGTGGGAGAGAGACAAAGAGAGGGTGTGTGAGAGGGAGAGAGTGTGAGAGAGGAGAGGGAGAGATAGAAGAGTATCAGTTTACATATTTATATTTTTTCAGTTACATTAAGAATACGTGTATGTACCTGATTAAAAAAGAGCAACAGAGAAAAACGTAAAATATTTACTAGAATCAATATTACGAACTGGTTCTTAATATTGATTCTAGAAGTGTTTTCGGTTCTTTTTGTGTAGCTCTTATTTTATAAGCTACTTATTTCTACGGTTTGAACCGTATCCGTATAACAGTGGTGGCCAAGCTCCTTGATAGTTCGAATCACTTTTTAAAATTTGAAATGTTTCGGGAGTCGCAATTAAATACGTACTTTTTAATTTTTTGTTTTGTATTATTATATAAACCGATCCCCTAGCGGGTGATAACGTCAGCCGTTTAGCGCCTTTTTGTTTTTTCGGTAATTCTACAGATTCTCCATTGGAAGTCTTAAATTTTGCCTAAACTCAAGAGCAATTTGAGTAGGGATCTTTAACGAGTATTTGACATCGTACAGGCTCGGGACCGACGGCTTAAAGTCCTCACTTGGGGCATTCACGAGAGGGTGGCCCGGTGGGCTGTTGAGGAGTCGGTGGTTGCGGGCGACCATAATGTGATCTCCTTAAGCTTAGCAAATAAAGTAGAGTCGGTCATCGAGGCTGGAAGATTTAGGGTCAGGGGCGTATCTTGGGAGAGTTTCTGTTCCACGTTGGCTTACGAGGTGGATGATTTTGGGATCCTTCTTGAAATATCGGCCTTGGGGAGGGATGATATTGATTTTAAAATTGAGGCCCTAATCGATATCATGCGTCGATCCGCTAGACTATCGAACGGGTTGGTGTTTAAGACCCGAAGTAAGAAGGTCCCCTGGTGGTCACCAATCCTTACTAAGATGCGGTCTGCTGTTGTGACTCTACGCAGGAGGTTCCAAAGGACCAGAAATGTAGCTGTCCGTGTCTCTAGATTTAGATGCTACCAGGAAGCTAAAAAAGCATATAAGCAAGCTGTAAGACGTGCGAAAAGGGAGTCCTGGAAAAAGTTTGTAGAGTCCAGCAAATTATGGGATCTTCCATATAAGATAGTAGGGAATAAGATAGGCCTAAGGAAGATCGGTAATGAGATTGTGACCGACAGGGGTACCTTTGTGGCCAGCGTGGACAGATTAAGTGCCTTCGTGGACGCCTTCTTTCCCCCGGATGTGCAATCGACGGAGACCCCGGCGCAGACCGTGACCAGGCGGATTTGTGACGAGCCCATGGACCTTCCGGACAAGTGCCCCTGGAGTTTGGACGATGTCAGGCGGGTTTTTGTCCGTCAAGGCAATTTTAAAGCTCCAGGGCCTGACGGTTTGGCCCCTATCTTTTTCAAAAAGTCATTTCAGTTAATAGGGCCAACTCTTTTGAACATTTTTAAAGACTGTTATCATTTTGGATATTTCCCCGACGCTCTTAAGCTAGGAGAGGTGATTATGTTGATGAAGAGTGGGAGCCGCGACCCTGTCCTGACATCGTCTTATAGACCTGTCACCCTGTTGAACTGCATGGGCAAAGGGTTGGAGGCCCTGATGCTCCCCTTTTTGTCCTCCAGGCTGGAGGCTGTTTCTACGGGCCGCCAATTCGGGGCAAGGGCGGGGTACTCCACGAATGATGCCCTTTTCGAGATATACAGGATTGTGTCTGCTGGTCCCGGAAGGTATGCCATGGGTATATTCGTAGACATAAGAGGCGCCTTCGATCATGTCTGGAGGCCTGCAATAATAAGAGAGGTCAGGGATGCTAAGGTTGACCCTGGAATCATCCGCCTGGTCGAATCCTTCTTCGAAAAGAGAAGGGTTACTATGAGATTTGGTAAGGCTGCAGTGTCTAGGGATGTGAATAGAGGGTGCCCGCAGGGCTCTGTTCTTGGTCCGGTTCTATGGTCCTTTGCCTTTGAGGCCTTGTTGGTGGAACTGGTAGGCGAAGAATTCACACCCATTGCATATGTTGACGATCTCGTTATTATAATAAAGGGTGACTCTAGAGTCCAACTTAATAGCAAAGGTAACCGCGCACTGGAGATTGTCTCCAATTGGTGCCAATACACCAAGGTGAATGTTGCAATTGATAAATGCTGTGCGGTTATGTTAAAGGGATCATTTAAAAGACACTGTGGCCCGAGGGTTCACGTCCGGGGGCAGAAGGTTGCACTAGTGAAAGAGGTGAAATACCTGGGCGTCCTGATCCATGAAGGATTAAATTTTACGGAACACGTTAAGTACGCTTCTTCGAAGGCGGCAGCTCGGTATGCGGCCTTTGGTCGTATCTCAAGAGCCACCTGGGGAGTACGCTTTGGTAGATGCAAGGTCTTATATATGGCCATATATGATTCCATAGTTTGTTATGGTGCCTCGTTGTGGGGGCGCTACCTGATGGCCCACACATCAGGTCTACTCGTGTCCTCACAAAGGAGGGCCTTACTGCAGACTACCAAGGCGTACAGAACTGCACCTACTCTGGCGTTACAAATTATTGCCGGTCAGATGCCCCTAGATATCAAGATTAAGATGATTTCTGATTGTTATGCCATCGGGAAGGGGCATCAGACAAGATGGATTCCGGTAGATAATTCCGGTGGTGTGCCTGAGAGGTTGGTGTGTGCAAAGCGCTGGGCGATGAATTGTTGGCAGGAGCGGTGGGCAGGTGGTTCCACTGGTCGCTGGACTGCGAAGTTTTTTCCGTCTGTGGCGATGAGACTTCGCATAGGCGACCCAGAGTTCGACCATTGGTTGGTGCAAGTGGTAAGTGGACATGGGGATTTTTTGGGCTATCTCCACAGGTTCAAGAGGGCCGAAGATCCCACCTGCCCATGCGGGGGAGCTCCGGAGACCATAGCGCATGTTCTAGAGGATTGTAGTAGGTTTGCCGGGCCTAGGTTTCTCCTAGAAATTAAGACTGGTCACTTCGTCGCCCAGTTGTATTCTCAGGCTTTCAAGGGTAGGTGTGCTGCCGCCTTCAAGGAGTTTGTATACGATATTGGTAGACTAAAGAACGCAAGAGTTCCTGCTCCGACGTCCTAGTGAGTGCTCTTCTGGTTTCCTGTCTATAGTGTTTTTGTTTTGTTTTGTCTTATGTTGTGTGATGTCTGTCGTGGATGCCCGCCTCCGCGAGGTCCACCTTGGGCACGCCGGGGATTGCTGGGGGAGTGGCATTTTTTGTCGCTTTGCCTGCACTCCGCGGTGTGGCTAAAGGGCACCACGTAAAAAACATCGATCTGCTCTGCTTTATTCCATATTATGGTCGAAAGGCTTTGGCGTATGGTAATGAATCAAAACAGGCTTAAAGTCCTCTCCGAAGGACGAAATACTCAGATTTATTCACCTCCCGAATGAATAAACCGAGGGCCAGGTGAAGATAGAACCCCGGACTACTAACCCAGAGGCGAGTACTTTAACTACTGAGCTAACCTGGCTAAATACGTATTTAAAAGGTATCCAAAAAATATATACAGAACGATATAATTTTTTTAAAAATATAATAGCACAAAAATGAAAATAAAACTCGGGTACGTTTATTGAGACCCACAAATAATCGTTTTAAATGTGCCGCAGGTTGGCCAGCCTGGTTATATACTTTGTTACATATATTAGTTATTTTAATATATCAAGTGTATTTTATATTGTTATTGGGGGCTTGGAACGTATGAAGCTATTTACATGTAATTATCGACTCATGTTACGAAAACGAATTCATTTTCTTATAGAAATATATTTTCTGAAACCAAATCGACAAACTGCTTGACGGAAAACTAAGAAAGAATAAATTCTTTAAAAGATGGTGAATGCTGAAAACTCTTAACTGTTGAACCTTTTCGCAGTCTCGTGTATCATATATGATGAGATACCACAATCCATTTCACTTTAAATGTAAATAAAGTTGTGAAACAATCTTCACTGAGATTACTCTAACTGGAGCAGACATTTCAGAAGAACACCAACTTACTACAAATTATCAGCAGCATTCATCATATATGATTCACAAGACGCCTCAGTGTAATTTTTTTTTTTTTTCGTAAAACCGTCATACCTCGTAAGATGATCCATAGTGGCTTTGTTCCGATCGAAGATGGACAACGTCCGAAAGCGCAAAAGGATATGGTGTATTTCTGATGATGAACACAAAGTGTCCGAAACGCGTTGTAGTTGAATAAAACTTTATTGGTGTGGAAACTTTTGTATGTTTATCCATATTACCTCAGAATGGTTAGAGGTGGATGAGTTACCTCAGAGTGAGTAAATACCACCAGTATGGTTAGAGGTGGTGAGTTACCTCAGAATGAGTAAATACCACCAGTATGGTTAGAGGCTGATGAGTTACCTCAGAATGAGTAAATACCACCAGTATGGTTAGAGGTGGTGAGTTACCTCAGAATGAGTAAATACCACCAGTATGGTTAGAGGTGGTGAGTTACCTCAGAATGAGTAAATACCACCAGTATGGTTAGAGGTGGTGAGTTACCTCAGAATGAGTAAATACCACCAGTATGGTTAGAGGCTGATGAGTTACCTCAGAATGAGTAAATACCACCAGTATGGTTAGAGGTGGTGAGTTACCTCAGAATGAGTAAATACCACCAGTATGGTTAGAGGTGGTGAGTTACCTCAGAATGAGTAAATACCACCAGTATGGTTAGAGGTGGTGAGTTACCTCAGAATGAGTAAATACCACCAGTATGGTTAGAGGTGGTGAGTTACCTCAGAATGAGTAAATACCACCAGTATGGTTAGAGGCTGATGAGTTACCTCAGAATGAGTAAATACCACCAGTATGGTTAGAGGTGGTGAGTTACCTCAGAATGAGTAAATACCACCAGTATGGTTAGAGGTGGTGAGTTACCTCAGAATGAGTAAATACCACCAGTATGGTTAGAGGCTGATGAGTTACCTCAGAATGAGTAAATACCACCAGTATGGTTAGAGGTGGTGAGTTACCTCAGAATGAGTAAATACCACCAGTATGGTTAGAGGTGGTGAGTTACCTCAGAATGAGTAAATACCACCAGTATGGTTAGAGGTGGTGAGTTACCTCAGAATGAGTAAATACCACCAGTATGGTTAGAGGTGGTGAGTTACCTCAGAATGAGTAAATACCACCAGTATGGTTAGAGGTGGTGAGTTACCTCAGAATGAGTAAATACCACCAGTATGGTTAGAGGCTGATGAGTTACCTCAGAATGAGTAAATACCACCAGTATGGTTAGAGGTGGTGAGTTACCTCAGAATGAGTAAATACCACGAGTATGGTTAGAGGTGGTGAGTTACCTCAGAATGAGTAAATACCACCAGTATGGTTAGAGGTGGTGAGTTACCTCAGAATGAGTAAATACCACCAGTATGGTTAGAGGTGGTGAGTTACCTCAGAATGAGTAAATACCACCAGTATGGTTAGAGGTGGTGAGTTACCTCAGAATGAGTAAATACCACCAGTATGGTTAGAGGCTGATGAGTTACCTCAGAATGAGTAAATACCACCAGTATGGTTAGAGGTGGTGAGTTACCTCAGAATGAGTAAATACCACCAGTATGGTTAGAGGTGGTGAGTTACCTCAGAATGAGTAAATACCACCAGTATGGTTAGAGGTGGTGAGTTACCTCAGAATGAGTAAATACCACCAGTATGGTTAGAGGTGGTGAGTTACCTCAGAATGAGTAAATACCACCAGTATGGTTAGAGGCTGATGAGTTACCTCAGAATGAGTAAATACCACCAGTATGGTTAGAGGTGGTGAGTTACCTCAGAATGAGTAAATACCACCAGTATGGTTAGAGGTGGTGAGTTACCTCAGAATGAGTAAATACCACCAGTATGGTTAGAGGCTGATGAGTTACCTCAGAATGAGTAAATACCACCAGTATGGTTAGAGGCTGATGAGTTACCTCAGAATGAGTAAATACCACCAGTATGGTTAGAGGTGGATGAGTTACCTCAAAATGGTTAGAGGTGGTTAGAGGCTGATGAGTTACCTCAGAATGAGTAAATACCACCAGTATGGTTAGAGGCTGATGAGTTACCTCAGAATGAGTAAATACCACCAGTATGGTTAGAGGTGGTGAGTTACCTCAGAATGAGTAAATACCACCAGTATGGTTAGAGGCTGATGAGTTACCTCAGAATGAGTAAATACCACCAGTATGGTTAGAGGTGGTGAGTTACCTCAGAATGAGTAAATACCACCAGTATGGTTAGAGGCTGATGAGTTACCTCAGAATGAGTAAATACCACCAGTATGGTTAGAGGTGGTGAGTTACCTCAGAATGGTAATAGAGGTGGTTAGAGGCTGATGAGTTACCTCAGAATGAGTAAATACCACCAGTATGGTTAGAGGTGGATGAGTTACCTCAAATGGTAATACACGTGGTTAGAGGTGATGAGTTACCTCAGAATGAGTAAATACCACCAGTATGGTTAGAGGTGGTGAGTTACCTCAGAGTGAGTAAATACCACCAGTAGTGGTTAGAGGTGGATGAGTTACCTCAGAATGAGTAAATACCACCAGTATGGTTAGAGGTGGATGAGTTACCTCAAAATGGTAATAGACGTGGTTAGAGGTGATGAGTTACCTCAGAGTGAGTAAATACCACCAGTATGGTTAGAGGTGGTGAGTTACCTCAGATGAGTAAATACCACCAGTATGGTTAGAGGTGGTGAGTTACCTCAGAATGAGTAAATACCACCAGTATGGTTAGAGGTGGTGAGTTACCTCAGAATGAGTAAATACCACCAGTATGGTTAGAGGTGGTGAGTTACCTCAGAATGAGTAAATACCACCAGTATGGTTAGAGGTGGTGAGTTACCTCAGAATGAGTAAATACCACCAGTATGGTTAGAGGTGGTGAGTTACCTCAGAATGAGTAAATACCACCAGTATGGTTAGAGGTGGTGAGTTACCTCAGAATGAGTAAATACCACCAGTATGGTTAGAGGTGTGAGTTACCTCAGAATGAGTAAATACCACCAGTATGGTTAGAGGTGGTGAGTTACCTCAGAATGAGTAAATACCACCAGTATGGTTAGAGGTGGTGAGTTACCTCAGAATGAGTAAATACCACCAGTATGGTTAGAGGCTGATGAGTTACCTCAGAATGAGTAAATACCACCAGTATGGTTAGAGGTGGTGAGTTACCTCAGAATGAGTAAATACCACCAGTATGGTTAGAGGTGGTGAGTTACCTCAGAATGAGTAAATACCACCAGTATGGTTAGAGGTGGTGAGTTACCTCAGAATGAGTAAATACCACCAGTATGGTTAGAGGTGGTGAGTTACCTCAGAATGAGTAAATACCACCAGTATGGTTAGAGGTGGTGAGTTACCTCAGAATGAGTAAATACCACCAGTATGGTTAGAGGCTGGTGAGTTACCTCAGAATGAGTAAATACCACCAGTATGGTTAGAGGTGGTGAGTTACCTCAGAATGAGTAAATACCACCAGTATGGTTAGAGGTGGTGAGTTACCTCAGAATGAGTAAATACCACCAGTATGGTTAGAGGTGGTGAGTTACCTCAGAATGAGTAAATACCACCAGTATGGTTAGAGGTGGTGAGTTACCTCAGAATGAGTAAATACCACCAGTATGGTTAGAGGTGGTGAGTTACCTCAGAATGAGTAAATACCACCAGTATGGTTAGAGGCTGTGAGTTACCTCAGAATGAGTAAATACCACCAGTATGGTTAGAGGTGGTGAGTTACCTCAGAATGAGTAAATACCACCAGTATGGTTAGAGGTGGTGAGTTACCTCAGAATGAGTAAATACCACCAGTATGGTTAGAGGTGGTGAGTTACCTCAGAATGAGTAAATACCACCAGTATGGTTAGAGGTGTGAGTTACCTCAGAATGAGTAAATACCACCAGTATGGTTAGAGGCTGATGAGTTACCTCAGAATGAGTAAATACCACCAGTATGGTTAGAGGTGGTGAGTTACCTCAGAATGAGTAAATACCACCAGTATGGTTAGAGGTGGTGAGTTACCTCAGAATGAGTAAATACCACCAGTATGGTTAGAGGTGGTGAGTTACCTCAGAATGAGTAAATACCACCAGTATGGTTAGAGGTGGATGAGTTACCTCAGAATGAGTAAATACCACCAGAATGGTTAGAGGTGGATGAGTTACCTCAGAATGAGTTACCCAGGTAGGTTAGAGGCTGATGAGTTACCTCAGAATGAGTAAATACCACCAGTATGGTTAGAGGCTGATGAGTTACCTCAGAATGAGTAAATACCACCAGTATGGTTAGAGGTGGTGAGTTACCTCAGAATGAGTAAATACCACCAGTATGGTTAGAGGCTGATGAGTTACCTCAGAATGAGTAAATACCACCAGTATGGTTAGAGGTGGTGAGTTACCTCAGAATGAGTAAATACCACCAGTATGGTTAGAGGCTGATGAGTTACCTCAGAATGAGTAAATACCACCAGTATGGTTAGAGGTGGATGAGTTACCTCAAAATGGTTAGAGGTGGTTAGAGGCTGATGAGTTACCTCAGAATGAGTAAATACCACCAGTATGGTTAGAGGTGGATGAGTTACCTCAAAATGGTTAGAGGTGGTTAGAGGCTGATGAGTTACCTCAGAGTGAGTAAATACCACCAGTATGGTTAGAGGTGGTGAGTTACCTCAGAGTGAGTAAATACTCAAAATGGTTAGAGGTGGTTAGAGGCTGATGAGTTACCTCAGAATGAGTAAATACCACCAGTATGGTTAGAGGTGGATGAGTTACCTCAAAATGGTTAGAGGTGGTTAGAGGCTGATGAGTTACCTCAGAGTGAGTAAATACCACCAGTATGGTTAGAGGTGGTGAGTTACCTCAGAGTGAGTAAATACCACCAGTATGGTTAGAGGTGGTGAGTTACCTCAGAGTGAGTAAATACCACCAGTATGGTTAGAGGTGGTGAGTTACCTCAGAGTGAGTAAATACCACCAGTATGGTTAGAGGCTGATGAGTTACCTCAGAATGAGTAAATACCACCAGTATGGTTAGAGGTGGTGAGTTACCTCAGAATGAGTAAATACCACCAGTATGGTTAGAGGCTGATGAGTTACCTCAGAATGAGTAAATACCACCAGTATGGTTAGAGGCTGATGAGTTACCTCAGAATGAGTAAATACCACCAGTATGGTTAGAGGTGGATGAGTTACCTCAAAATGGTTAGAGGTGGTTAGAGGCTGATGAGTTACCTCAGAATGAGTAAACACCACCAGAATGGTTGGAGGTGGATGAGTTACCTCAGAATGGTTAGAGGTGGATGAGTTACCTCAGAATGGTTAGAGGCTGATGAGTTACCTCAGAAAGAGTAAACACCAACAGAATGGTTAGAGATGGATGAATTATCTCAGAATGGTTAGAGGCTCATGAGTTACCTCAGAATGAGTAAACACCACCAGAATGGTTAGAGGTGGATGAGTTACCTCAGAATGGTTAGAGGCTGATGAGTTACCTCAGAACGAGTAAATACCACACAATTACGGATTGCACAACTAACGACCTTAAGTTTTGTACACCCTCAAAATCCACTTGGACACTCTCAAGTTTTGTGGCGAAACTAGGGGGTGACTAAAGGGCAACACGTATAATGTCGGCCTGGTTTGATTTATTGGTGTAATGGCTGGAAAACTAAGGTACACAACGATCAAAACAGGTTACTACATGATGGAGGTTAAGTGGATAAAATTTCAATAAAACTTTACAAAATAACGACCTTAAGGCTAATATTTTTATGTATATGGCCTTAGAATGCAAACATCCCTTAGACTCCAAAAAGGTTTGATGTCACGAACACCAATCTCTCAAATAGCAACAATTTAATAAGTAAATAAATAAGAGAAGGGTAGGTAATATCAGTGTTACCTTCATCAAATTTAACTGCTACGTCACCCCGTTCAGAATAGCTTTCAACGACTCCAGTCTTTCCAAGAAACTGAAAAAAAAAATAACACTAATTACTCAACTAATCATTAGAACAAATAAAATTAATAACAGAAATAACAAAATGAAACGGTAAAAATGAAAGTTTTTATATACTTACTACGCACACCATGAGTATGCTATTACATAACATGAGTTCTAAGATTTGGTCCATTCACACCTCTCACTATTTCCCATGATGCATCACACCCACCCCAAAATCTCTTCTTTCCAAAGTATTATATACACTTTTACAACTTTACATTGATTATTATTTACAATGGAATTTAACAAATTAAATGCTAAAAACTTTTTTTTTTTACATCATTAGTTAGGCAATCCATAATTGTGTGGTATTTACTCATTCTGACGTAAAATGGATAAACAAACAGTTGTTTTCACTGGACCAACCCTTCTGTACCACCCACATCCTTGGTGTCTTCCTGATGATGAACACAAAATGTTCGAAACGCGTTGTTGTTGGATAAAACTTCATTTGTGTGGAGATTCCATTTTACCTCAGAATGGTTTGAGGTGGATAGTTACCTCAGAATGGTTAGAGGTGATGAGTTACCTCAGACTAATAACTCTTATTGAAGTATATATGGAATATTAATTCAATCAGTTGATTTTTAATATATAATTAAGCTTTCCTCATTCTGTAAACCTACTATGGTCAGAATTCACCCCCTGAAAAACTAAAAATTCTCCCCTGATGGTGAATTTCACCCCATTGAGAACCCCTATTATACATTGAGCCATTTACAATGGTGTAGCAACTATTTTTACCACCCAGGGAGGTAGTACAATACCCCCTCGCCCCCGCTGTGACCTTTGATAATCCGTTAACCTTCAAAATTCCAGAAAGATATCAAAATATTTATTTTCATGGAATTACAATCTCGGATTTAATTTTAGACTGCTGTTATTAGACCCAGACTTTCATTTCATTACAATACTCCTATACATATACATTATCATCAAAGAAAATCAAAAATTTTTCAAAACAAAAAACGTATACAGTGGTACCTCGGGATACGAGTGTCCCAACATACGAGTTATTTGAGATACGAGCTGTCAAATGAGCGAAATTTTGTTTTGAAATACGAGTGAAATTTGAGATACGAGGAACAGCCAATTGTAGTATCAGGTCATTTATAAATATGTACATTTCTTTTTTCTACGGCCCACTCAGTTCTCAGTTTACCTTTGAAAATTGGAAGATCAATTCAATTGGAAGATCTTGGTAATATGGGAGAAAGTTTCATAGTTCATGGCAAAGAAACACCCCAAAAAAGTTGCAACTTTTTATTTAAATTAATTAATATTTAATGAAACTTGCCTAACTCATTTCCGTAGCATTCTGAAAGTGAGGAAGAAACAAACCTCCTTGGACAGGTTTTTTTTTAATCCTGCGAAAAAGGCAAAGACCAGTGAAGAGATAAGCAGTAATTAAGATTAAGCATACAGTAGCATTTAAGTTATATCTAAGTTAAATTTAAGTAACCAAAATACTTAATACATATATACGCAAACTTAATAAAACCAGTTTTTTAAACCACCTCTACATTCTCTTTTATGTTTTTATAGAAATTTGTCATTTATAAATACATTTTTCTTATTCAAAATCACGTAACAAAAACAATTAGGGGTAAGTATTTTTGGGGCTGGAACGGATTAATGGCATTTCAATTGATTTCAATGGGGAAAATTGCTTTGAGGTTCGAGTAAATTGACATACGAGCAAGGTTACGGAACGAATTAATCTCGTATCCCGAGGTACCACTGTAATTCAAATCATAGAAATCTGGACTGGCCTACACTCAACTTAACTATAAATAAACATATCGTACTTCTTGGGTATATAATATATTAAGTACCATTTAGGCATAATATAAATGTCTAAATGAGAGATATTTATTAGTCTTTCATTCCTGGAGGTAGTACAGGTGGTGATTGATCCACTTATCAATATATAAGCTTATTTTTGTATATCACATCACTGATGCTTGTATTATCTTTAGTATAACTACAGAAGTAAAAACATTTTTGAAAAGCAAAAAAGCAGGTTACGTTTTACGAAATAATCTCTTACAGGAGAACATGGCTTTTGTTCCAATAGCCAGTGGATCTCTTATATAGTTTATTTGACCTCCCTTCTACATTGAAGATTTAAGACAAAGTTTCTTCGTATTCTGTTTGAAAAATGTCTGAATCATGCAAGAAATAATACTCGTATCAGTGTCACTGACTCACTGAAATATTGGCATAAAATTAGTATCCATTTATAATATAGAAAGGAGTACATTCCTCATACTTCAATATTATCCAAAGTTAATATGGTTCATAAACAAAAAAAAATACATATCAATTAACATAAGTTATTAAAGTATTTAACAATTTTTCATTAAACCTATAAACATCAATTTTATTTCAGGGATTCACTCAAAAAAAAAAAAATACCAAGTCATTGTAAACAATGTAAATAAATGTAGACAAATAAAATTATAGCAAGTAAACCATTAGTCCAGGATTTATTGCTCTTTTCCGCAATTGAAATTCCGTAAATTTTTATTTATAGTTTGTTAATTTTCTGGCAAACATTCATACTTTTTAATGAGCCTTTAACAGAAAATGTACTCTAACACAACAGAAACAATGTATTTTTTAAAAACAAAAATTATCTGAACTCATCCTCCACCTATTGTTCTATTTTTCGTCATAGTTTCATTTTGATTCGGTAAACGGTATGGCTTGTATCGCTCTCACAAGCTTTCAGATTGAACTATAAGTCAAAATTTTAACATTTTATTAAAAAAGATATATTTCCTGATGTTTTAAAAATCAAAGGATATTTTTCGTTTATTGCTTGCTTTTGTAGCTTCAAAGGTAATACCAAAATTTCAAAAGTCAAGAATTAGTAGTTTAGCAGAAAAAAAGTAGTATAAATACACATTTATGGTTAAAAAAAAGTGACATTCCCATCATGCATAATTGCTCCCAAAACTACACAGCACATCTACATTATGAGGCCTATATTTGAGTAAAATATCAATTTCATTGATCAAATATTCTCGACTGTAGCGTCTACAAAAATTTTGGAAATACACTCACCCATACACATACAGACATCACCGAAAAAAACTTCAAAAAAGGACTTTTGGGGACCTCGAAACCTATAATTCCGTAAAAATCTCGAGATCGAATCTTTTCACGATCAACTATACTTTACTTGGAGTAAGGTAAAAAAAAGTGAAATTAAATTAACAGGCTATGCAACAAATATAATAAAGTTTCAACCTCTTTAAAAAACTAGTTTTAAAATATTTTAAATAAATTTATTTTTAACTTTTAATATTACAGTTGAAAAACCCATTAAAAAATAGTATTACATACATAAATAGAATTACGACCTCCAAAACTCATTTCGGTAAAAAAGACAGATTTTTTATTAGCTTTTTATTGTATTTTAAAAGAGTATAAAGCGCAGGAAAGGACTAATGTCCAGAGAGGAATGTTTGGGTAAACAAAGGAGTACAGTAAGAAAACGTAAAAAAAAACTAACCGCTAGCTGTCAACCCTCTTAGAAGAGGCTACTGCCCTCGTAACGAAAGTATCAAGTTTGAAAAGACCGTTTCTAATTATTGAATCGTCTCTAATTAAATTTAATAGATGAAATATTATAAACATTAGTAACGGTCTCTTCAAACGTGATACTTTCGTTACGAAGGCAATAGCCTCTTCTAAGAGGGTTGACAGCTTGCGGATAGTTTTTTACTTTCTTACTGTACTCCTTTGTTTCCCCAAACATCCCTTTCTGACCATTAGTCCTTTCCTGCGCTTTCACCCTTTTAAAATACCACTCTTCCCCCTACTCTTCTCAAACCCTCAATAGATGTTTCTGCATCTAGTGTTTAAGTTGGGTTTTTGACTCTGACGAAGACCGCTTGTTACGGTTGAAAGACCTTTTTTCTCTTTTCATAATATGGTTTGATCATTGATTGTTATTTCATGTGTTTCTGTGAAATCTTTTTATATATATACATATATATATCAATGATCAAACCACAATAAGAAATGAGAAAAAAAGACTAAGATCTTTCAACCATAACAAGAGTCAGAGTCAAAACCCCAACTGCATGAGTCAGAGTTAGGTTTTTGACTCTGACGAAGACCGCTTGTTACGGTTGAATGATCTTAGTATTTTTTCCCATTTCTTATTGTGATTTGATTATTTATAGTTATTTCACAATAACCACGTGAAATAAGAATGAACGTCCAAACCAGAGTAAAAAATCAGAAAAAAGACTAAGATCTTTCAACCATAACAAGCAGTCTTCGTCAGAGTCAGTTAGGTTTTTGACTCTAACAAAGACTATTTGTTACGGTCGAATGATCTAAGTCTTTTTTCTTATTTTGGCTTGAACGTTGATGTTATATAACAGATTCAATAATATATCGACCGTTTGGTAGAATAGGTGTGTTCTCTAATCGGGATTCAGTCAATTTTCTAGGATAAATAATCAAACTCTCATTGCCAACGTTTCGGTTTTATTTAAAACCTTTTTCATAGGCAGAAGTAAGAATTTGTTTAACTAAGAAAATGAAATTTACATTATTTAAAGGAACAACAATGTTAATGTTATATGTATACACATATACTTTGAAAATTTGAAACAGCCCATATTTTTAAAACGCGCGCTACTTTTCTCAGCTCTAAGATGTAAATATAGTTATAAAATATAGGGTTTTTAGCTGAAATCCAAAGGTTTATGACGTTACACATTATTAACTATTAATTATTAGCTATTCATCTACTGTAATATGCTACTCATGTAATGTAATTAGCTATTCATCTAAGGCAGTGTTTCCCAAAATGGGCGGTACCACGCCCTTGGGGGCGGTGCTTTGATATGGGGGGGGGGGGGGGGGCGCTAATGCAAAAAGGATTTAGGGATTCTATTTCTATAAATTAAAATGTTCATGCAATATAATTTCTAAATTTATGTGAAATCACCACATATAAACTTCTAGGAAAAGGTTTCTTAAAATGATTTATTTTGATAATTCATTTTTATGTTAAAAGTATATTCTCATCCAATTTTCTTTTATTGTGTATTAATTCTTTTGCATAAATATGCTATGAAACAATACATATATTGGATTATAAATAAATATTCGATTAGTCATTATATTAATTTAATTATTAAAATGTTACTCATTTCGTTATTTAGTCTAAGATTCTGATTATTGAGGAGTGTTGAGTATAGGTTTACGGACCCAAGGGGGCGGTCGCTCGAAAAAGTTTTGGAAACACTGATCTAAGGTAATAAACTATACAACTTATGTACTTAGCTATTCATCTAATGTAATATGCTACTCATGTAATGTAATTAGCTATTCACCTAAGGTAATAAACTATACATCTCATGTACTTAGCTATTCATCTAATGTAATAGATTATTCATATAATGTAATTAGCTATTCATATAATATAATTAGCTATTCATCTAAGGAAAGCTGAGCGACTTGGTCCTCAGTTACAGACCTGATTGAGAGCAGGGCTGTACACCAGTGGAGGGGTCTGCAGTTCTTTAAGCGTTTCCGAGCTGACATTCAGCGATACTCTGTCTCCTATGCTTGTCTCATTCGTGCCTAAAAAAAAACACAATAAATAATATAATGATCAAAGGAATTTATTTTTTTATATACATCTTATTTGTGTAAAGACGAATTTCTTTAATAAAGGTTAGGGGGTTTTTTTCCTAATTAGTATTAGTGGGAGTAATTAGTAGAAGGGATTAACGGCTTAACGTCCTCTCCGAGGGACGACAAGCTCAGATTTATTCAACTCTTGCGTGAATAAATCGAGTCTGGTGGGGATCGAATCCTGGACCTACCAGTCTGAGGAGAATACGTTAACCACAGAGCTAACCGGGCTCCTGACAGTCACAGTAACATAAGGGGTAATAATGGAGGGATTAAGCGCCTCTAACACTCAACTCCGACTTTCGGCCTTCGTGAGGCTCCTGACAGAGGTTTCGGCCTAACCGGGCTCCCGACAGTCACAGTAACATAAGGGGTAGTAATGGAGGTATTAAGCGCCTCTAACACTCAACTCCAACTTTCGGTCTTCGTGAGGCTCCTGACAGAGGTTTCGTCCTAACCGGGCTCCCGACAGTCACAGTAACATAAGGGGTAGTAATGGGGAGATTAAGCGCCTCTAACATTCAACTCCGACTTTCGGCCTTCGTGAGGCTCCTGACAGAGGTTTCAGCCTAACCGGGCTCCTGACAGTCACAGTAACATAAGGGGTAGTAATGGAGGAATTAAGCGCGTCTAACATTCAACTCCGACTTTCGGCCTTCGTGAGGTTATCATGTTAACCTGCTATATGCAGCAACAAACGAAAGAGGAGGAGAAGGTGACTAGGGGCTGGGCCTGACCACCTTCCTAAATACCAAAGCCATCCTCTTATCCCAGCCCTAATATAAGGCGTTATGCGAGCCGTGCTGAAGGATGGATGATACAGGGGTTACTGTAATATGAACGGAGCCTCAAGGGCACCAGGCGACCCCCTTGAGTAAATAATACTCCGGTATGTGGTGCTCTGCCGGAGCGGACGAAATACCACCCATACAGCTTCCGGGATTTTTCCCTGTATGATTCTAAGGAGAAAGAAGTCCGGAGACCATCATCCGGAAGCGCAGAGGGTTTAAAAGCGCTAACTAGTGGGAACCAACCTCCCACAACTATACCTAAGGACTCGAAGAAGACTGTCCCAAAGTAAGAGAAAGGAAGTCACTTTCTCTCGAAAGGTAGGGAGCCTGAATGGGCATTATCAAATAGGGTTTGTGTAGATTCTGCAAAAAAGAGGAAGAAACAAAGTTGCACCTGCTGGCTGACTGTCAGCCAACTTTGTTGCACAGAGGTAGGTGTGCTTTGGGACACTCAACAAAACCATAGAAAAACTTTTACCGCTGGAACCAGCAAAAGTGCTGAGCTTCTTAGAGGCGTTGAAGCTAACTGCCGGGGTACTTTAGTACAGAAGGGGGGAAGTACAATACTTTTTTTTTTTTTTTTTTTTTTTGAGTCGCAGTGCTATAGTCACCCTAAAATAATAATAATAATAATAATAATAGTAAAATAGCATTAGTGAGTACATCGTGATACCTTGAAGATGGACAATGGTAACAGAAACATTGGTTAATTGTAAAAAGTTATTATAGTAAATAGCAGTTAATAATGACAAGCAATGTGAATAAAACATTTAGAGAATTGTTTTTCTTTATACCTGAAAATTTCAAACAACTGATAAGAAAGATAGAAAAGTAACAAGAAGAAGGTTCCAGAAAGAGTTTAATCATATAGATTATTCATAAAAAGATTGCACAATAAACACCTGAAACAACAATCAACGTCCAAACAAGAATAAGAAATGAGAAAAAAGATCTTTGAACCGAAAGAAGAGTTCTTCGTAACAGTCAAATATCATCAATTGAGATTTGAAAGAACTTAACCTTTTGTCTCATTTGATATTGTGGTTTTGTCCTTGATACTATATATATATAATTAAAGTTATAGCTAGAGAACACAAGAAAGAGGACCAACACTCACGAATCTCGATCATTTCGGCGTCTTGCCGTCTTCAGGAGAGAAGAAGAAAATAAAAAGGAGAAGGAATGAAGGAACGGAGACGTAAATGCGTCCACTAACCGATACAAACAACGATACAATCGGTCAGTTAGTTATTTTATACTTAGTTATTAAAGAATGTTTATATATTAACTGACCTCTTATATTGAGCTAATTAAAATTAAAAAAGCCATTATAAATTCATCACAAATTATTAATTTTATTTAAAAAATGTTATTTGCTTGCCATAAGATTAAATCACCATATAAATTTTAACATGATTCAAGAAATTTAAGTATTCAAAACATCTAAGTTTGTTAAATATCAAAAAAAGACTTTGAGTAAATTTATATCTAATCATGCAAATGTACGAGGGTCGTCCAGAAAATAAGTTCCGTTTTGGTCTGTAGGGCGGTAGGAGTGGTTTTTGCCAAATCCGGCAACACCGCTCGAAAGAGGAGAGGTGGGGGAATAGAATGAGAGGTGGGGGACCTCAGTCGGTCAATTACCAACGTCAGGGCAGGTAGTTGAAATGGAGCCCTCCATGTCACGTCCCGCCACCTCGATCCCGTTCCCTCTCGAGTTGTTTTGCGCGGAGTGATTCAATTTCTTTATGCACAGGGTTTCAAATCAGTTCAAATCACGAACAGCTCATTTCTGTTTATGGAGAAGGTGTAATGAGTGAATCAATGGTGAGGAGATGGGTACGTGAATTTAAGGCGGGAAGACATTCACTTGAGGATGAAAGTGGGAGAGGCAGACCCTCAGTTGTGACGGACGAAATTGTCGCAGAAATCGACAATGCAATTCGCAAAGATCGTCGTTCAACCCTGGATGAACTCCACCTGAGTTTCCCAGACATCTCACGATCCCTCATCCATGAGATCGTCTCGGAAAAACTTGACTTTCGGAAAGTTTCCGCCCGGTGGGTCCCTAGAGAGCTGAATGTCTTCCCGCCTTAAATTCACGTACCCATCTCCTCACTCATTACACCTTCTCCATAAACAGAAATGAGCTGTTCGTGAATTTGAACTGATTTGAAACCCTGTGCATAAAGAAATTGAATCACTCCGCGCAAAACAACTCGAGAGGGAACGGGATCGAGGTGGCGGGACGTGACATGGAGGGCTCCATTTCAACTACCTGCCCTGACGTTGGTAATTGACCGACTGAGGTCCCCCACCTCTCATTCTATTCCCCCACCTCTCCTCTTTCGAGCGGTGTTGCCGGATTTGGCAAAAACCACTCCTACCGCCCTACAGACCAAAACGGAACTTATTTTCTGGACGACCCTCGTATAAAAAAAAAATTAAAAATTTAACAAACAAAGTTTAAATATTTAGTGCATAAAATATATGAACTGTAATATTTTTGTAATGTTACAACGAAGCCTCAAGGGTACCAGGCGACCCCCTTGAGTAAATAGCCTTACTCCGGTATGCGGTGCAAATAGCCTTACTCCGGTATGTAAGTTTAAAAACATTCATAGCTCTGAATCTATATATTCATAGCTATATATATATGAATCCAAACCAATAAAACGAATGGGGCATCAACAGAGCAAGATCTTTCCAACCATTGAAACATAGCGGTACTTCGTCGAGCCTCAAAAACCCAACTGAAAGATCTTAGTCTTGTTTCCGATGTTTATTGTGAGTTTAGATAACATCACATAGATTGTCATTATCACGTGTTTATGTGAATGCTTTTATTATATATATATATATATATATATATATATATACTATGATACTATATATATATATAAATATAAATATACAAAAATATAAAATTAAATACATTATACATTATATATTTATACATTATACATTAAATATAAATATACAAAACGAAGGAAACACACAGAAAGACACAGACATAACTCACATCGATATTTCGACCATCGTCGTGGGAGGGTCACTCTTCTCAACCCCTCACCAGATGTTTTCTGCATTTAGTGTTTTAGTTGGGTCTTTTACTCTGACGAAGACAGCTTGTTACGAATGAAAGATCTTAGTCTTGTTTTCCCATTTCTTATTGTGGTTTGATCATTGATTGTAATTTCACGTGTTTATGTGAAATCTTTTTATATATTTTATGAATAACACAATAATAAGCTTACCTAAACGACACAAATGAGAAGGGTAGTAGCTTCCTCCAACCTTTGCCTCAACATAACACAGGTCTACCTGTCAACAGGAAAATTAACTAAATAACACAACCTTATTAAGATGAGGGGGAAATCACTGATTAAGTTACACATACACAAATCTACTGGCAAAGTTTCAGTTCACTATGACTTATGGTGGCTGAAATTACTTTCAAAAGTTTTGTGCTTGAAAGTCCATAACTTCGCTTCCACCTTGAATTTTCAATCCATTCAAATCTTAGATTTTAAGTTACACATACACAAATCTACTGGCAAAGTTTCAGTTCACTATGGCTTATGGTGGCTGAGTTTACTTGTGACAAACGGACAGACAGAAATTTTTCTTAGGGTGGATTCGGTTTCTCTAATGTATGAAATGTAAAGGTAACTTGAAATGTGTGTGAGTTAAGTAATGTACAGACAGAAGGTTTCTTTTATTTCTATAGATAAAAGGTAAACTTTCTTTCTCACCTTTCCCTTGTGGCCCAATCTGTAGATGTTGTGCAAGCCTGACGCCCATTCAATGTTGGCAACACTTCTGTTTGTCTCATTGTCCCATCCTCTCACCTCTACCACTTGGCCAATCTCGCCTGAAAACATCAAAAACAAATGTTTAAAGACGTCATCAAACCTATATGGCCAAGGAAGACTAGGAAGCTCCCACACGAAACATCTACAACCTACATAACGAACGAAACTATTGATAACAACAAAGTTATAAATCAACAAAACAACATTACAACAACAAAGTTCAGTGCTAATGTCCAAGTAGACGATGCACTTATCAACCTAAATAAAAAAAACAAAAAAACAACAAAGTTATAAACAACATCAACAACAACAAAGTTATAAATCAACAAAACAACATTACAACAACAACAACAAAGTTATAAACAACATCAACAACAACAAAGTTATAAATCAACAAAACAACATTACAACAACAAAGTTATAAACAACATCAACAACAACAAAGTAATAAATCAACAAAACAACATTACAACAACAACAAAGTTATAAACCTAATGTTAATTGATGTTTACATTAGATTAATAACTCTGATTGTAAAATAATTTATTATATTTATGCCTTGTCAATAGTTTAGTTCCTTATGTAAGTTGTAGATGGTTTGTCAAAAGTATTATAATCTTACTCTAATTTTAGCCCTGAAGATGATGTACAAATACATCGAAACGTTGGCCTAAGAAGTGAGTACTTTCTTTTATAAGGCCTAGCCATGAAAAACAAAACCTACCTAATATAATTGAATAGAAGAGGTGAAGAACAATTTTTGAGGATATATAAACACTATTTGGTTAAGTTCTTTTGAGGGATAGGTCTTGGAAATTCCGAGGTATTATTTATTCCAAGAAATAATCCTAAATAAAACATACCAAATACTGTGTTGAATGAAGAGGTTAAGAAAAATTTGAGAATATATATATATATATATATATATATATATATATATATACCATGATAAACGAAAAACGGTCCGGCAGGACAAATAACAATTAAAATAAGCAGTGACACATAAACAGAAACACAACAAAGACTCACTTTTCAATATTTCGACCGTAATGGCGGTCGTCCTCAGGAGAAGAAGTGAATTGACGGAGGGACGACAGTCAACTGAACTCATATAATAATATATATATATATATATAGAGAGAGAGTCGTTGTCTGCCTGCGGGGAGACTCGTTTCTATGTTTCTGATAACGAAGACATCAAAAATAGTAGTGAGTTTCTGTTTCACTTTTGTGTGTTCTTTGTGTCAATATAGTATATATATAAATTCACACAAGGGGTTCTTGAGGATTTTGGTCTTAAAACATACAACCTCAAGATTCCCTTATGTGAATAAGATTGGTTGTACACGACTGGATATTTTCGACCGATGAGCTTCTTTTCTAACTTCTCACTTTTGCGGAAAATTAATTTTGCATTGTGAGATCATAGGTTAAGGTCCTGCTAGTCAACGCGTTTCGATTGACATCAGCAAATCATTTCCAAGGCACAAAACAGGTGGGGTTCGGGTTTCCTTATATTGCCTGAAGTAAGAGGGGTGAGCGCGCTGATGGGGTGTTATATTGTGGTACTGCATTCTCATTGGTCGCGGCGTATTACGTAATTAAACCTAATTAATTAAATTAAAAGCAATGACTTTCACCTGGGCCGCCATCTTGGTCCCCCCACTCCCAGTGAGGACCTCTTGTAACTTTGGCACCAACAAATATTCCTTTGTAGTGAATTTTTCTAGCACCTTTTCTAATGCCAACGGCAACACTGTAAATCAATTAATAAATACATTATGATACAACATGAATAAACAAAGTTCAATATAGAAAAAGAAACATAGATAAATTAAAAACACACAGTCCCTAATTTTCGTGATTTGAGAAGAAAAAAAATCTGGAGTGGCCTGCACTTCAACTTTACTATAAGTAAACTTAATATCAATGTCCTTGGGTATATAATATATAATGTCTCATTTAAGCATAATGTAAACATATAAATGGGAGATGTTTATTAGTCTTTCATTTCTGAGGTAGTACAGATAGTGAATGATCCGTCAAACGGTATGGCTTGTATTGCTCTCACAAGCTTTGAGATTGAATTATAAGTAAAAATTTTTATATTTTATTGACAAAAAATATTTCCCGTTGTTTCAAAATTCTGAATATATTTTTCATTTGTTCCATTTGTAACCACAAAGACAATGCCAAAATTTCAAAACTCTAGGGTTATCAGTTTAGGAGAAAAACATGTTTTTTAAAAAACGGTTTTTGAAAAAAAAGTGACTTTCCCGTCATGCATAATTTTTCCCAAACAATAAGGACCATCTATACTATTTTGTGTAAAATATCAACTTGATCCATCAAAGATTCTGGACCGTAGCGTGGTAACAAGCATGCTAACACACTCACCCACCCACACACAGATACCATCCAAAAAAAACTTCATAAAACGACTTTTGGGACCTCAAAACATATAATTCCGTCAAAATCTCAAGATCGAATTTTTTCACGATCACTATACTTATAGTAAAGTAGAAAACACAAGAATTTAATTCATCACTTGTGCAAATATATATGTTTTATTAACATTTATGATAAATAAGTCAACTTTTATACTAATTCCCTTGTAAAAAAAACCTCAATAGGTGTAATTCAACATTCATATATTGTATTTAATTTCAAATAATTCACTCTGAAGTTCTTAAAGCTCACAGATGTCTATAAAACTCCTTATTTGTGCAATCCGTAATTCTGTGGTATTTACTCATACCGGGGGTAAATGGATATATCAAAGTCTCTATACGTAAAAAAGAAGCTTTACCTGACGATGAGCACGAAGTGTTCGAAACGCGTTGTTAGTTTTAATAATAAACTTTTTTTTTTGTGGCGACGTAATTTTTGCAATTCCAAAACAAAATGAATTTAATACAGTCAGCATTTGGATTAAATCCCTTTTGTGTAAGAAGACTTAAGCGTTTTCTTTCAATAGGTACCAGGTTATCTGTTTTCTAATAGTTAATAGTTGAATAGTTTGACTAGACAAGTCATAGAGCAACCCTAGAATTTATTAAAGAAATTAGTTAATTTATTATATTACGATCAAACCACAATATGAAATGGGAAAAAAAGACTAAGATCTTTGATTGGGGGGGGGGGGGGGGGGGAGAGAGAGAGACTAAGATCTTTGAACCACAACAAGCGGTCAAAGATCCAACTGGTTGTCAAAACCCAACTGAGGTTTTTGATTCTGATGAAGACCGCTTGTTGTAGTTTGATCATTGATTATTTCACATGTTTAAGTGAAATCTTGTTATCAAATTATATGATGAGAATCAAAACAGGTTTTTATCAGTCCAGAGACGAGCATGCATACAATTGGGCTACCCTGGTTTCATTTTTTTATCTAGTCTACTTGAGTCAGTAAGTAGTATTATAAAGGAGTTGCTTTATCATAGATGATAAAGTACTACATGAGTCTGTAGTTTTAGGACTACCTTATGATCATCACGCCATAATGAGTAATGAGTTTTTACCTGTGACTCAGGCTCATATGCAGTGTAAATACCATTCAAAGTCCTTCAGACAATCTCATGGGCTTTCCCAATGCAAAGGGTCAAGAGCCTAGCTACCTAGAATAATCCTTCGCAGGCATTCTCTCAAGAAGTTACTGCTTCCGCACAGCGACTCTCATTTACCACAAGGGAAGTAACTCTGCCTTAGGGGCCACATTAGCTCAGTGGTTAACGCACTCGCCTTCGGGCTGGCAGTCAAGGGTTCGATCCCCACCAGGCTCTCGATTTATTCACCCAGGAGGTGAATAAATTTGAGTATGTTGTCCCTCGGATATGACGTTTAGCCATCCGTACGATGTCAGGTACTCGTTAAATAAACCTACTTGACATGCACTTGAGTTAGGCAAAATTTAGAGCTCCCAATGTAGAATCTATAGAATCACCTATAAAACAAGAAACAGCTGACGTGTTATCACCCTCTAAGGAATCGGTTTAAACAATAATAATAATAATAATTCTGAGGTAAAATGGATAAACAAACTAAAGTCTCCAGCACAAATGAAGTTTTATTCAACGAATACTTTGTGTTCATCATCAGGAAGACACCAAGTATGTGGTGCCTTCCTGATGATGAACACAAAGTGTTCGAAACGCGTTGTTGCTGTTGAATAAAACTTCATTTGTGTAGAGACTTTTGTTTGTTTATCCATTTTACATCAGAATGAGTAAATACCACACAATTACGGATTGCATAACTAATGATTTAATAATAATAATAATAATAATAATAAATGCCCTATCTGGGTGAGGAAATCACAGCCATCACGATCTGACACCAATGACGGGACAGGGGGAACCTCACAATAGGCTCATAAAAACAGTTAACTTTATTATATGGGATTAAAAAAAAATTAGGGTCCTGAGACCTCATAAAAACAGTTTAACTTTATTATATGGGATTAAAAAAAAATTAGGGTCCTGAGACCTCATAAAAACAGTTTAACTTTATTATATGGGATTAAAAAAAAATTAGGGTCCTGAGACCTCATAAAAACAGTTAACTTTATTATATGGGATTAAAAAAAAAACAATAATTAAATACCATGATGACGTAGGAGATGTTTGCCTGTAGAATGGATGGGTCACATCATGATTATCGGCCATGTAGCAGTTGAAACAAAGATCAAAGTCATCGCACCATGCACACCGAAATCTCAAACCAGCCATGTTTTGAATACGACACCCATCGCAAATAATCCTCTCGTGCTGAACACCTACGAAAAAACAATTACATTTGGCAACACTGCATGAAAAGGAATATTCAAATTATACTAGTTGTATTAATGTTTCATCAAAAAATACAATACAAAATATTTCAATTACAATTTTTGACAAGTAATCAAGAGTACACAGTATTTTAATACAAGAGGCATTTATTTAAAAAAAGTTTGGTTAAAATGCAGTATGGGGGGCCCGTGTTATTACAAGCCCAAGTAGGTCTATTTTTCTGTTACAATATGAATAGATTTATGGATCATTCCAGATGTCTACCATGACATATTTCAGTGAAATACTGTTGAATTAGTTTTTGTTTGATTATAATGAAATAATTTTCAGTTGAAATCACTCGTTTGTTTGGGAACAAACATATATTAAACTAAGAGATTTATATTTAAACTAGATTTTGTAATGGTATTGTCCAATACAATATTGAATACAAAAAAAGTAGATATCTCCAATCAAACTGTCGAAAAAGATTTAATGGAATAAATCCAGTAGTGAATTTACCTTCAAATAGTTCCATTTGTCTTCTATGATACTATTCCTTATGGAACTTACCTTCAATAGTTCCACGAATAGAAATTAAATTAACTTGCTCATTAATGACACAACACTAAAGATTAAATCATTATTAATATGGCTAAATCATGATCAACAATATCTTGTCCAACTGGAGGTAATAAAGTTAAATGTTGAAGTTAATGTGAGACTTTCCGTTCTTAACTTTGTTGATTTGGAATATTGAAATATATATTTATTTTTACAGAAAATTATTATTCTATGGGTATGAATATTAGAATTATTTTAAATGAAATGGACAATATGAATATCAATATTGCTTGCCTATTAATATCAATATTAATTGATTAATATTGATATTAATGGGCAATATCAATTAAATGCCTGGCTTGTACTACTTTTTTCAAGTATAGGAAGTTTACTTATATGTACAAAAGTATGAAATAAATGCAAAGTAACAAACATAAAATAAATATATTTTATAATATATAAAGAATATTCTAATAAAATCAACAAATTAACTTCAAGACACCATCGAATAATCGATATATTATGGTAAAAAGATTTCATATAAACACGTGAAATAACAATTAATGATCAAACCACAATATGAAATGGGGAAAACAAGACTAAGATCTTTCAATCGTAACAAGCGGTCTTCGTCAGAGTCAAAAACCTAACTGACCCCAAAAACTCAGTTGGGTTTTTGACTCTGACAAAGACCGTTTGTTACGATTGAAAGATCTTAGTCTTGTTTTCCCATTTCATATTGTGGTTTGATCATTCATATTATGGTACAGGAATTATTGACAGTTGGTTATTGGTAGTGATCAAAATGCACCCCTTAATGCATTTTAACCCTTCTTTTAATAGTATACAAAATATGTATACAGGCATACAACATAAATACAAAAATCTATACAACAGGAGTTCCCGATCTTCGGACCCCCTGAGAGCTGTACTACCTAGCAGATACTCTGTAGAGTATCTTAAAAAACATAATAAAACCCGTGTTAATTTTCAAACAAATATTTGTTTTTAGCACAATGAAAATGGAACAATGAAATAAGTTCACTACATTTACAACGTGATGTCAAAACACAACAAAATATTCCTTTATTAACATTTTACAAAGTTTACTAAGACAAATTGTAAAAGAATCAGTTTTGAATATAAGAAAAAGAGAAAAGTAGTAGAACATTTTAAAATATTGGAACATTATAACAAAATAAGGAAAATATAGTGCCTTGTGTTTAAATTCTTATGTTTGAATATACTATCGGTCAGCTCGTTATGCTTTGATATATTTTTAATTATGCTATCCTGATATATGCATATAAACTTAAAATGGAGCACAAACCGCGTTTTGACATTGCATTTTAACCAAATGTTTTATTTCAACTTAAATAGTCTGTTATCAATTTCATTGTTTTTCACTTGAAAATATAGAATCACTGTCTTATATTCTTATATCACTGTGTTTGATATTCAATTCAACTAGTCATCCCCTTATATAATATTCAAGGAAGAATTGACCTTCTGTATAAAGCAACCCTCTTGGAATGAAAACAGTAATTTAGAAAGAGTGAAGAATTAAGAAAAAAAGATAAGACAACTGTTTTCAAATACCTTATATTTGCAAAACAATAGTAGTATAATATTTATTTAAGGATATAAGAATTTACAAAAGAAACTATGATTATAACCTCCCACTGCTCATAGTTATAGTTTCAACAATATGAAGAAGAGTTCGAACTGACTCTTTCTTATATTACATATTAATGATGTATAATGTTGTTTTAGTACCATTAACAATTTCTATCAGCGATTATATTATAAATTCTATAAAAAAAAAGTCTAGAGTATGATGAAAATGATAAGCATAATCTATATTAACACGATGTTCGGTTATATGCCAAATAATAATTTAGAGTTACAAATCAAACTAAATCGGCTTTCCCTAAAATCTACCAGGAACAGTTTGAAAATGATGTTTGCACTTTTAGGTTCATAGGATACACTGACACCGATCGGTAACTTTTACTATCATTGGAAATGTCCTGAATAATGAAACATTTAAATTTTTTTGGAGTCATATACACATTGTTAAATGTGTATGTATAGAATTACTTCAAACGTTAACAAAAGTTTAATTTACCACTAAATTATACCTGTTTGTGCATTATCCAACAAAAGAAGATCGTAGGCACCATCATAACCAATTCTGTAATTCGTTTCTTCACCTTTATCCCATACTACTACAACAGTCTTAACAGGAGTCGATCGACTTCCTGGTCTACCAACTTTAACAACTGTTCCAACACAGCCTTCTCCACCGTCTTGATCTCCCCATTTCCAATCTGGACCTCTAACTACCCTGCATCCAACTGCAGCCATAGTAAAACATCAAGAATTATTCATAATAAAAACCTAGGTGAGTCACTTCAGACAACAACCAGAACATAAGATAACAGCCAGGAAGCAGCTGTTTGAATGTCATTCACTGTTGCCATTAACCATAAATTTAAATATATATTACATTTAAATTTAATCTTAAGTTTTATTTATTCATTTTATTTTAATAACTAATTATTTTAAAAGATATTTTTAACTTATTTTCTCAATTTGTTATATTAATGAAAAAAAATGTGGCTCCTAATAATCTTGAATAAAAATCATTGTCTCTTTTCATAATGCTTTTTTTTCAAATAAGCCAATATTATTTGAATCCATTTAAAGTAAACAGTTTATCTTTACTTTGAAGCATAGAATATTTAAGCCTTTTGTGTTGGTAAACAAAGTAAAGTAGGTTTTAATTGAACTGTGTATATAGGTTATTTGGTTACAAAGAAATCAATAGAGTTATAAAATGATTCGGTTCATTTTAATACAAAACCGTGCTGGAAAAACACGTTTGGCTAAGTGGTATATGAATTTTGATGATGATGAAAAGCAAAAGCTAATTGAAGAAGTTCATGCAGTTGTAACAGTTCGAGATGCCAAACATACAAATTTTGTTGAATTCAGAAACTTTAAAATAGTCTACCGTCGTTATGCTGGCCTATACTTCTGCATTTGTGTCGATGTCAACGACAATAACCTCTGCTATCTTGAAGCTATTCATAATTTTGTCGAAGTTTTAAACGAATATTTTCATAATGTTTGCGAATTAGATTTAGTATTTAATTTCTATAAAGTTTATACTGTTGTTGATGAAATGTTCTTAGCTGGTGAAATAAGAGAAACTAGTCAAACTAAAGTTTTAAAACAACTACTTATGCTGAATTCGCTCGAGTAAAAATTACTCCTAATGTACCATTCCTTTTGTTTACCCACTGTTAATCATGTACATATATAATCTAGAGAGATATATTAATCGTCGAAAATATTGACTTCTTGTCTTAATAATCTCAAATTATGTAAAGCCAAATTGTGTTATTATTTATATATATTACATGTTATACATTTAGGTAATGAAGTATGTCTATACGGTTGTCCTTACCCTTTGTAAACCTCCTCACTGTTACATAGGTTATCAAAATATACCAAGAGCAATTAATGAATAGAAGAAGGGCCCTTCTATTCATAAATATACCACTTCATTACCTGTAATTATTTATACTGTTAATATGTTTATTGTAAAAATTTGATACATATATTTGTTCACATGGTTATGTATAATTTATGTAATTATCAGTTTAAATTGATAATAATTATTATTTCACCTCAAATGAGGATGTAATTTATTGTGATTCATATTTAGTTAAACAAACTGATTTTTGTAAACAACTTTTTGATTAAAATTGTAATTACTTATTGAAAATTTTAATTACTTACCTAAAATGTATTTGCTGAGTTTAAACTTATCTCAGGTACTTAGGTATATTTCATATTATATTAATTCTTAGAGCATTGATTAACAGAATCATTACCACAGAATTGCCATCCTATAAAATTCTCACCCCCCCCCCCTCAAGAAATTCTCTATAGAATCCCCCTCTGTGAGAATTGTCACACCAGAATCTCCTTCCCCCCCCCCCCCCAAAAAAAACCTCTATAGAATTTTTTCCAAGGAATACCCTTCTTAAAGAATTAAGAGAAAACAGTTAAGGTTGTTTTGAATTTCGGTGTATTTAAACTTATCTAAGTATATTTCATATTATATAAATTCTAAGAGCATTGATTAACAGAATTATTACCACAGAATTGACATCTTATAAAATCCTCACTACAACCCCCCCCCCCCCCTCAAGAAATTCTCTAAAGAATCCCCCTCTGTGAGAATTGTCAAACCAGAATCTCCCCTCCAAAACCTCTTAATAGAATTTTCTCCAAGGAATAATACCCTTCTTACAGAATTAGGTTAAGGTTGTTTTAACCCTTAAGAAGGGTTAAGGTTAACTCTTCTTAGAGTTAAGGTTGTTTTGAATTTCGGTGTATTTAAAACATTTCAATCATTAAGACAAATATTATGTTCATATTCGATTACGAGTCTGTACAGTGTCAGGTACTCGTTAAAAGATCCTTAGTCAAAATAAAAACTTGAGTTAGAAAAAAGTTTAGTACTTTCAATGTAAGGATGTGGGATACCAAAAGGGGAAATCTTTAGTCCGTGTATGACAGGGTTTCTCAGCCTTCCTTGACCTATTCACCCCTCTCACCATTTCCCATAATGCCATTCCCCTCTTCTTTCAAAGATAGTCAATGATCAAACCACAATAAGAAAAGGGAAAACAAGACTAAGATCTTTCAACCGTAACAAGCGGTCTTCGTCAGAGTCAAAAACCCATCGTCAGAGTCAGTTGGGTTTTTGACTCTGACGAAGACCGCTTGTTACGGTTGAAAGATCTTAGTCTTGTTTTCCCTTTTCTTATTGTGGTTTGATCATTGATTGTTATTTCACGTGTTTATGTGAAAGCTTTTAATTCAAAGATAGTGTATACACTTTTACAACTTTACATTTGATTATGTTTATAAATATAAATTTACAAATAAAACGCTAATTACAATTATTTACGGATATATATCACTTAATCCAATATAAACTTTTAATTTATAATTAAGAGGTCAAAATATATAATAGCTTTCCTCACTCTGTAAAGTTATTGTGGTCACAATTCACCCCCTGAAGATCCAAAATTCACGCCTGTTGAGAACCCCTGGTGTATGATGTCTCTCGGGACAGCCATATTATTATGATCCCCTAGCAGGTGATAAGGTCAGCCGTTTACCGGCTTTTTGTTTGATCGGTGATTCTACAAATTCCACATTAGGAGTCTTATATATTGCCTAAATCAAGTGCATTTCGAAAAGGGATCTTTAACGAGTACCTCACATAGTACAGTCTAAGGAATTGACGGCTTAACGTCCTCTCCGAGGGACGACATACTCAGATTTATTTAACTCTTGCGTGAATAAATCGAGTCAGGTGGGGATCGAACCCTGGACCTACCAGTCTGAGGAGAGCACATTAACCACAGAGCTAACTGGGCTCCTGACAGTCACAGTAACATAAGGGGTAGTAATGGAGGGATTAAGCGCCTCTAACACTCAACTCTGACTTTCGGCCTTCGTGAGGCTCCTGACAGAGGTTTCGGCCTAACCGGGCTCCTGACAGTCACAGTAACATAAGGAGTAGTAATGGCGGTATTAAGCGCCTCTAACACTCAACTCCGAGTTTCGGCCTTCGTGAGGTTATAATGTTAACCTGCTATATGCAGGGACAAACGAAAGAGGAGGAGAAGGTGACCAGGGGCTGGGCCTGACCACTTTCGTTTCACATCCGTATAACTTCCCAAATCCTCTCCTCTTATCCCGGCCCCAATCCAAGGGGTTATGCGAGCCGTGCCGAAGCATGGATAATACAGGGGTTTCTGTATTATGAACGGAGCCTGAAGGGCACTAGGCGACCCCCTTGAGTAAATAGCCTTACTCCGGTATATGGTACCCTGTTGGAGCAGACAAAATACCACTGATAGAGCTTCAGGGATTACCTCCTGTATGAATACTAAAGAGAAAGAAGTCCGGAGACCATCATCTGGAAGCGCAGAGGGTCTAAAAGCGCTAACTAGTGGGAACCAACCTCCCACAAGTGTACCTAAAGACTCGAAAAAGACTGTCCCAAAGAAGGAGAAAGGAAGTCACTTTCTCTTGAAAGGTAGGGAGCCTGAATGGGCATTATCAAATATGGTTTGTGTAGATTCTGCAAAGAGGAAAAGACACCGTTGCACCTGCTGACTGACTATCAGCCAACTTTGCTACACAGAGGTAGGTGCTTAGGGACACTCAACAAAACCATAAAAAAACTTTTACCGCTGGAACCAGCAAAAGTGCTGAGCTCCTTGGAGGTGTCGAAGCTAACTGCTGGGGTACTTTAGTACAGAAGTTTTTTTTTTTAAGATGCAGTACTAAAGTCGCCCTCAAATAATAATAATAAACATCATAATCTAAAGCCAAGTAAAAAACGTGGAGTCGTCTAAACCAGCGGTGGTCCATGAAGAAAAGGGATAAATAAATTATTATTACTAATAATCGCATTTTTTTATATCTATATATAAACTTCGTGAGTTTGTTTGTTTGCAATCAACAATAAATAAAAATAAGTAATAAATACATTTATTAGAAGTAATATTTATATATTATAAGTAATAAATATATAAAATTTATTACCTGAATAATGCTAAATAAAAGATAAGTATCATATATTCCCAAAATTGGAGCCAGGGTAGCAAGTGTCTTGCGTGCTCGACGATGACAGTACTGCAAATGTATTATATATAAATGCAACAAATTTTTTTTTTTAAATTTAATATTTGCCTAATATAAACATTGGTATTAAACTAAAGGCATGGAGCCAGAGTAGCCCACTGCTTTGCGTGCTCACCGATGACAGTAGGACAAATATATTAAATATAAATATAACAAATCAAATTTTTGAATATAAAATTTGAGTAATTTAAACAATTGTGATAAAGTAAAGAGGCCTGCGTGCTAACTGATGACAGAAGTGCAAAGTATTATAAATAAATGCAACAAATATATAATAAACTACTAAATTAGAGGTTAAAAATGAATAATTTTAGAAACAAACTTGAACACAACTGTCAGATAAAATACGAATGTTCCAAGGTAATATTATAAAGACACATTCATTTCATTATTTGTTATTTTATGTTAGGAAAATAAATTGAATATTTCAATTTACAAATTTTGTTTTTTTTTTTAAAATATATTTGATGGTGTATATAAAGTGAATTGATGTTTTATTTAATTATGTCATAAAATTTTTTTTTTATTTTTAAATGATTTTTATTTTGCTAAATATACTTTTTGTGTATATACATATCTTGAATCATGTTAAGAATACTATATCAAAAGCTTGGGTCATATAAGAATCTGTTTCCGTGCCTTAATAACAAGAAACAACAATTAACATTATCCCTGTCAATCATGTTCAGTGAATTTATTTCAATTCCTATTGTTATAATTTCTGAGAGACACAAAGGGTCAGGGGTTGTCTAGATAACGCCCCATATTTGGCTTGTATCTGTTTCTTACAAAATTTCTCCAGTTACCGGAATTCCTTCCTCGTCTCTTCATTAAAACTAAAAAACAGATACAAGCCAAATATGGGGAGTTATTTAACAATATATGTTTAAATGAAGAACTGCTTCCAACTTTTACAAATATTTCATAAACATAAACAAGAAGACAAAAATTAACGAAACTTATCAAAAATTAAAAAAATTTTAAAGCTACGAAACCTTCACGTCTTGAATGTTTACTCTCCAATATCAAAAACGAATATATAGTCCGGAGTTTTAGTTTTTTAATTGTTTTTTTAATTCAAATAAAATTAAATATTTTATTTAAAAAAAATTAAATTTGTTACATTTCTATTTATTTAAAATAAAATTTTTTTTTCTATATTCAAAAGCTAATAGACCCATAATGAGTGAGAAATAGTAAGTGAATATTTTGCACTTTTTTGGAAAAACTTATGATGAAATAACTAATCGAAAATAGTGATGATGCATTTAATAATGACCTGATGAGTGAATCAGACTTATCAGAGCATCTACAGTCATCGTCAGGCAGCATCAGAAAGAACATTCAAGTAGGAGGAGAAAAGAAAAAAAACGAAAAAATATCAAGACATTATTATTCAGACTACCTGAAATTGGGATTTGTTGAAAGCTACTACCTGAAATCGGGATTTGTTGAAAGCTGCTACCTGAAATTGGGATTTGTTGAAAGCTACCTGAAATTGGGATTTGTTGAAAGCTACCTGAAATTGGGATTTCTTGAAAGCTACCTGAAATTGGGATTTCTTGAAAGCTACCTGAAATTGGGATTTCTTGAAAGCTACAACCTGAAATTGGGATTTGTTGAAAGCTACCTGAAATTGGGATTTCTTGAAAGCTACCTGAAATTGGGATTTGTTGAAAGCTACCTGAAATTGGGATTTCTTGAAAGCTACCTGAAATTGGGATTTGTTGAAAGCTACCTGTAATTGGGATTTGCTGAAAGCTACCTGAAATTGGGAATACTGAAAGCTACCTGAAAACATTTACTGTACTTTTTTTCCAAATCCACATTACTGGTCCATGAACTTGTACAGATTGGCAATGACTTGTCTACACTCAAACTTAAGAAAAACGTTTCAACCAAGTTATCGACGTTTATTCATTTAACTGAGAGGTTGAAAAACGGTGTTTCCCTTGCAGATCCATAAAACTAAATACATGGATGGTTTCGAAACAAATAAAATAAAATAAAATTGATTTTTTTTTTTAAAAAAAAAAAAGGAAAAGTTTATATCCCAAACATTTTATTTCTAAAATAATAAAAAAATACTATAATATTTTACAAAAATTTAAAAGATAATAAATAAAAAAAAAGATCAACATAACATCTTAAAAAAAAAAAATTGATATAGATTCTCCAACATTGATTCTTTAAATATTAATTTGATTATTGAAGATTACATCTAAAGTTAATAAATTCTGACTATAAACCGAAATTTTGTCGAAATTTCTTCGGCATTTCCAAGGCTTATTGAAAGAACGAGTAAACGCATTAGCCACATCTCTTCTCTTTGTAATATATAAATAAACTGTAACACTGTGAAATAAACTGTGATTTTATAAAATAAAATAAACTGTAATACATAGACTGAAACATAACAAAGACTCACTTTTCAATATTTCGACCGTAATGGCGGTCGTCCTCAGGAGAAGAAGTGAATTGACGGAGGGACGACAGTCAACTAAATTTTATATATATATTTATATATAAGCTCAAAAACGAAGAAAAGCAACTCAGAGAGAAAGAGACACACTTACAAACTCAAATTTAAAAAATTAAAATTTGAGTTTGTAAGTGTGTCTATTTCTCTGCGTGTTGCTTTTCTTCGTTTTTGAGCTGATTTGTGTCCAGTTTGGATCGTTTTTTCGAATTTTGAGTGAAATATATATATATACTTTTTCGTTGGAAATACGATCCGAAACGGATAAATATAGTTCAATGTAGAAAAAGAAACATAGAGGAATAAAAAACATACACTTAAGAGTCTCACTTGGAGCAGTGCGCTTGGTTTTTCTCTCTCTTATCTCTCCTGAAGACGGTTCAAACCGACAATTAGAGACTCATTAAGTGTGTGTTTTTTATTTCTCTTTGTTTCTTTTTCTACATTGAACTATATATATATAAACTAGAATTTTCAAAACAACACACAGAAATGAAATCAATGAAACTCACTACTATATTTCGATATCCTCGTCATCAGGAATAGATGTGAATCACTCCAAAGGCTGATAACGACTGGCTTGAGTTCACAAAAGAAGCACTCAAACAGTGTAGCCAACTTTCGAAGGGAGAGGAGACAAGGAAGATCTCAGAAATAAAAATTAAATGAATGAAAATATTTAATATAACATGAAAATTAAAAACTATTAACAACTTGTAAAAAAAAAACCCCAACTAAAAATTAAAAAATGAAAACTGAGTAAGTAAAAAGAACTAAAATCAATTAAAGGAAGAATTAGCGATTGAGGTTAAGCCCAGAAGCAGATCTACCACCCAGAAGACTAATAAGTGCTTCTTTTGAAGCTCTCAGAGTGACTTTCGAATTAATCATCTCAGTCTGCTTAGTACCTGATTACTAAGCACATACTAACTAAAAGCACACACTTACAGCCTCTAATTTTGGGTTTGAACCGTCTTCAGGAGAGATAAGATAGGGAAACCAAAGCGCACTGGTTCAGAGACGGTTGAAGACTGTTTTAACTTCTCTATGTTTCTTTTTCTAAATTGAACTATATTTGTCCGATTCGGATCGTATTTCCAACGAAAAAGTATATATATATATACCAATTAAAATAAGCAGTGACATATAAACTGAAACACAACAAAGACTCACTTTTCAATATTTCTACCGTAATGGCGGTCGAAATATTGAAAAGTGAGACTTTGTTGTGTTTCAGTTTATGTGTCACTGCTTATTTTAATTGTTATCTGTCCTGCCGGACCGTTTTTCGTGTATCATGGTATATATATATATATATATATATATATATATATATATATATGACCAAGAGCAGCTACTTTAAACTTTTACTGTATAATGTGTCTTAATACCAACTCCAAAGACTAATAATTTTCTTTTTTTTTTTTAATTAATCACCCCGAAGATGACTGGAAGCCAGTCGAAACATGTCGGTTCCAACTTAATTAACATTCTCCAACGTTTAGATGAAGGAAAGAAGAAGGTATTCAGAAACCTTGAAAAACTAGTGAAGAAAATGACATCAGCGAAATACGGTCAGCTGTTCAACGAAATATATATATATATATATATATATACTTATTTTCTTTTTTATCGAGGTTTGGACTTGCTTCAAGCAATGCAACACTTTTAAGCCGATGTTTCATCTATATTTACAGACATCTTCAGGGCTACATCAATACAGAATTTAATTACAATATCATGAGAAATATTTATAAATTAAATATTATTATTATATAATGAAATAATGTAACTTATAAGCAAGTTTTCATGATATTGTAATTATGTTCTGTCTTGTTGCAGCCCTGAAGATGTCTACAAATATAAATGGCTTAGAGGTGTTGTATTGTTTGAAGCTAGATGAAACATCGATAAAAAAAAGAAAAACAGTGTTATTATACATAATTAAAGTTACAACCAGAAAACACAAAAAAAGAGACTAACACTCACGTGTTCTCGATCATTTCGAGGATAACTTGAATAGCTCCTCCAGTATGCCTTGATAATATCAAACACATTTCGGTGAAACATCCGCTTGCAATCAGAAATTATTAATTTTGGACCTAATCCTCAATAACTAAATTAATATTTTTTAAAAAAAGATTTAGATCTTTATAATATTATTAGAATATTGTGCCAGATGTTTTAATACTATTATTAAATTATTCTATAAAAGGGTAATAATATTATAATTAAATTCAATTATAATAATAATTAAATACGTAATAATGACTGGAACAATTAGCATCAATGATGATACATTTTATTCTTTAATTGAGTAATAATAATTATAACTAAATTGAATTATATTAATAATTAAATACGTAATATTGATTGGAGTAATTAGCATCAATGATGATACATCTTATTCTTTAAACAAATAATAATATTATCATTAAATTTAATTATGATAATAATAGGATATGTAAGATTGACGGGAGCAATTAGCATCAATGACGATGCCCCAGACACTATACCTCAGTCATTCTTAATAATACTAAAACTTAATACATTACTGCAATACTCCTATTCAAGAGACAGGAGGTAAATGGTATGAAGTAAATATACTATATACATTGTTCATAATGCTACTATCGTTTGGTATAACTAACATTAGAACATCATTCAGTTGCTTTTGATAACAAAGTGACAAGGATAAATACAATACAAGCGTAAACATCAATAATCAAATAATATTCTCTATTTTCATGATCTTTGTAAAATTCTTACAGTTCATTAATTATTGATAATAATTATCATTATTATTTATTGATATCATTAAACAACAGCCAAATAATATACTGTACTTTAATGATCTGTGTAAAATTTTTACAGTATTGTTAATTGTTGATAATTATTTTCATTAATTATTGATACTGTAATGATCAGAAATAGAATTAAGGTGAATAAATTTAATTAACAAAATTTAAACTAACGGGCAGTGATTTGACTTAAAAAGCTAAGTGGAAACATCGGGCGGTAAAAAATCAATAAAGACATCATCAAAATCAATAAAGACATCATCAAAATCAATAAAGACATCATCAAAATCAATAAGGGTTCGACATAGGAAAACCCTTAATCAATTGCAACATTTTTCCCATTTGGCTCTTAAGTCGACTCTAGTGTTGTTTAATAACAAAATATAGACTAACGGAGAAAAGGTACTTGCAAACGATAGCAAATATCGTATTATTGTAAGAATTGCCCAAATCAACCCCTAAAGTCCATCATCCCTTGCGTCCAAGACTACCATAGACTAAAAGATTACAAAAAGAAAAAAAAAGAAGCAATTTCTAAAAATATGCACAATCTAATCATTAAAAAAAATGTAAATTTGTTTAATAATTTGAAAAAAAAAATATTTTTTCTCCTGCTAAGTCTATTATCAGAAAAAACATCCTCCAGTTGCTAATGGTCAACTGGCAATGAATCAAATAAATAATTAGCTGTGCCTGTAATTGTATGGTATTTACTCATTCTGAGGTAAAATAGATAAACAAACAAAAGTCTCCACACAAATCAAGTTTTATTCAACAACAACAACGCCTTTCAAACACTTTGTGTTTCCTGATGATGACCACAAAGTGTTCGAAACGCGTTGTAGTTGGTGAATAAAACTTCATTTGTGTGGAGGCTTTTGTTTGTTTATAAATTTTATCTTAGAAATCAACTAAAGTCTACTAAAGAATTAACAGGAAAAATTTATTTTTTATCTATATTCTTTTCTTTTTTGGGAAATTTCATTAAATATTTTATTGCTCTCCGTATTTAGATTGAAAAACAACATATTAAAATCATTAGTTGTGCAATCCGTAATTGTGTGGTATTTACTCATTCTGAGGTAAAATGGATAAACAAACAAAAGTCTCCATACAAATGAAGTTTTATTCAACAGCAACAACGGGTTTCGAACACTTTGTGTCCATCATCAGGAAGACACCAAGGATGTGGTGCTGACGGGTTGGTCCAGTGAAAACAACCTGCAGATTTAGTTGTTTTCACTGGACCAACCCGTCAGCACCACATCCTTGGTGTCTTCCTGATGATGAACACAAAGTGTTCGAAACGCGTTGTTGCTGTTGAATAAAACTTCATTTGTGTGGAGACTTTTGTTTGTTTATCCATTTACCTCAAAACATATTACAAATTGATTATAATGCATGCATATTGTTAGTGCCACAGAGGTTAGTAAATAAGATATTATTATCGACCGTCATACCTCGTCTATCACTGTTGGGGCAACTTTATCAGCGATAGACGAGGTATGACGGTTCATAACAATGACTTTTGATTTCCAACTTAAAATCTGCAATTATAAAAAAAAACGTAAAAAATTTTTCTCTTCAAGGCTAAAGGGGTAAAATGTTACAATCGATTTAAGAAGTCAAAAAGGTTAATTTATGTAAGTTATTGATGGATCATTTTACTCTGAGAATACTATTTCCCCCATGCTCTAGAACAGTGTTTCTCAAACTTTTTTAAAGTATTGCCCCCTTAAGACACCATTTGATTTGCCACCGCCCCCTCAAGAATTTAATTCTATAATATACAATATTTTTTAAGTTTCCAAATGTATTACATGTAATTAAGTTCTAAGATACAGAAAAATGTAAGATAAACTCAAACATTGTTTAAATTTATTTTTTTTTTTGTTGACAAGAATTTAATTTACACAAACAAGTTTATAAAACGAACAGAAATTTTCAGTGCCATTGTCTGTCGTGTGGACAGCGCATTAAGGCAGTTTATCATTCGTACATAACGGTAACATGTCGTATCTAGAGACATATTTGACTATGTATCTTTCATTAATTCTTCAGAAATAATATAATTTTCTACGAGCCGCAAATAACTCTTCACTCCAACGAAACTCACCTGTTGACTGACGGTGCTTACTCGGTTATTACATCCAACAATATGGAAAACAAGAACAGTCGCAGGTTTCCCCGCGTGCCATACACAAAGACTGCAGTGTGAGTCCTCCTAGTCATAGAACAAGTAGTAAATAGAATTCTTTCAACCTATTTAATACTTAAATAACTCTATATTCAACCTCTCTTGTATGTTTAATGCCCCCTTCTGTATATTCGAAACCCCTCATAAAAGGCGGCATTGCCTACCGCCCCCTTGAACTTCTTTAACGCCCCTAAGGGGGCGGTATGGACCACTTTGAGAAACACCGCTCTAGAATGATACCTTATGGTGACAAATATCATGCTGATAAAGCAACATTACTGTTATTAACAATAACAAATTCTTACATTCTATATTCAAACATAAGAAAAACGTTTCAACCGAGTTATAGACGTTTTATCCCATCATTCCATTAAGAGAGAGGCTGAAAACGGTCATTCCCTTTCAGATCTACGAAACTAAACGCATGAAGTTTCAAAACAAAGTACAATTTTTTTTGTAACAAAAAAAAAGAAAAAAATTATATCGCAAACATTTCATTTTTAAAATAAAAATACTGTCATAATATTTTAAAAATTTAAAAAGCGAATAAATAAAAAAAGAACAACACATATTAAAAAAACATTGATATAGCTTCTCCAGCACTGAGTCTTTATAATGTCTTATTAATTAATTAGAAAGATTAATTAGATTAAATTAATCAAGATTCATTTCATTTGAATGTTCCCATTTTCTGTGTTTTCTTATTAAACTTGCTGATAGAAAAACTTCCTTACATGTTTTACAAACATATCGACGCTTTCTTATAGAACAGCCATGAATCTTGCACTCATACGTATGATCATGATTAACATGCATTAACATTAACATTAATAATGATATTATTAATATCATTCAGTTCCAGGCTAGGTCCTAGGTGAAAAAGGGGGTGTTTTAGTTGGTAGTCTGGTTCATACTGGGAGCCCAGCACTATGTGCGTAAATGCATTTCACCTCCTTACCAAAAAAAATATCATTAACTATTAATAAAATAATATTCTCTATTTCCATCATTTCTGTACAATTGTTACAGTGTCATTAATATTTGATAATTATTATTATAGTAGGATAACAAGTTAATGAAATGGTCTCCACATATAAAAATTTAATGGTATAAACAACGCTTTTACATGTGGAGACCATTTCATTAACTTTTTACCTTACAATGAGTAAATACCACATCATAACTGTTTGCACTACGTTAGAATTATTATTATCATCACGAATAATTGATACAATTAACCAACAATCAAATAATAACCTCTATTTTCATGACCTCTGTACAATTTTTACACTATCATTTATAATAATTCTTATCATTAATATTTTTGATTATTATTATCATGAGTTATTGATATCATTAACTATCAATCAAATAATATCCTCTTATTTTCATGATACTTTTACAATTTTTACATTATCATTATTTTTGATATCATTAACCATCAATCATGTAAAAGCGTCAATTTTCATGATACTTTTACAATTTCTACATTAACATTAATTATATATTATTGATATCATTGACCAACAATCAAATAATATACTCTGATTTTCATGATACTTTTACAATTTTTACATTATCATTATTTTTGATATCATTAACCATCAATCATATAAAAATCGTCTATTTTGATAAGACTTTTACAATTTTTTTTACATTAATATTAGTTACTGACAAAGCATTATTATTGCATTAATATGCTTCCTTACGATATGCCTTCTTAGCTTGTATTTATGAAAAGATTTGTAAGTACAGTGAAAGCAAAAAAACTTGGCTCTGTTATCGTTATGCTTTCTACGATAATGTGCATACAGGTATCGTTTACACGTTGTCACATGATCGCATTGTTTACATTTAAATATCTGACTGTTATGTTTACATTCAATGTGATCTTGGACGCTTCTTTTTTGAACTGATTCAAAAGGACATAAATCACAATAATATGTTACTTTAAATGGATCATGAACAGTATAAACATGACTTTGAAACTTCTCACTGTTTTTACAAACTTTTTTACATTCTAAACATTGAAATTCCAATTGATTCATATGTATTACATTTAAATGACTAAAATAAACATCTTTCTTATTTGTTGTAAAACTACAAACAGTACAACTAAACATAATTTCATTTGAATGTTCCCATTTTCTATGTTTTCTTATTAAACTTGCCGATAGGAAAACTTTCTTACATGTTTTACAAACATATCGACGTTTCCGCTTATTTCCTATAGAACAGCCATAAATCTTGCATTCATCTGTATGATCATGATTAACATGCGTGCATAAATACCTGTTTGAATAAGTTCTATAAATCTTTTTTAAATTGCTATAATACATATGATATTTTAAATTAACTTTATTTGTTTTCCTACTGTTTCTATCCCTATTATAGAAGTCTTCCGGACTCGGAGCATGAAATCTTCTTACATGTGATTTTAAATTACGCACGCAAACAAACACTTTGTTTGGGCAGAAGCCGCAAGGTAACTGGCGTTGATTGTGACTAGCTTCGTAATGAGCCATCATTAACTCACTTTTCTTACAAACATGATTACAAATTTTACATTTTAATAATCTTCCTTTAAATGAAACAACTCTTTCAACAACATCATCAACAATGACATCAGCAGTTGTTGGAAAACAACCCATATAGTTGTAATACTCACACATATGTTGTTCCCAGTCGTTTACTTCAATAAACTCCTGATGACAACAGTAACACTTTAACAAGTCTTCATCATTTCCATCTTCATTCTTCATCATATCGGTAAAAGAACTGTTTACATCAATATCATTGATACGCCTTATAGAAACTACATCTTCATTAATACCAGAATCACATATGTATTCATTTGTTGATGCTTTTGTATTTATATATTTGTTCATTTCAATTTTGTTTGAACAAACTGAACTATTATTTACTTCTGTTTTTGTTGTTGTTGTTGTTGGATTATCATCATCACCTTCTACTTCTATTTTGACCATGCAGGCGTCCATTAAGTGTTCATTATAAATAAACTCTTCTTCTTCATCATCTTCTTCTTCTTCTTCATCAGCACAATGTTCTGCTCTTAACGCACGCTTGTCTGTTTGCTCTTTCTCATATCTAGTGGGATCGCTTTCTTCCTTGATTACTTTGCAGCTTATGCGTTGAATGATGATATCATTATATTTAATTTCATCCATCCTTCAGTTTTCACCTATAAATATATAACAAAATTAAAACCTCTTAAAATGATATATAATAATGACAAGCACTACCTATGATGACAGTTTATAGACTACCATACGACTCTTTGGAGTTGGGTCGTCCCCCTCCGAGGAGGGAATTCCCGTTACTCCAGGATCAGAGGTTGCAATGATAGTTAATTTGGCAAATCAGGACCCCATTATAGGGCGTCTTGGTACATAATGAGACTGAAAATGGAGAGATTAAAAATCTCTCGTTGGCTAAAAGCCACCTGGATGGTATAAGTTCCAGACGGAGTAGATCCATAGATTTGTCTTTCGAATATATAAGGGCACGAGATGGGTATCCATTCTTCCTCACTCTGAGTAGCCCATCAAAAGCCGAAGCGTCTATTAAAACAACTACCAGTATTCCAGCCCACTTAGCTGAGAGCTGTGGTCCGTTCCTACTGGTCAAGGTTTGGGGCTCTAGCTCCACGGTATGCTATGCAGGCATCCACCCGAGAAGTTACTGCTTCTCACACAGCGACAGGTGAGAACCAACAGTCACTATAAGTATTCTAGCCCACTTAGCTGAGATCGTGGTCCATTCCTACTGGTGATGGTTTGGGGCTCCAGCTCCCAGGTATGCTAAGCAGGCATCCGCCCGAGAAGTTACTGCTTCTCACACAGCGACTACAAGGGTCTACCCAACTTGGGTGAGAACCAACAGCCACTACCAGTATTCTAGCCCACTTAGCTGAGATCGTGGTCCGTTCCTCCTGGTCAAGGTTTGGGGCTCTAGCTCCCCGGTATCCTAAGCAGGCATCCTCCCGAGAAGGTACTGCTTCTCACACAGCGACCACAAGGGTCTACCCAACCTGGGTGAGAACCAACAGCCACTACCAGTATTCTAGCCCACTTAGCTGAGATCGTGGTCCGTTCCTCCTGGTCAAGGTTTGGGGCTCTAGCTCCCCGGTATCCTAAGCAGGCATCCTCCCGAGAAGGTACTGCTTCTCACACAGCGACCACAAGGGTCTACCCAACCTGGGTGAGAACCAACAGCCACTACCAGTATTCTAGCCCACTTAGCTGAGATCGTGGTCCGTTCCTCCTGGTCAAGGTTTGAGGCTCTAGCTCCCCTGTATGCTAAGCAGGCATCCTCCCGATAAGTTACTGCTTCTCACACAGCGACCACAAGGGTCTACCCAACCTGGGTGAGAACCAACAGCCACTACCAGTATTCTAGCCCACTTAGCTGAGATCGTGGTCCGTTCCTCCTGGTCAAGGTTTGGGGCTCCAGCTCCCAGGTATGCTAAGCAGGCATCCTCCCGAGAAGTTACTGCTTCTCACACAGCGACCACAAGGGTCTAACCAACCTGGGTGAGAACCAACAGCCACTACCAGTATTCTAGCCCACTTAGCTGAGAGCTGTTGTTCGTTCCTACTGGTCAAGGTTTGGGGCTCTAGCTTCACGGTATGCTATGCAGGCATCCACCCGAGAAGTTACTGCTTCTCACACAGCGGCCACAAGGGTCTATCCAACCTGGGTGAGATCCAAACAGCCACTACGAGTCCAACCTCAGTTGGTGGGATGGAGAGAAAACCTCTCCAAGGGCCCTAGCCACCCATAGTACCGACTTATTTTAAGAGTTTCGGATCAAACTCCGGACCAATGGTCCTACTAAACCTGGTCAGCTGCAGATAGGGGGTCAGTGGCCCTTGTAGCCCCCGGTTCGAAGAACCACGTGGAAAATAAAGCCAATACAACCTGTGGTATAGCTGCATGGCCCCACTAGGGGCGGACTTCAAATGATACATCAAAGCTGTGGAGTTGAAGCAACTCCACAGAAGTAGTCGCCATTAAAGGCATAAAAGTACGCAGCTAAAATTAAAAAAATACTAATTTTATTGATTTGATATTTACCTGCTTGAGTAAATTTTGAAGGATTATTATCAGTTTTAATGTTTTTATAGCAAGTCACACACTTCTGAAAAAAAAAGAAAAAAACACATTAAATTCTATTCCAAATAATAGAATAGTAATGGTAAACAATGTGAACATCATTTAAATGCATTTTTACACTTCATTTGTTTGTGCATCACTTGATTTAGTCACTATTCGAATGAATTGGATGAACAAAATCGATATCTCGGTTTTGATTGTCTTATTTATAGATAAAATATGAACTACATATAATTAGCTGCGCACTTTTATGACTTTTATTGTGACTTTAAACATCGTTAGATTGAATTAGATGAAAAATATCAAAATCATGATTTGATTTTGATTGTGCCCATACTGATAAGGTGTACGGAGGATCAAAACAGTATCGGAGGAGGCCCAACTAGTATCCGTCCATATTTCTTCGACATAATGAATCAATTTCTGGATCGTTTGAGATGTTTCCTATGACATATTTCAGTGAAATACTGTTGAATTAGTTTCTGTCTGATCGTTTACTTCAGGAATGCAATAATGTTCAGTTCAAATCAACCGTTTGTTTAAAACAAGCCTATATTAAACTAAGACAATTTTATTTAAACTAGATAGAATAGTTTTATCCAATAGAATATTAACTACAAAAATCTGGAGTGGCCTACACTCAACTTTACTATAAGTAAGCTTAATATCAAACTTCTTTGGTATCTAATACATAACTCATTTAAGCTTAACGTAAACATCTAAATGGGAGTTGTTTATTAGTCTTTCATTCCTGAGGTAGTACAGATAGTGATTGATTGACTTATCAAAATATAAGGTTATTTTTGCACATCACACAGCTTATGCAAATAATCTCATATACATATATGTATAACTACAGCAGTAATTATATTTTTAAAAAGCCAAAGTGAACGTTACTTGATACAAAATAATCTCCTATAAGAGAACATGGCTTTTGTTCAAATAGCTAGTGGATTTCTTACATCTTTTACTTGACCTCCTTCTACATTGAATATTTAAGTGAAATTTTCAAATTTAAAACGGGAAAATAGTCTTATTTTCTCTGAAAAACATCATAAACATCGAAGAAACAATGTCACTTTAAGATAATTTATAATTAAGGATGTACTATAATTACATTTATTAATCTTCAAACGAAAGATTTCAATCTTGAATTATGTTTTACATTTTTGGTCTTTTATAGAATTATTATACTGGGAATTTAGCTTCTTAGTATTTAATAAAATAATTTACCTTCCCTTTTGTCAAAATCATATATACAAATTTTCTCTGAGCGAGTGTTATCTTTTTCCTGCCTGCTGTACTCTGTTATAAGGTTGCTATGAATATATATTGAGAAAAATTATATTAGTAATTAGCCAGTTTACATACTCAAATCAAAGTCAGCTATTCAGTATAACTTAAAACTATTACAGTTTGGAGCTTCTAATTTTTGAAAATAATAAATATGAACTATTAGACTGGAATAGTGACAAAACTGGATACCAACAAACATATCCATGTTTCTCAACAAAATAAGTCCTCTTTCTTGAGGAAAGAGTCCATTCGTCACATTTCAATATCATGGAAAGGTACTACAATTCACAAAGTTAAAGTAATTATAACTGATATTAAGTTTTGCTGAAGAGTGCAATACATAGATTTATTAAAGCATTTTGTGAGATAAATCCATCATGCCATGGAACACAAATGAAATTTATTAATGTTTATTGACGGTGATTTTTTTACATGTAAAAATATTATTCCTCTTATATCTCATATAAGTCAATAAATTATTTAAATTTTTCCTTTTTTAAATATCAATTTCATCTCAGAAGATTCGCTCAAAAAATTTCCAAGTTAATGTAAACATTGTAAAAAAATCAAAAATTCAACAAGTATAGCAGGTGATCCCTTAGTCCAGGATAAACAAACAGTTTTTATAGCTTTATTGCTCTTTGCAGTGATTGAAATTTCATGCATTTTTTACTTTACTATAAGTAAAGTATAGTGATCATGAAAAAATTCGATCTCGAGATTTTGACGGAATTATATGTTTTGAGGTCCCAAAAGTCGTTTTATGAAGTTTTTTCGATGATGTCTGTGTGTGTGTGTGTGTGGGTGGGTGGGTGGGAAGACATTTTTGGTCTTTTATAGAATTGTTATACTGGGAATTTTATGGCTTCTTAGTAATTAATATAATTTTCCTTCCCCTTTATCAAAAATCATACATACCATTTTTTCTGAGCTAGTGTTATCTTTTTCCTGCCTACTGTACTCTGTTATAAACAAGCTATGAATGTATATTGAGAAACAATATATTAGTAATTAGCCAGTTTACATACTCATACTCAAAGTCGAAACCAGCTATTCAATATAATTTAAACTTTTATAGTTGGGGGCTTCTAATTTTTGAAAATAATAAATATGAACTATCAGACTAGAATAGTGAAAAAACTGGATATTTCTCAACAAACATAAATCCTCTTTCTTGAAAGGAAGAGTCCATTCGTCACATTTCAATAACATGGAAAGGTACTACAATTCATAAAGATAAAGTAATTATAACTGATAGCGTGGTAACAAGAAATGCTAACACACTCACTCACCCACCCACACACACAGACATCATCGAAAAAACTTCATAAAACGACTTTTGAGACCCCAAAACATATAATTTCGTCAAAATCTAGAGATCATATTTTTTCACGATCACTATACTTTACTTATAGTAAAGTAGAAAAGTAGCTGTCTCCAATGAAAATTTCGAAAAAGATTAAGCGTAATCTGACTGAAGTCAGATCTCTATGGTTTGACGTAGTTCTAATTATGCTATCCTGATATACACATATAAACTTAACATAGAGCGCTAACCGCGTGGCATGGACCTTCAAATACCAGTTCTGCAATGGACCCCTGGGGGTCCATCCAGTAATCCTCCATGGACTCCTGGGGGTCCATCCAGTAATCCTCCGTGGACCCCTGGGGGTCCATCCAGTAATCCTCCATGGACCCCTCGGGGTCCATATAAACCACTGATATACAATAAGACTAAGGACTATTATTGATTAGGCACATTATTAAAGATAATAACCTCAAATAAATTACAATAAAATATTAACAGATTATATTATCTAATATTTCTCTCTATTATTAACAATAGACTAAAAAGTACAAGCTGGATTAATTGCAAATATAAAGTAATTATCACCTTTTTCATAATTAACTCATTACCTAATTACAACTAATGGATATTACATACTACTAACTAATAATTTAGAAAAATTTTGAAGGTTTTTATTTGCCGTTACTCATAATAGCATACTTTTATATGTAAAAATACTTAATACTTTTATTGATTTTTTATTTACCTGTTTGAGTAAAGGTTGAAGGATTATTATCAATTTTAATGTTTTTTTTAGCAAGTCACACCCTGCTGAAAAAAAAGAAAAAAACACATTAAATTCTATTCCAAATAATAGAATAGTATTGGTAAACAATGTGAACATCATTTAAATGCATTTTTACACTTCATTTAGTCACTATTCGAATGAATTGGATGAACAAAATCAATATCTCGACTTTGATTGTCGTCATACTGGCAGGATGTACGTTATTTGGCTAAAAATACAGTATGGATCCCGAACTGTTATCAAGGCCCAATTAGTGTCGATATTGATGTGATAATATAAATCGATTTCTGAATAGTTCGAGATGTCTGCCATGACATATTTCAGTGGAATTCTCTTGAATTAGTTTCTATCTCATCCTTTACATCAGGAATGAAACAATTTTTATTGAAATCATTCGTATATTAAACTAAGAGATTTATATTTAAAACTAGATTTTATAATAGTTTTTCTTTCAATACAATATTAATTACAAAAGTAGCAATTATCTTAAATGAAAATTTCAAAAAAGATTAGATACAATAAGCCAGCCGTATTAACCTTCAATATTTCAATTTGTCATCTATGATACTATTGCTTATCCAACTCATTTTCAATAATTCTAATAGAAATTAAATTAACTGCTGACTAATGAAACCAACACAAAAGATTAAATCAATCATTCATTATGATCAACAGTATCTTGTGCAACAAGAGGTAATAAAGTTAATACCACACTTTTCATACTTTCGTTTTAGATTTTTAGATTTCGATTTAGATTATTAAAAAAAATGTTATGCATAAAATTATTCTTATATGGGTATGTGATTGCTGTTTCCACAGGGCATTGGCTCGTAGGTAAACACGCCACCAGATTAGGATTGGAGGCGGGGGATTTTTGAAAGGCATGCCAGAACGAGGAAGAGGAAGAGAAAATTCCTCACTTTCTCTGCCAATGCCCAATGGTTTGGCTCAAAGAAGAAAAGAAGCACTAGGAGAATATTTCTTTAACAATCTTGAAAACTTAGCATCCACTGGTATCATGGATCTGTCTAGATTTATTGTTCTCTCGAGATGGTTCGAGTGGACCAGGGACGGGGGAGAATAGCCCCAAATTCGGCTTGCAGCCTATGTGTGTTCTCTCTCGGGACGGCCACTGTAACCTAACCTAACCTAACCATATATGGGTATGAATATTCCCATTATATTAAATGAAATGAACAATATGTCTTTGTTGAAACTATAATCTATATCATACATTCAGATATTAAAGTTAATTTTGAATTAAAATTCAAACAACTTTAACAGAATAAATAATAATTGTAGGGTAAAATGAGTAAATACCACATAATAACTGATTGCACTACATTAGAATAAATAGTAAGCTATCTAAACATTATATTCAATTAAATACCTCGTTAATGCTTTTAATTTTAATACGTTCAACACGTATTGTGGACCATTAAAAGTAATAATACACGACAACTAAAGTTGGGGGACTTCTAAGGGTTGTTTGGTCAAATTATTATTTTTTTCACCAGAAAACCATCAAAGAGTACAGCAACTTTCGTATATTGTTCTAATACGAGTATATAAGTATAAGATAATCAAAATTTAAAAAGAACACATAGAAAGGAAACCACTGAACTCACTACTATATTTCGATGTCCTCGTCTTCAGGAAAAGAAGTGAATCGAAATATAGTAGTGAGTTCAGTGGTTTCCTTTCTATGTGTTCTTTTAAAATTCTAGTTTATTCAGTTCGAAGAATCGTTTCTTCTAATTGTCAGTATAAGATAATTGATATAGCTTCTCGACCACTGATAATTCAACTTCACAGAAAGGGTTCTTGAGGTTTTTGGTCATAAACATTGAATTCCTGATTATATGTCGAAGTTTCACCAAAAGTTGTTTGGCATTTTCAAGGATTGTTTTAGAGGAAACACTATTTAACCTCTAATAAATGCTTTTTATCTAGCTGTATCATGAATAGTTATATGAAAAGTTATATACAATAGAGATATAGAGGTATACAATAGTTATACCTCTTTCTGAGGTAAAATGGATAAACCAACAAAAGTCTCCACACAAATGAAGTTTTATTCAACGCGTTTCGAACACTTCGTGTTCATCATCAGGAAGACACTATAATACAAATATACGAACGAAGTGTTCGAAACGCGTTGAATAAAACTTCATTTGTGTGGAGACTTTTGTTGGTTTATCCATTTTACCTCAGAATGAGTAAATACCACACAATTACGGATTGCACAACTAATGATTTAATAGTTATACCTGTAAAACAAGCCTTGAAAATGTCAAACAACTTTGGCGAAACGTCGGCATATAATCATGAGTTTAATGTTTATGGCTAAAATCATCAAGAACCTCTTCTGTGGACTATAAGTATAAGAAGATAAAAAAAGTTGTTGTTATCTATACTTATAAGTACAAAAGTACAAAATAAATGCAAATTATCAAAAATAAAAACTTTAAAATAAGTTCCATAAGGAATAGTATCATAGAAGACAAATGGAAATATTTGGGGTTAATTCACTACTGGCTTATTACACAAAATTATTTTAAATATTACATTGGTAACAACTATTTCTTTTGTAATTACTACTGTATTAGACAAAAGGTTAACAAAATCTAGTTTAAAAATAATTGCCTTAGTTTAATATACGAGTGTTTTCACTGCGAATTGTTTCACTTCTGATGTAATTGATCAGAGAGAAACTAATTGAAGAGTATTTCTGTGAAATATGTCATGGCAGATATCTCAAACGATCCAGAAATCTATTCTGGATTAGTCAGCTAAATGGCTGACAGGTAGAAACTACCACCATACTGCATTTTAACCAAAACACACACACACACACATTATCAGTATGAGCACAATCAAAATCGTTATCTTTAAACATGAACTGCATGTAATTAGCTGAGTAATCTATTTTTACAATACATAAGTAATAATCTAATGAAATCAACATACTAACTTCAAGACACCATCGAATAATAACCTCTATACTCGTACAATTGTATACGAATTATCCAGAGTTATAAATGAGGTACCACATACTGCATTTTAACCTGTCTTTTAAAAGTACACAACTGTATACAACAAAATATGTATACAAAAATACAACATCAATACAAAAATTTATACAATAGGGGTTCTGCATCTTTGTTTGATTGCCCCCCCCCCCCCCCCCCTCTAGCACCACGCCACCACAACAAATACTCCAACCCAGAACAGGGTACTTCAAAAACATAATAAGACCCGTGTAAATTTACAAAACAAATATTTGTTTTAAGCAAAATGAAAATTTTAGAATGGAATAAGTTCATTACTTTTACAAAGTGATGTAAAAAGACACAAATCTTTCTGAAAACAACAAAAAAAAAATTCCTTTATTAAAATAACATCTTATACAGCATAATGAAATAAATTGTCAAAGAAGCAGTTTTGAATATAAGAAAAAGAAAATAGAATATTATAAAATATTGGAATATTATAACATCAGGAAAATATTGTGCCTTATGTTTAAATTACTATGCTTGAGGATTCTAACGGTCAGATCTCTATGGTTTGACGTATTCCTAATTATGCTATCCTAATTATGGGCATTAGCAATGATGGTTTATGCAGGTTCTGCAAAGTTGAGGAAGAAACATCGCTGAATCTGCTGGCAGATTGTCAAGCCACTGTGCTAAAGAGAGGTAGGTGCTTCGGGACACTCAACAAAACTATAGAAGAGCTTTCACTGTTGGACCCAGCAAAAGTGCTGAGATTCTTGGAGGGTTGAAGCTAACTGGGGTACTATAGTACAGAAGGGGGGAAAGTACAATTGTTCTTAGGACGCAGTACTACAATCACCCTCAAGAAATAAATAAATAACGGTCAGAAATTTATGGTTTGATGTAGTTTTAATTATGCTATCCTGATATACACATGTAAACTTAACATGGAGCTCTAACCGCGTGGCATGGACCTTCAAATACCAGTTCTGCAATGGACCACTGGGGGTCCATCCAGTAATCCTCCATAGACCCCTCGGGGTCGATATAAACCACTGATATACAATAAGACTTAGGACTATTATTGATTAGGCACATTATTAAAGATAATATCTCAAATAAAATACAATAAAATATCAACAGATTATATTATCTAATATAAAATTCTTCCCTAATATTAACAACAGATTACAAATTACAAGCTGAATTAATTCCAAATATGTTGTAAGTATCATCTTTTTCATAATTAAGTCACTACCTAATTACCATTAATGGATATGACATACTCCTAACTACTAATTTCGAATAATTTTGAAGGTTTTTATTTTGTTACCTTATAATAATGGTAAGTAAAAGTACTTTTATACAAAAAATAATCTTTTTCAGAAAGTATAGACAATACTGCATTCTATAAAACCTCCAATCAATTCAATGAGACTAGAGTGAAAAATTGAATCAAATAAACTGGAGAATAAGTTCAGTAGCTGGTTCTATAATGTTTACATTCAATATTATTCCATTACATCAAATAAATATCACACAAAAAATACGAAATTTCAATATAAAATCCTTAAAATCTTTGTATAATCTCGTTTCTACCATCTCAAATTTTTATTCAATATATTTCGCAACACATGGATCAAAATAGGTTATTTGCATATCACAAATTACAAAATAATTATTTTATTGATTTGATATTTACCTGATGAGTAAAGCTGGAAGTATTATTATCAACTTGAATATTTCTTTAACAAGTCACACTCTTCTAAAAAATAAAAAAACGACACATTATATTCGATTCTAAATAATGTAATAGTAATGGTAAACAATGTGAACATCGTTTAAATACATTTTTACACTAGACCGTTTTGTGAAGTATTTACAATAATCATCTATGACTATCATGGAGACTGAATATGGAAGGATACATAGTACATATCCCTAAACAAGAAAAGTGCAAATTAAGTAAGTTAGATAAGTTCATTTCGTAATATAATTCAGTTAATAATGATGTACTGGTAATTAATTTACTTTAATGTTATTTACTTACTTTCTAACACATTTACATTGACTTGTCTGTAAATATATTCCTTGAGGAGGTTTCAAACAGTGTTGCCCAAACACATTGAGTTTACAAAGATTTATAAAGTGCCAACATAATCAGAGACGAAATGTTAGAAAGGAGATTGTTAATCTGTATGCCACACTATTTTTTCTTTGAAGATTACAGTAAACTATATATACTTATATATAAAATATGCTTTCACAGCAAATTCAAATCAACGTCTAAAACATAAGAAATTCAGAAATGTACCTAAGATATTTCAACCAAAACAATTGCTCTTCCTGAGTTTCGCTTTTACAAAGTATTAAGTATAACTCTGATGAAGACCAGCTGCTTCGTTTTAAAGATCTCTTAATTTCCAGGTTCAAATAAACTTTCAAATAGCGACATTTCATTTTTTTTTAATTTTTTTCCAGAATTTATTGAATAAAAAAAAACTATTAGCTTTTAATGTTCTGTACAATTAACGATGGTAATGCTAAACCTGCATTAAACTGTTTCATAAAAACGAAATTAAAATGAAAACCTGTTTAAGTAATAACCGAAACATGTTGAAAGTTTCATTTGAACATGAGAAACTGTACATACAGTTCAATGTACATAAAGAAACATAAAGAAATTAAAAAAACACACTTACAGTCTCTACTTTTCGGTTGAACCGTCTTCAGGAGAGATAAGAGAGGGAAACCAAGCGCACTTTTACAGAGATGGTTACCGTCTCTGTACCAGTGCGCTTGGTTTCCCTCTCTTATCTCTCTTGAAGATGGTTCAACCAAAAATTAGAGACTGTAAGTGTGTGTTTTTAATTTCTCTATGTTTCTTTTTGTACATTAACTGTATTTGTCCATTTCGGATCGTATTTTTTATCGAAAAAGTGTATATATATACAGTTAAATTTCTTGCCAATTGGTCTATCAATGATTTTTCGGTATAGCTTCTCGAGTTTTCTGATCTGACACTTCCATTTGTTTGGTACTAAGTGCAATAAATCTCCAAAAGATTTGCTTGTAAATTGCATTTAATTGATAAATATAATTCAAGAAATTTAACTGCGTATGTATTTACGAAGGTTTGCTACCTAATTACACTAATATATATGTATATATATATTGTAGGGTAAAAAGCTAATGAAATGGTCTCGACATATAAAAATTTAATCGTATAAACAACACGTTTCGAACTCGTAGTGTTCTTCTTCAGGCATTAACTAAAAAATACAATGACACCAGAGAGTTATATATAGTAAAAAGTAAATATAGTACAACATAAAAATAATATAGGATAAACTAAGGAAGAGAGTACTAACCTATGGGTGACTGTCTGTGGTACAACTGACTGGGAATAGGATGGACGTGGTTTCGCTCATTTTCCTTATTTTATATTATTTTTATTTTGTACTATATTTACTTTGTACTATAGATAACTCTCTGATGATATTGTATTTTTTAGTTAATCCCTGAAGAAAAACACGCGTGTTTGAAACGCGTTGTTTAGACGATTAAATTTTTATATGTGGAGACCATTTCATTAGCTTTTTACCCTACAATGAATAAATACCATATAACTGATTGCACTACGTTAGAATATATAAAAATATATATTTAATAAAAATGTATCAGGACTCGGTCAGTTTTTCAGGTTCAAATTAAACTCTCATTGCCAACGTTTCGGTTTTCATTTAAAACCTTTTTCATAGGTCTACAAAACAAAAAAAATATAAGAAATAATACAATCATTCAAAAATCAAACATACATAAAAAGCGTAATTAGATTCAAATAAGAAATTACTACAATAGAAATTTTGACAACGAGTTAGTGAGAAAACTTACAGAAGTATAAAATTTTGAAACAGAAAAACATTAAAGATTGTTTACTAATACTTAGTTTTTCTATTTCAAAATTTCACATTTTTGTAAGTTTTTTCACTAAGGTATTGTCAAAATTTCTATTGTAATTTCTTATTTGAAACTAATTCCGTTTTTTTATGTATGTTTGATTTTTGAAGGATGGTAGTATTGCTTATATTAGTAAACGTACTCGGCTTTGATGCAATCAAAAATTCTATTATACTTGGTATTCCAAAATGCCATTAGAAATTATGGAATAGTAGAAAATACCATTATTAGTACAGTTTTAAGCAAATGCATCTGTATACACCACATTAGCTGTCTGTCCTTCAGGTTTATGGAAGAACAAAGAGTTGGAACCTCTGACTCTTTGAGCAAGTAAACTACAGTTGACCATGTGAGAAAAACTTGGTCTCGCTAACTTGAATTCCTGTTAGATAAAGTTTCTTCTTGCGACTTAGTTAACTAAGCAATATATTCATATGCTCAAATGAAATTAAAATCAACTAACAAATACCTACTTGCTAAACCTGTGTACTTTCAAAATAAACATGTCTGTGAAGTTATCAAAATACAGCTTAAAGCTCCATAACTTCGCTTCTGTATTGAATTATCAATCTATTTAGAGCCTATATTTTAAGTTAGGCATACACAAATCTAGTGTAAAAGTTTCAGCTCGCTATATCTTATGGTGGCTGAGTTTATTTGTGACAAACGTTATTGCTTTAAACAACCATAACTTCGTTTCTACGTTGAATTTTCAATCAATTCAGAGCCTATATTTTAAGTTAGACATACACAAATCTACTATAAAAGTTTCAGCTTGATATGTCTTATGGTGGCTGAGTTTACTTGTGACAAATTTTTAGGGACAAACCGACAGAAATTTTTCTAAGGGTGGATTCGGTTTCTCCAATGTATGAAACGTAAAGAAAACTTGAAATCAGTCAGTTCTAAGTAATGTACAGACAAAATCATTATTTTATTTATAGGTGTATGATTATCTGTTTTGTAGGCGTTTGAAAAAGGTTTTAAATAAAACCCGAAACTTTGGCATTAGAGTTTAATTTGAACCTGGAAACTGACCGAGTCCTGATAAACTTTAATTATATATATATTTATATATATATATATTATATATATATATATATATATATATATATATATATATATATATCAATGATCAAACCACAATAAGAAAATGGGAAAGCAAGACTAAGATCTTTCAACCGTAACAAGCGGTCTTCGTCAGGTCTTGTTATGGTTGAAAGATCTTAGTCTTGCTTTCCCATTTTCTTATTGTGGTTTGATCATTGATTGTTATTTCACGTGTTTATGTGAAATCTTTATATATATATATATATATATAATAAACAAATTAAAAAGAAGATAGCACACAGATAGACACAGGAATAACTCACTTCTATATTTCGACCATCGTTGTCATCAGGAGTCGAAGAGTACCGCAGGAAGGCAGAGCGGCGACTCCTTCCGCTTTATACTTTATTTATATATATACAATCAATGATCAAACCACAATAAGAAATGGGAAAACAAGACTAAGATCTTTCAACCGTAACAACGGTCTTCGTCAGAGTCAAAAACCCCTTTTTTGACCTGGGTTTTTGACTCTGACGAAGACCGCTTGTTACGGTTGAAAGATCTTAGTCTTGTTTTCCCATTTCTTATTGTGGTTTGATCATTGATTGTTGTTTCACGTGTTTATGTGAAATCTTTTTATATATATACATACATTATATATTTTATATATATACTTTATATAATACATAAATAAATAAAATAGTAGAATTTTCTACGTATCCTAACTTTATCATTTTTATGGTATTATATAAATGGGAATGTATTCGTGTACGGTGTTTGTCTGTACGCCTTAATTGCTACTTACTAATGAGCCGTATCAAATTGATAATTAGAAATATACAATTGCTGTAATTAAATTACAGCTAGAGATCAAAGTCATCATGACTAGGCAGTTATAGCTACTTACTAATGAGCCGTATCAAATTGATAATTAGAAATATACAATTGCTGTAATTAAATTACAGCTAGAGATCAAAGTCATCATGACTAGGCAGTTATAGCTACTTACTAATGAGCCGTATCAAATTGATAATTAGAAATATACAATTGCTGTAATTAAATTACAGCTAGAGATCAAAGTCATCATGACTAGGCAGTTATAGCTACTTACTAATGAGCCGTATCAAATTGATAATTAGAAATATACAATTGCTGTAATTAAATTACTGCTAGAGATCAAAGTCATCATGACTAGGCAGTTAATTGCTACTTAATAATGAGCCGTATCAAATTGATAATTGGGCATATCTAATTGCTGCTGTAATTAAATTACGGCTAGAAATCAGTCTAATTATGTCAGGTGACTTTCGTCAAATTCTGTTTTATCTCAAGAGGAACTCAAGTGATGTCTCTGATAGCAAGCATCAAGTCATCTTACCTGTGGAACGACGTGAAATGATTAAGCCTTTTCACACATAACATGAGACTCTATCTCCAAGGAGATGAAACTGGTAATATATTTGCTCAAAGATTTCTTCACTGACTCTTTCCAAGTATCTTTACGTTGCATACATAGGAGAAATCGAATCAACCCTTAGAAAAATTTGTCTGTCCGTTTGTCACAAGTAAACTCAGCCAACATAAGATATAGTAAGTTGAAACTTTGACAGTAGATTTGTGTATGTCTAACTTAAAAAACTTAAGCTTTGAATGAATTGGAAATTCAACATAGAAGCGAGAAGTTATGGACTTTTAAAGCACAAAATTTGGTCACAAATAAACTGGGCTACCATAAGACATAGCGAGTTGAAACTTTGAAAGTAGGTTTGTATTTTCCTAGGTAGAAATTTTATTAATCTACTAAATTTAAAACGTAAAACAAATAGCTTTCTGCTACTACAAGTTTTTACTCAATATACGAGACAAAAATTCTTATGAATTGCTGCTCGTAAAGCAACTTGCTCGTACAAGGAGGCACTCGTACTACTATGTTCTATAGTACATCGATATAGTATAATATACTATAGTATTATTGAAATGAAAACATCATAACTTTACTATAAGTAAATTATAGTGATAGTGAAAAAAAATCGATTTCGAGATTTTTATCGTTTTATGAAGTTTTTTCGATTATATCTGTATGTGTATTGTTGGGTGGGTATGTATCCAAAGTTTGTTGCCACGCTACTGTTCAGAATCTTTGATGGATCAAGTTGATATTTCAGACTAAAAGAATGGCCTATTGTTTGGGAGCAATTATGCATGATACGAAAGTCACTTTTTTTGCCAAAAACTTGTTTTTAGACATTTTTTTTCTTCTAAACTACTAATTTGAAAGACTTTGAATTTTGGCATTATCTTTAAAGTTAAAAAAGCAACAAACGAAAAATAACCACAGATTTTTAAAAAAAAACAACAGGAAATATTTTTTTCTGATAAAATGCAAATATTTTGACTTATAATTCAATGTGAAAGCTTGTAAGAGTGATACAAGCTATACCATTTAACGGATCAAAATGAAACTATGCCTAAAATAGAATTTTATGTGGCGGATAAGTTGATACATTTTTTTTTTCAAAAATACATTAACCAAAGGGTATAGCGTTAGAGTAGTGTTTCCCAAACTTTTTCGAGTGACCACCCCCTTAGGTGCGTAAACCTATACTCAACACTCTTCAATAATAATCAGAATCTTAGACTAAATAACGAAATGAGTAACATTTTAATAATTAAATTAATATAATGACTAATCGAATATTTATTTATAATCCAATATAAATAGATTTCACATAAACACGTGAAACAACAATCAATGATTAAACCACAATAAGAATGGGAAAACAAGACTAAGATCTTTCAACCGTAACAAGCGATCTTCGTCAGAGTTGGGTTTTTGACTCTGACGAAAACCGCTTGTTACGGTTGAAAGATCTTAGTCTTGTTTTCCCATTCTTATTGTGGTTTAATCATTGATAATCCAATATATGTATTGTTTCATAGCATATTTATGCAAAAGAATTAATACACAATAAAAGAAACTTAGATCAGAATATACTTTTAACATAAAAATAAATTATCAAAACAAATAATTTTAAGAAACCTTTTCCTAGAAGTTTACATGTGGTGTTTTCACTTAAATTTAGAAGTTATATTGCATGAACATTTTCAATTTATGGAAATAGAATCCCAACTCTTTTTTGCATTAGCGCCCCCCGATATCAACGCAAACCGCCCACTTTGGGAAACACCGCGTTAGAGTATATTTTTTGTTTTCATAAAATGTTTTTTGACGGTAAACGGCTCATTATAAAAATCATTAAATTTTATCATAATATAGTTTTCATTAGGAACATGAAACCGTACTATGGTTTTATAATGGTTTTTATAATGGTTTTATATGGTTTTAATGGTTTTTATAATGAGCCGTTTACCGTCAAAAAACATTTTATGAAAACAAATACGGTTATATTCTAACCGTATTAGAAAGACTAATAAATAAATTTCTCCCATTTAGATAATTATATTATGCCTAAATGGGACATTAAATAGAAACCTAAAATTTATACCTAAAATAGAATTTTATGTGGACGGTAAGTTGATACAATTTTTTTCAAAAATATATTAACCAAAGGGGCGTGAGAGTATATTTGTTGTTTTCATAAAATGTTTTTTGATGGTAAACGGCTCATTAAAAAAACCATGAAGTTTTACAATAATATGGTTTTCATTGTGAATGAAGGATTAATAAATAAACTTCTCTCATTTAGATATTTATATTAGTAAAGTTGAGTGTGAGCCACTCCAGATTTGTTTTCCTTGTGAGGTTTGATTTCTTACTGGTGTTGATTTTTCATCAAGGTTGTTTCGTTTGACTGAAATCATTATGGCTGAAAGGGTCATGATATCATTTGATATCATGATGGCATGTCAATCAAAATGAGTGACCAGTAGATGATATCAAGGAGTCTCCCTGTCTAGCATTATGAATCAAAGAACTCTGCTTATTGCTTGTACATCAGACGTCTCTCATCAACAAAACATTTGTAAACACTTTTAACATTTAACTATCAGGGAAATATCACGACAAGTGTGCGTATTATAATCCACAGAGAATTACAACACCTTAAAAAAAATGTAAAAATGACTTAAGATCTTTCAACCAAAACAAGCGACCTTCCTTATACTTGAAACTATACCTAAAATAAAAGTTTATGCAGACGATAAGTTGAGATAATTTTTTTTTAAAAATTGCATTAACAAAAGGGGTGTTTCAGTACATTTTAAAAATGTTTTTTGACGCTAAACGGCTCATTAAAAAAAACCATTAAAAATGTTCAAGTTTTTTGAACTACTTGAAAATTGACCAAATCTGGATTGTACAATATACCTATATATATGTATATATAACTTTAAATTACACAAAACACGACACAGAAAAAAAGCACTTACAGAATTCAATATTCCGAACTGTTTTTCGTCATCAGGAGTAGACTAGAAGAGAAGACGAAGTGAGAGAGATCTCTTCTAGTCTAATCCTGATGATGAACAACAGTTCGAAATATTGAATCCTGTAAGTGTTCTTTTTATTCCTTCTTCTGTGTCGTGCTTTGTGTAATTTAAAGTTTTATAGTCCTTGTAGACCGTTTCTTATATTTAATATATATATCATCTTGCAATCCAATCATAGAATATCAAATCTAATGATTGGGTTTTTGATAGAGGACCGCTTGCTGCGGTTGAAGTATCTTGGTCTTTTTTTCCCCATTTCATATTGTGGTTTGATCATAGATTGTTATTTCACGTGTTTATGTGAAATCTTTTTATATATATATATATATATATATATATATAAATTAAACACCACAATAAACAAATATATATTAATTACAATGCTCTAAGGCCTTTCGTTACAACATCATCAGAGAGCTAAATGAACTAAACATAAAATATAATAACAAGTTAACCTGGTTGATTGAAGTCTTCAGGATCGCAATCATTTAGTTCTCTGATGATGTTGTAACGAAAGGCCTTAGAGCATTGTAATTAATATATATTTGTTTATTGTGGTGTTTAATTCATATATTATATTAACAGTTATTGTTGATTATCAATTTATTTATATATATATATATATATATAGGTATGTTCTCTAATCGGATTCGGTCAATTTTCTAGGATGAAAAATCAAACTCTCGTTGCCGACGTTTCGGTTTTATTTAAAACCTTTTTCATAGGCCTACAAACAAAGAATAATAAAAAATCACATATCAGCATGAAACATATACACAATATGAAAATGGATTGTTACAACTTATGAATATTACAAGCAGAAGTATTTCAGAGATACATAAAACAATATTACTTACTAATATAAGTTAATATTATTTTATTTATTATTTATATTATTTATTATTTTATTTATATTATATATATATATATATATATATATATATATACCATGGTATCCATACCATATGTATATACCATATATATCGCCATGGTAAGGCGATAAATACGGTATTATAGTGTTACAGACAGACAGACACCACAGCCACTGATGCCACAGGTTATTACATGCGGACTACCGTGGAAGGCAAAGTCAGGACCCACGGGATGTTCATTCTGGAGCATTTCCAGCAAGTGTGACGTCACTGCCACCAGCTTCATTAAGTTTTTTCCTCCTCCACCCCCCCCCCCTCGTTTAGCCATCCTCCTACCACCCCCCCTCCCTCCCCCCCTCCAATTCTTAGTCCTTTTCTCTTCCAGCTAATTTCAAACTTATGACTTTTTTTTTGTCTTCCACTTCTTCTACACCCCCTCCCCCCTCTCACTCTCTCTCTCTCCTTACCCCCACCACCACCAACACTCATAACTAAAAACTCTCAGAATACACAATTAACGTCCAAGTAGTTTCCCCATTATTGATTTATAACTCATGACGTTTCCTCGTATATCAACCTTTTTCAAGGATCTAAATGAACCAAACACTGCAGGAGACACCCCCCCCCCCCCCACACCCATCAAAAATATAAATTCATTTTTATCATTCTTCTTGCCTTTATTTCATTTTCTATTAATTTCAAAATCAAATTTTTATGAAAAATTTAATTTTTAGAAAAAATAGTAATTTTTTTTGTTTTAAATCGTAAAATTTGTCTTAAATATTCAATGTAGAAGGAGGTCAGGTAAAGTATGGAAGACATCCACTGGCTACTGGAACAAAAGTCATGTTCCCCTGTATGAGATTATTTCGTAACATGAAATCTACCTTTTCGCTTTTCAAAAATGTTATTACTGCTAATGATATTACATGCATCAGTGGTGTGATATACAAAAATAATAGTATATAATGATAAGTGAATCAATCACTAACTGTACGACGTACAGGAATGAAAGACTAATAAACATCTCACATTTAGACATTTATATGATACTTAAAAAGATTTCACATAAACACGTGAAACAACAATCAATGATCAAACCACAATAAGAAATGGGAAAACAAGACTAAGATCTTTCAACCGTAACAAGCGGTCTTCGTCAGAGTCAAAAACCCAACTCCAAACCCAAAAATCCAGTTGGGTTTTTGACTCTGACGAAGACCGCTTGTTACGGTTGAAAGATCTTAGTCTTGTTTTCCCATTCTTATTGTGGTTTAATCATTAATGATATTATATGCATCAGTGGTGTGATATACAAAAATAATCATATATATTGATAAGTGAATCAATCACCAACTGTACGACCTACAGTAATGAAAGACTAATAAACATCTCCCATTTAGACATTTATATGATACTTAAATAGAATATTACATATTACATACATGCATATTGTTAGTGCCACAGAGGTTAGTAAATAAGATATTATTATCAACCGTCATACCTCGTCTATCGTTGGTGAAGTCGCCCGACCGGTTTAGCAATCGCTGCATCATCAATAGGACTAACGTTACTTTCCATTGATGATGCAGCCATTGCAAAACCGGTCGGGCGACTTTACCAGTGATATCTTATATATTATATACCCCAGATGTATGATATTATGGTTACTTATACTAAAGCTGAGTGTAGGCCACTCCAGATTTTTTTTCTTTACAATAGTTTAGTATGGCATGATTGAAATATAAACATGTATTATTTACCTGAATTATTTTAAATATTCTTATTTAGAAAGCAACATGTTTTACAACTTTTCTTTCTTATTCCCGAGTAACGACATTCATTCCCGTATGGGTATGTCTGGTCTGCTACTTCATACATAAAGCCTCTAGTTCTATATATATATATATATACGAGGTGTGTAAATAAAGTAGTGAGACTGATTTTTTTTAAATTTTCTATTCAAATATAATTACAATGTGATATTGTCACCTTCAAAATAGTTCCCTTCGGAAGCCACACAGCGCTGGAGACGGTCCTTCCAATCATTGTAGCATTGCTGGAACTCGGATTCTGGAATGGCCTTCAGCTGGTCGGTTACAGCAGTTTGTATGTTTTGTAGTGTCCCGAAATGAGTTCCCTTGAGGTGATTTTTCAATCTCGGGAAGAGGAAAAAGTCACAAGGACTCAAGTCTGGTGAATAAGGAGGCTGAGGAGCAACAGGAATGATGGGAATTGAACCCAAAAAGTCAAGACTCCTTCCCTTTCTGAGATCGTTTTGGTCTTGGGAAAGGTTTTTCGGAACCATTTTCGCACAAATTTTTCTCATCTCCAATTCATTGGTCAAAATGTGATGAACGGAGGTATGATTCAAATTCAACTGTTCCCCGATCATTCTGACTGTCAAGCGTCGATCTGAACGCACAAAGTTCCGTACTCTGTTGACATTTTCATCGGTGTTTGCACTTGAAGGCCTTCCGCTTCGTGGTTCATCTTCAATCGACTCTCTTCCTTCTGAAAATTCCTTAAACCACCGAAAAACCTGTGTCCTTGATAAAACACGTTCTCCATAGGCCTCCTGAAGTTTTTCAAAAGTTTCGGTTGCATTATGTCCAAGTCTGAAGCAAAATTTGATTGCACACCGCTGCTCAACTTTGAGGTCACTCATTTTTAAAACGCTCAAGAAAAAACCATTTCACGAAAACCAACGCTACGGACAAACAAATGACTGTGGCGAGTTCAGATTCATACTGGAGGCGCATCACACGTGCACCTGACGCTACTCAAGGCCATGCGTCTCCAGCGTTGCCAGATCGAAAGCGACGTTGCCAGTCTCACTACTTTATTTACACACCTCGTATACGTAAAAAGATTTCATATAAATACGTGAAATAACTGCATATTGTTAATACCACTGAGGTTAGTATGATTTATATTAGAAATAAATAAAACTGTCATACCTCGTAAGATGATCTTGGAGTTGGAGCGCTTTCGGACGTTGTCCATCTTCGATAGCAACAAACCTACTGAGCTGATATGTTACTGACCTTCATTTCTGTGTGTTCTTTATGTTAATGTAGTTTATATATATAAAGATTTCACATAAATACGTGAAATAACAATCAATGATCAAACTACAAATGAAATGGGAAAACAAGACTAAGATCTTTCAACCGCAACAAGCACCAGTTGGGTTTCTGACTCTGACGAAGACTGCTTGTTAGATCTTTGTCTTGATTTCTCATTTCATTTGTGGTTTGATTATTGTATGTATACATATATACATATTCTGCTTGAGTGGTCCGGATCTAAAATATGAGTGGCCATTTTGACCAATTTCTGAAATATGATTGGCTATTTTGACCAAAGGCTTTCACCTTTTAGTGCTGTTCTATGGGGAGAAATTGCGGCTCATTATTATTTGACACCCATTTTTAGAAATGGACAAGCCATATTACCTGTTGATTCTACATTGGGATGCCTATATTTTGCCTAACTCAAAGTATATTTAGAGTAGGGGGATTTTTAAAGAGTACCTGGACATCATAGAGGCTCGAGACCTACAGTTTAACGTCCTCTGTAGGTCGAGGAAGCCTGCCAACGTGAGGTCCACCTTGGGTACTTCACGAGGACCGTTTCGTCGTTTATCATTACTAAGCGGACGGTTGGTTCTCGTGACGTGACGAAAGGGCTCCACGTTAAAAATCATCAACATATTCTGCTTAATCATGGTGTGGCTGAAAGACGAAGGAACATGAATAATCAAAACAGGTTTAACATCCTCCGAGGGACGACGTGCCTATGATTCATTCACCTCCCAGGTGGGTATCGAACCCCGGACCTACCAGTCCAAAGGCGCGTACCCTAACCACTCAGCTACTCTGGCACCTCTGAGAACAAAAACACTAATGCTACCTTAAATAAAACGGGAAATAGGTTTTTTTTTCTTTTCTTGAATAGAGGTCATTTCAATTTCAATAAAAAAAAAACTTACTTTAATTCTAAATAAAGATAATAACAAAAAAAAAATATAGAAACAAGGATAGATACTCAATAAATAATGTTAACCTATTATCACTTAAGTTTGTTTATACAAAAATAACATAAAAACCTAAAATTTGTATTAATACAAGACTATACAAAACGAGCACCAATTTATCAGCATTTTATATGTGTATATAAATTAATTATTATTTAAAAAAAAATAAAAAAAAAAAAATTTTACTTTTAGTTTGAAGGAAGCTATAGTTATAAGGTGAACTGGGTTTAATGATAAACAGATTCATAAACTAGTTTTGTGAGGAGTGAAAATGAATTATTTTCTAAGTGAAAAAAATGTGAGTGTATGTTAGGAGTGGGAGAGAAGAGAGTGTATGAATTATGTTTGTATAAGCCTGAGAATGAAAATACTTATGTGTATTGTGCAGGAGAGACATGAGAATGAGTATATTATGTGATAAGACCTGAGAATGAAAATGACCTTATTGTATGTGCAGGAGAGACATGAGAATGAGAGTGTATGTATGTGTGTAAGACCTGAGAATGAAAATGACCTTATGTGTATGTGTGCAGGAGAGACATGAGAATGAGAGTGTATGTTATGTGATAAGACCTGAGAATGAAAATGACCTTATGTGTATGTGTGCAGGAGAGACATGAGAATGAGAGTGTATGTATGTGCATAAGACCTGAGAATGAAAATGACCTTATGTGTATGTGTGCAGGAGGGACATGAGAATGAGAGTGTATGTATGTGCATAAGACCTGAGAATGAAAATGACCTTATGTGTATGTGTGCAGGAGGGACATGAGAATGAGAGTGTATGTATGTGCATAAGACCTGAGAATGAAAATGACCTTATGTGTATGTGTGCAGGAGGGACATGAGAATGAGAGTGTATGTATGTGCATAAGACCTGAGAATGAAAATGACCTTATGTGTATGTGTGCAGGAGGGACATGAGAATGAGAGTGTATGTATGTGCATAAGACCTGAGAATGAAAATGACCTTATGTGTATGTGTGCAGGAGGGACATGAGAATGAGAGTGTATGTATGTGCATAAGACCTGAGAATGAAAATGACCTTATGTGTATGTGTGCAGGAGGGACATGAGAATGAGAGTGTATGTATGTGCATAAGACCTGAGAATGAAAATGACCTTATGTGTATGTGTGCAGGAGGGACATGAGAATGAGAGTGTATGTATGTGCATAAGACCTGAGAATGAAAATGACCTTATGTGTATGTGTGCAGGAGGGACATGAGAATGAGAGTGTATGTATGTGCATAAGACCTGAGAATGAAAATACCTTATGTGTATGTGTGCAGGAGGGACATGAGAATGAGAGTGTATGTATGTGCATAAGACCTGAGAATGAAAATGACCTTATGTGTATGTGTGCAGGAGGGACATGAGAATGAGAGTGTATGTATGTGCATAAGACCTGAGAATGAAAATGACCTTATGTGTATGTGTGCAGGAGGGACATGAGAATGAGAGTGTATGTATGTGCATAAGACCTGAGAATGAAAATGACCTTATGTGTATGTGTGCAGGAGGGACATGAGAATGAGAGTGTATGTATGTGCATAAGACCTGAGAATGAAAATGACCTTATGTGTATGTGTGCAGGAGGGACATGAGAATGAGAGTGTATGTATGTGCATAAGACCTGAGAATGAAAATGACCTTATGTGTATGTGTGCAGGAGGGACATGAGAATGAGAGTGTATGTATGTGCATAAGACCTGAGAATGAAAATGACCTTATGTGTATGTGTGCAGGAGGGACATGAGAATGAGAGTGTATGTATGTGCATAAGACCTGAGAATGAAAATGACCTTATGTGTATGTGTGCAGGAGGGACATGAGAATGAGAGTGTATGTATGTGCATAAGACCTGAGAATGAAAATGACCTTATGTGTATGTGTGCAGGAGGGACATGAGAATGAGAGTGTATGTATGTTGCATAAGACCTGAGAATGAAAATGACCTTATGTGTATGTGTGCAGGAGGGACATGAGAATGAGAGTGTATGTATGTGCTAAGACCTGAGAATGAAAATGACCTTATGTGTATGTGTGCAGGAGGGACATGAGAATGAGAGTGTATGTATGTGCATAAGACCTGAGAATGAAAATGACCTTATGTGTATGTGTGCAGGAGGGACATGAGAATGAGAGTGTATGTATGTTCATAAGACCTGAGAATGAAAATGACCTTATGTGTATGTGTGCAGGAGGACATGAGAATGAGAGTGTATGTATGTGCATAAGACCTGAGAATGAAAATGACCTTATGTGTATGTGTGCAGGAGGGACATGAGAATGAGAGTGTATGTATGTGCATAAGACCTGAGAATGAAAATGACCTTATGTGTATGTGTGCAGGAGGGACATGAGAATGAGAGTGTATGTATGTGTGTAAGACCTGAGAATGAAAATGACCTTATGTGTATGTGTGCAGGAGGGACATGAGAGAGAGAGTGTATGTATGTGCATAAGACCTGAGAATGAAAATGACCTTATGTGTATGTGTGCAGGAGGGACATGAGAATGAGAGTGTATGTATGTGCATAAGACCTGAGAATGAAAATGACCTTGTGTGTATGTGTGCAGGAGAGACATGAGAATGAGAGTGTATGTATGTGCATAAGACCTGAGAATGAAAATGACCTTATGTGTATGTGTGTAGGAGAGACATGAGAATGAGAGTGTATGTATGTTCATAAGAGTTGAGAATGAAAATGACCTTATGTGTATGTGTGAGTGTTTTGTGTATGTGTGCACGAGAGACCTAAGAATGCGAGTGTATGTATGTGCGTAAGACATGAGTATGAAAATGACCTGATGTGTATTTGTGAGTGTTTTTGTGAATGTGCACGAGAGACCTAAGAATGCGAGTGTATGTGTGTGCGTAAGACCTGAGAATGAAAATGACCTTGTGTATATGTGTGAGAGTGTTTGTGTGTATGTGTGCAGGAGAGACATGAGAATGAGAGTGTATGTATGTTCATAAGAGTTGAGAATGAAAATGACCTTATGTGTATGTGTGAGTGTGTTTGTGTATACGTCCAGGAGAGACATGAGAATGAGAGTGTATGTATGTGTGTAAGACATGAATATGAAAATGACCTGATGTGTGTGTGTGTGTGTGTGTGTGTGTGTTTGTGTATAAGTCCAGGAGAGATATGAGAATGAGAGTGTATGTATGTGTGTAAGAAATGAGTATGAAAATGACCTGATGTGTGTGTGTATGTGTATGTGTGCACGAGAGGCCTGGGATTGAGAGTGTATGCATGTGCGTGAGACCTGAGTATGAAAATGACCTTACGTTTGTGCGTGTTCACACAGATATCATGGTCAGTGAGATATTATAGAGTGGATTAAACAAAGTCATGATCGGCAGACATAGTTCACCTCAAACCTTAATACACATCTTCATAATACATTTGTCTCATACAAAAAATATCTAAATACATATACCTCAACTAATAAACCTTTACAAATACTTTATAAAATAAATAATTTATTTATAAATTTTAGCAAAATATACATTTTTAAAGGCACAATGATATTTTCTCATCTGGTAATACAGCCTCTTGTCATTCTATTCTCATTACATTAATACAATAGAAACGTTTACTTAGAATAATCATGTTTGTATATACAAAGTTTTTTCAAGTTAACTCAATTATTTTATTTTTAAGTTCCTCTTCAATTTATCTCATAATAAGATTAAAAACATAGCCAAAAAGTGTTTTATAAATTTTGATTTGAATCATAAAAATATTTCAGATTTAGTATAAACTATGCGACGAACTAGTTGTAATAAAAGCAGTTTGTAGATTTTGTTTCCACTGAACTTTTCCTGTCCGCTTTGGATCATTTTTTCATCATTTATATATATATATATATAAATGATCAAACCACAATAAGAAAAGGGAAAACAAGACTAAGATCTTTCAACCGTAACAAGCGGTCTTCGTAAGAGTCAAAAACCCAACTCTGACGAAGACCGCTTGTTACGGTTGAAAGATCTTAGTCTTGTTTTCCCTTTTCTTATTGTGGTTTGATCATTGATTGTTATTTCACGTGTTTATGTGAAATCTTTATATATATATATATATATATATATATATATATATATATATATTTCCTTTCTTGTGCATTTCTTGGAGAGCTTTTCCAATTTTCTTATATCTTTTTTTTCATTTTTCAGGCGTCAAATGAATAAGTTCGCCAAAAGAATTATTTGTAAAATTCATATATTATGAGAATTACAAACAAACGTTTCAGTCATCGTAGACCATCGTGTTTTTTGTATCCTGAAATTTCAGACAATTTAATTTTATTTTATTAGTAAGTTTAGTTTAGAAATTTTACATTTTTCTCTTAATTAACCCCGAAGATGGTCTACGATGACTGAAACGTTGGTTTATAATTCTCATAATATATGAATTTTGCTAATAATTCTTTTGGCGAACTTATTCATTTGACACCTGAAAAATGGAAAAGCTCTCCAAGAAATGCACAAGAAAGGAAATAGGTAAGAAATTTAATTGTGGATGCCTTAATGAAGGTCTGCTTCGTAAATATACAAATATATGTATATATATATATATATATATATAAATTAATATATATATAACAATTTTTTACTTTCTTCTGCGTGTAGATGACATATGAGGTGTTCTCGAAAGCTTGTGTTCTCTTCTATAATATAGTTATGGTTAGTCCTTCATATATTTTATCAGTTTTTGGACCTTGTTATTGCCTCCAGTATGTCCCAGGGAAATATATTATCTTCATTGCATTTGCAGTATAGAAAAGTTATTAGATAAAAAGAACAATTCTGGAAAAAATCGTGAATACAGAATCTGCTCTGCTATTTAAAAAATATATATATACACTTTTCCGTTGAAAATACGATCCGAAACGGACAAATATAGTTCAGTGTAGCAAAAGAAACATACCGAAATCAAAAGCACACACTTACAGTCTCTAATTTTCAGTTTCAACCAACTTTAGGAGAGGTAAGAGAGGGAAACCAAGCGCACTGGTTCAGAGACGGTTGGAGACCCAATATTGTTTTTTAACATTTAGTTTTTAATTGGCCGATGTTGTTGGTGTTGGATGATGATGTAAAAACAAGGCTCTTGAATCACAATCATCAGTCAACTGGCGATGGTGATAATGATTAGTGCTCTGATGATAAGCCAATCTGAAGTCCTCCAGCTCTTCAACGCTTGGTTTTCGTTCCTGTATTGTTTGCCCAACAACAAGACAGCTTCTATCTAAATTCACTTCATTGTTGCATGTTGTTGGCCTGTTTGTTGATGTTGTTCCATTTGTTGTTGCAAAAGCACCTTCCATTCGCCAAACGCTGAAGGCATAGCTTAATCTTTCCTCCATTACATGACCTGCAAAAAAGAAAGAACGAATCAGATATTTTGCATTTACGATAAACCAAAGATATATATATATATATAATATATATATATATATATATGTCCAGTCAGAATATCTGTAATGTGACACCAGGGTCTTATACGTGGTTTCTTTTTCCCATGAGTAAAATATTAATATTGGAAAAGTAAATACTCATGCTGAGGGAATAAACATGTTATATATATATATATATATATATTCACTGATAAAACGAAATACGATCCAAACTGGACACAATACGAGTTCGAGATTAACAAAGAACAACACACAAAGTAGGGAAACACACTTACAGACTCAAATTTTCGGGTAATCCGTCTTCAGGAGAAAAGAGACTGGGAGACCAAGCACGTTGTAGGCGCAACGGCAAGTAACTACTTTGTGTGTTGTTCTTTGTTAATCTCGAACTCGTGTATATATATATATATATATAGTTCACACAGGAAAGAGAAAACACAAATAAAGACACACACTATATTTTGACAGTCGTCGTCATCGGGTTGAAGTAGTCCCTTTGAGTAGCTGAAGCTAACTCAATAATATATATATATATATATATAGCAGATTCAATAATCTGATAGAATAGGTCGATTGACAGAATAGGTGTGATAGGATAGGTGTGTTCTCTAATCGGGATTCGGTCAATTTTCTAGGATAAAAATATCAAACTCTCGTTACCGACGTTTCGGTTTTATTTAAGACCTTTTTAATAGGCAGAAATAAGAATTTTTTTAACTAAGAAAATGAAATTTACATTATTTAAAGGAACAACAATGTTATTAACCGGACAGAACCTTCGGCTAGACAGTCTAGTCGAAGAAGTCTTTCATTTTCAGTTTAGTTTGATTTTTTATCCTAGATAATTGACCGAATCCCGATTAGAGAACGAACACACACACACAATATATATATATATAACCAATTAAATGAAACGATTCCACGAACTAAATAAACTATATTGACATAAAGAACACTCAGAAATGAAACAGAAGTCGTTGTCTGCCTGCGGAGCGACTCGTTTCTATCTTCCTGATGACGAGTTATAGTAGTGAGTTACTGTTTCATTTCTGAGTGTTCTTGTGTCAATATAGTTTATAATAACAAATTCAATAATATATCAACCATTGGATAGAATAGGTGTATAATGTAATCGGGATTCGGTCGATTTTCCAGGATCAAAATCAAACTCTCAATGCCAACGTTTCGGGTTTATTTAAAACCTTTTTCATAGGCCTACAAACAAAGGATGACAAGAAATCATATACAAACATCAACATATAACTAACATCAAAATGGAACATTACAGTTGTGAAAAAACAAAAATATATATACAAGTAGAAGTAATAGAAAAGCAATAAACATTTTTATGAACTTACATAAGAATGTTGATAAAGCCTTTCTTTTAAAAAACGACTTGTTTCTCCGTAATAACACTTGTCGCAGTCTTTACATTTGATCGTATAAATGAGGTTACTTTGTAACTCCTTTGGTATTTTTTGTTTCAAATTTGAAAATAAAGACTTGACTTTTCTTTTGTTATAAAATGCCAATGCAACTTCAGGTACATTTCGTTTGAAAACTTTTCTAATTGATTGTGATAAGCCCTCAACATACGGAAATTTGAAATACTTTTTATTTAAAACTTCAAGTTCAGCATGATTTTGACTGGAATGTTCTGGCTGTTCTCTTGTATATTTAAACCAATAACGTTCAATTAAGTTGTTTGGATAACAATTTTTCTGCAACAATGACTTTACCCTTTTCTTATTTTCTTTTAGAAAACATGGACTACTAATTTCAACAACCTTCTTAACTAAATTAGTAGTCCATGTTTTCTAAAAGAAAACATGGACTACTAATCTTCTGGCTGAAGATTCAATCAGCCAGGTTAACTTGTTATTTATTTTTTTGTTGTTGTTTTATTTAGCTCTCTGATGATGTTGTGCCGAAAGGCCTTAGAACATTTTAATTAATATATATTGATTATTGTAGTATTTAATTCATATATACATATATATATATTTACTCTTTGCGATGAGTAAATCTTTTGTAACATACAATTGAAGTTGAATATAAACAAAGTAGAATAGAGGTCAAGTTGTCAAATATCAGAGTCTTTTATACAACTCTTGGAATCAATGAATAACAAAAAACATTTGAAAACGTCACAAGTGTTGGGAAATTGTATTTATTTGACGGGTATTTGACAGGTAGTGCCATCTGTTGAACCAATAACTAAACTAAAAACTCATTCATTCAACTAAAACCCCATCCTGGTTTATAAATAAACTCCTCCCTCCCCCTCCCCCTCCCCTCCCCTTTTTTCTCACTTCAAGCCAGTCAAGTTAAGACAAGTTAGTTGGCACTTTACTATTTCCTTTCCAACTCAGTATTTACTTCTTCAAGGAATAAAATTAAAGCATTTCAACTGATAACGGTCACGCACCAACGGTTTTAATCTAAGTCTACTAGGGCTTTTATATGAACAATTGTAGTACACGCTTATTTTTATTTAACTAAATTAAAATATAGTGAAGATTTTCATTATATTCATTATATATATATATATATATATATGTAACATAAAAATAATAAATTGGGATGCGGTCAGTTTCTTCCTCTTCCAATCAAACTCTCATTGTCGTTGTTTCGATTTTATTCAAAATCCTTTTCAAAGGCCTACAATACAAAGGAAATTAAAAGATTAAATACCTACGTAGATTTTTGACATAAACAAAAAGAAGTACATTATGAAAACAAATAAAAACATTAGTATTTGGAGAGTAATAAAAATAAAATAAAGAATTTTGAATAAAATTGAAACGTCGGCAATGAGAGTTTGATTGGAAGAGGAAGAATCCCAATTTATACTTTTTATGTTACATATATGTATATTTATATATATATCAATGATCAAACCACAACAGAGTCAAAAACCCAACTGACCAACTCGGTTGGGTTCTTTACTGTGACGAAGACCGCTTGTCACGGTTGAAAGATCTTAAGTCTAAAGTCTTAAGTCTTAAGTATATATATATATATATATATACGTTTAAAAAATAAATGTCCGATTTCACATTATTTAATTTGTTAGAAAATGTTTCTAATTTTCTAAAACTCTTTTTTACCTCTGGGTTTCTTATCTTATGAATTAACTCTCCATATTTCATTCCATTGAATTTATTCTTCGACATGTTTCAGTGCTACAATCACCATCGTCAGGAAAATTATCACACATAGAATAAAATGAAATAAAATAAAATGAAACTATTAAACTTGATAAACTAAACATTACTTGATAACAAACAACAGTTTGCAACGTCTGGTTTAGGGAATCAGTCAGGTTACGTCAGGTTGTGTTGGTGACTGAAGTGGCCCTATATGTTACTTCGTCTGGAATAAATTCAATGGAATGAAATATGGAGAGTCAATTATAAGATAAGAAACCCAGAGGTAAAAAAGAGTTTTAGAAAATTAGAAACATTTTCTAACAAATTAAATAATGTGAAATCGGACATTCATTTTTTAAACGTATGTATCCAAGGACTGCTCCCAGCTTTTACGAATATATATATATATATGATTCGCGCTCCGTCTTCGACGTGGGGAGATCTCTCTCACTTCGTCCTCTCTTCTAGTCTACTCTCCTGATGACGAACAACAGTTCGAAATATTGAATTCTGTAAGTGTTCTTTTTATTCTCTTTTCTGTGTCGTGCTTTGTGTAATTTAAAGATATATATAGAAAATTGTCACAATAACACGTGATATAAATATTCAGGTAACTCACCACAAATTAGAGAAGATAGTCGCTCTAAGGCCTTTCGTTTTCACGTCGTCAGAGAGCAAGTGAATACAAGTTGTAAGCAGGTTATGAATTTTGATTTAAAGAAGGAGTAAGATTGGCATCATTGACAGTATTTTTCCCTATAACTGTTGAAATAGTCTTGATTTGTTTGATAATTTCTTCAATTAGAAATTCATCTAATTTAAAATGGCCTGGACTAGTGTTGACCAAGTTCTTAGAAAAGTCTTTTATGAGGGCGCTTTCAACAATGTTAGAAGACAAGATGATAAAAGTGCCTTGTTCCTACACATTAGAGACAAAAATCACATAATTAACTGGAAAGAAGCAAAGGAGTTGGTTTTTATGTCATGTGAAAGAAGAAGAAACATATAATAAATATAAATTACTCTTTAAATTTGCAATTCTGGTGCGAAGTATGCTGTTCTATCTTAACTTGGACAGAACTAAGACAAAGCTGTTTTAGGAAGATTAAATTAGAGTCCCAAGGGAATTGATAGAAATTCTCTCTTATAAAATTTACACAAAATACTGATAAAAAAACAATAAAATATGGATCAATCTGATCCAATCATCATTAATACGATTTAATCGTATCGTATCGTATCGTATACGATTTAATTTAATTTAATATGATTTAATCGTGTTATCATTAATATAGTATTTACTTGTTTTTGAAATGCAAATATTATTTATATTGAAAACCACTGCTACAATTGGATGGCAAAATGAATTCCATGTCATCGTATTGAAGCATAGTATTCCCCAAACATGAACATTGTTCACATTCTCTATCCAGAAGACTGAAAGAAAAGGATGTTTAAATCATAGTTTAAACGCAAATACCTTTCAAAATTTGTTCCCAATTCATGACTAATAAATATTTGGAGTAGAAAATAATACAGGATACGTAAAATTTATAACTGAATTACTTTCTTGACAAAAGGCGTTAAAGCATTGTTTCCAAATTTGTTTCATTGTGGTAAATTAATCCATCTATTACATCATGTGTTATTTTGATTATTATTCATATATATATATATATATATATATATATATATATATATATATAATATATATATATATACGGTACTGGTTTCTTGACCACAAAATATTAACAAACACTTTTTCTTTTTCTCGGAGTTTGGTCAGGGTAAATATATGGAATCACCTTTTTGCCAACGTTTCGTCTTTATTTCAAGACATCCATCCATCAATACATTACAAGTAATGTAACAGAACCCAGCCTTCATTTACAGCCCTGAGGATGTCTTGAAATAAAGACGAAACGTTGGCAAAAAGGTGGTGATTCCATATATTTACCCTGACCAAACTCCGAGAAAAAAAAAGTGTTTGTTATATATATATATATATATATATATATATATATATATATATATATAATATATCTTCACTTAATTAAACGAAACACGATCCAAACTGGACACAATACGAGTAAATATTTCTATCTCTCTCTCTCTCTATCTCACTATCCTCCTCTGTATCCCTCTGAATCTCTCTCCCTCCCTCTCTCTTTGTATCTCTCTTCCTCTCTCTCCATAAAGACGCTGCAGTCTTGTGATAATCTCATGGATACACTCGCTCCCTTATAACATTATGTCTCTCTCTCTCTCTCACACACAATCCTCCTCTGTATCTCTCTCCCTCCCTCTCACTTTGTATCTCTTTTCCTCTCTCTCCCTATTATATCTGTGTCTCTCTCTTTCTCCCACTCTCTTTGTATCTCTCTTCCTCCCTCTCCATAAAGACACTGCACTCTTGTGATAATCTTATGGATACACTAGCTCCCTTATAACATTATGTACCTCTCTCTCTCTCTCTCTCACTATCCTCTGTATCTCTCTCCCTCCCTCTCTCTTTGTATCTCTCTCCCTCCCTCTCTCTTTGTATCTCTCTTCCCCTCTCTCCATAAAGACTGCACTCTTGCGTTAATCTCATGGATACAATAGCTCCCTGATAACATTATGTCTCTCTCTCTCTCTCTCTCTCTCACTATCCTCTGTATCTCTCTCCCTCCCTCTCTCTTTGTATCTCTCTTCCCCTCTCTCCATAAAAACTCTGCACTCTTGCGTTAATTTCATGGATACACTAGCTCCCTGATTACATTATGTCTCTCTGTCTCTCTCACTATCCTCTGTATCTCTCTCCCTCCCTCTCTCTTTGTATCTCTCTTCCCCTCTCTCCATAAAGACTCTGCACTCTTGCGTTAATCTCATGGATACACTCGCTCCCTGATAACATTATGTCTATCTCTCTCCCTCCCTCTCTCTTAGTATCTCTGTTCCTCTCTCTCCATAAAGACACTGCACTCTTGCTATAATATCATAGATACACTAGCTCCCTGATAACATTATGTCTGTGTCTCTCACTCTCTCTCTTTCTCTCTCACTGTCCTCCTCTGTATCTCTCTCTATCCCTCACCCCCTCTCTCTTTGAATCTCTCTTCCTCTCTCTCCATAAAGACACTGCACTCTTGCGATAATCTCATGGATACACTAGCTCCCTGATAACATTATATCTGTTTCTCTCTCTCTCTCTCTCTTACTATCCTGCTCTGTATCTCTCTCTCTCCCTCACCCCCTCTCTCTTTGAATCTCTCTTCCTCTCTCTCAATAAAGACACTGCACTCTTGTGATAATCTCATGGATACACTAGCTCCCTGATAACATTATGTCTGTGTCTCTCACTCTCTCTCTTTCTCTCTCACTATCCTCCTCTGTATCTCTCTCTATCTCTCGCCCCTCTCTCTCTTTGAATCTCTCTTCCTCTCTCTCCATAAAGACACTGCACTCTTGCGATAATCTCATGGATACACTAGCTCCCTGATAACATTATATCGTTTCTCTCTCTCTCTCTCTCTCTCTCTTACTATCCTGCTCTGTATCTCTCTCTCTCCCTCACCCCCTCTCTCTTTGAATCTCTCTTCCTCTCTCTCCATAAAGACTCTGCACTCTTGCCATAATCTCATGGATACACTAGCTCCCTGATAACATTATGTCTGTGTCTCTCACTCTCTCTCTTTCTCTCTTACTATCCTGCTCTGTATCTCTCTCTCTCCCTCACCCCCTCTCTCTTTGAATCTCTCTTCCTCTCTCTCAATAAAGACACTGCACTCTTGCGATAATCTCATGGATACACTCGCTCCCTGATAACATTATGTCTGTTTCTCTCTCTCTCTCTCTCTCTTACTATCCTGCTCTGTATCTCTCTCTCTCCCTCACCCCCTCTCTCTTTGAATCTCTCTTCCTCTCTCTCAATAAAGACACTGCACTCTTGCGATAATCTCATGGATACACTAGCTCCCTGATAACATTATGTCTGTGTCTCTCACTCTCTCTCTTTCTCTCTCACTGTCCTCCTCTGTATCTCTCCTCCTCGCCCCCTCTCTCTTTGAATCTCTCTTCCTCTCTCTCCATAAAGACACTGCACTCTTGCGATAATCTCATGGATACACTAGCTCCCTGATAACATTATATCTGTTTCTCTCTCTCTCTCTCTCTCTCTCTCTCTCTCTCTTTCTCTCTCACTATCCTCCTCTTTATCTCTCTCTATCTCTCGCCCCCTCTCTCTTTGAATCTCTCTTCCTCTCTCTCAATAAAGACTCTGCACTCTTACCATAATATCATGGATACACTAGCTCCCTGATAACACTACATGCATTCTTTTCAAGTCAAGTACCTTGAACGTCGTCGTTGAAGTGGTCCAAGACCTCCGGCTTGTCTGACAATACTCGATACAGAAAGTCAATATAGCTGGATGCCAACCTCAGTGTCTGTATCTTTGACAGTTTATCCGAAGGCAAAGTCGGTATTATCGCACGTAAACAAGCAAACGCTTCGTTTAAACTCTGCGTTCTTTGTCGTTCCCTAACATTAGCTAAAACTCTTTGCGAAGCGCTTGTCTCTTCTGCGATCCGTCTACTAGTACGTCGACTTCTTCTTCGATCTTCATGCAATGCCAGCTCCATGATTACTAAAACCAAGCTTGTCCTATAGGAGTAGGCGTGGCCTGAATACCCCCACCATCTTATAATGCTCCGCCCACTAAAATAAGAAATCTCCTGTTTGCTTCTCCAAGAATCTAGGATCCCTTCAGCTCTATGAGGAATGCATCTATTTTTCCTATTACTATTCGACCATTTTGCACGCTCCATTAAATTTAGAATTAAATTTCGAACAAATATTTCTTGAGCATTTTGGTCTAAGTTCCTGTTTATACGTCGACATTTCGCCAAATATATTTGGCATTTTCAAGGCTAAAAAACAATGAAACGGAGAGTTTAGGACCCTCAGAGTTGACAAATCAACAATTACCAAAATGTTTATAAAACTAATTTGTTTTAATAATTTCTTTGGGACGCTCCATTTAAGAAGCCCTAAGAAAGACATCTTAGGCCACAGGTAGGAAACATAAATCTAAATGCCATTCAGTTTTATTCAAGGGTGCAATATATAATCTTATTATATATAAAAAGATTTCACATAAACACTTGAAATAACAATCAATGATCAAACCACAATAAGAAATGACCCAAACCCAATCAGTTGGGTTTTTGACCCTGACGAAGACCGCTTGTTACGGTTGAAAGATCTTGGTCTTGTTTTCCCATTTCTTATTGTGGTTTGATCATTGATAATCTTATTATATAAAAAGTTATACATTATCTTTTTAATTCAATTATATAAATAATTTATATAATTTTAAAAAGATATAAAATAGAAAATTTTAAATTCACACAAGGAGTTCTTGAGGATTTTGGTCACAAACATACAACTTCTGATTATAAGCCGACGTTTCGCCAAAACTTATTTGGCATTTTCAAGGCTTGTTTTAGAGCAGTGTTTCCCAAACTTTTTCGACTGACCACCCCCTTGGGTCTATAAACCTATAACTCAACGCCCTTGAATAATAATCAAATTCCTAGACTAAATAACCAAATAAGTAACATTTTAATAATTAAATTAAAATAATACCTAATCGAATATTTATTTAGAATCCATTAGCTGTATTGTTTAATAGCATAATAATGCAAAGGAATTAATACACAAGAAAAGAAACTTAGGTGAGAATATACTTTTAACATAAAAATGAATTATCAAAACAAATAATTTTAAGAAACCGTTTCCTAGAAGTTTACATGTTGTGTTTTCACTTAAATTTAGAAATTATATTGCATGAACATTTTCAATTTTTGAAAATAGAATCCCCGCTCCTTTTTGCATTGCCGCCTCCCGATATCAAAGCGCCGCCCACTTTGGGAAACACTGTTTTGGAGGAAACACTATTTACAGGTCAATGCTTTTATCTAGCTGCAACATAACAGTTAACATAACACAACCTTCCTATAAATGTATATCTGTTATGATGCTGCTACATAAAAGCATGGACCGGTAAATAGTATTTCCTTTAAAACAAGCCTTGAAAATGCCAAACAACTTTTGGCGAAACGTCGGCTTATAATCAGAAGTTGTATGTCTATGACCAAAATCCTCAAGAACCCCTTCTGTGAATTTGAAATACCAGTGGTCGAGAAGCTATATCAATATAAAATTTTAAATTTTTATTTAATTTATTGCAAGAGTGCAATATATAGATTGATTAGACATTTTACGAGAGAAATCCATCTATCATATACCATGAAAAGCATCATACAATAAAGTTTGATTGGCGTTGATTTTGTAAGAATTTTATTCTTTTACATCTAATATTAAGTTAAGATATTATTATTAACCGTCATACCTCGTCTATCGCTGGTGAAGTCGCCCGACTGGTTTCGCAATGGCTGCATCATCAATGGGACTAATGTTACCTTCCAAAATCACGGATATATATACCTCTTTTAACTCAATGCTACCAATATATATGCCTAAATTTCCTACCTAACAGTTTTATTTTATTTAATCCGTTTTTTGTCTTTTAAACTTTAAGTCGTCTCTGTCCTGTCATCTTTTCATGTTTTTTATTGGTTTAAACATTATGTCTGCCTGGTGCTTAATTAGTTCGTTTATTTTGTTATCAGTATTTTTGTGTTTATATATTACCATTTCTTCTATTACATTTAATCTTTTACCTTTTTGTCCTATTTTAATTAATTTCATTGAGTTTTCCATACTGTCGGGTTCATGCCCATGTTTTTTTTTCAAATAGTTCGCAAAATTTGATTTATTTGTGTTATTTACATAAGCATTAATATGTTCTTCAAATCTTTGTTTTAATGTTCTTCCAGTTTGCCCTATATATATCTGTTTACAGTTTTTACACTTTAATTTATCATATATATTATTTTTATAATCCATTCCTCTATTTATTATTTGTTTTATTGTATTATTAGTTTTGAAACCTACCTTTACATTACAGTAGAACCCCGTTTATCCAGCACGATCGGGGGGGAGACCATGCCGGATAAAGCGTTTTGCCGTTGTTTTGAGTGTTACTCTTATAAATACACACGAATTAATTAAAAGTTAGAAAATAGCAAAACAATCATAGAAAACACACTCGTAATTACCTTCCTAGAGCGTAGGCTTGACTGTAGACTGTAATGTAATCCATTGTAAAGGCACTTTTAATAAACGTAAACTTTATTTTTCATATTTTATTTTCCTTAGGGCAGGGCAGGCATATTTATAGGCTAGTCGTAAACTTATATTTTGATACTGTATTTAACTCTATGTTTTCACTTATTTTCGTATTTATCTTACTGTACTAATGTCCTTAAGCCTAATTGTCTTGTTTTTAACTTTACATTGGAGAGGGGTCGTCAGGTAATTCTTCGTCAGACCAGGGGAGCTTCGCGCGGCGTATTTAAAATTACGTGGTTGTACATTTTTTGTGTTTTTGCATATTTTTTACCCAATATTTTCGGGAAATTACCCTGGTCAAAATTTTGCCGTTGTTTTGAGCGTGCCGGACGTTTGGATACGGGATAAAGGGGGTTCTACTGTATATTGGTTTATTAACTTAGCAATTTTATGACTAACTTCCCCTAAATATGTTAAAGATGTGTATTTATTATTATTATTGACATTATTATTGTTGTGGGTATTATTCTTTATTTTTTCTATTTTTTAGCATTTTATTTACTAAGGTTGAATTATATCTTTACAGCATAATCTAATTAAGGATTTCATATTAACTGCTGTGTTTTTGCTATTTATTACAAACGTTTATTTAGTGTTATGTGTGTGATTGTTTGGAAAGCCGTGGTAACATTCCAAAGGTGTCATAAAACTGACCCTTTCAAAGGGTTTTTCACACCAGACTGCCTGGAGCCCTTCAAAGCTGATATAACGAAGGGATTATCCCTTTTGAGCAACAACTACCTGATGTCAGTTACCCACTTACCTGAGGTCAAGTTAAAACTTCTTATGAAAAGTCTCAGGTGGTGAGTTTGGAAAGATTCCTTCTCAAAGAGCCGACCAAACAGAAACAATTTGTATCTTTCCCCTTCAGCAATAAGACCATTAACACCAAACCTTTTGAGCTCAACGTGTCAAAATTTTGACATGTCTAAAATCCAAACATAACTTTCGTGGCATTTACATTACAAAAGTAAAGACTAAAAAAAAATATTCACAACAATTAGACCTTTAACACCAAACCTTTTGATTTCAACGTGTCAAACATCCAAACATAACTTCCGTGGCATTTACATTACTGCGAACTCCTAAACTCCACTTACATTGGCGCAACAACCACAACTTTATCTAGACGCCTCACGATACACCTAGCTGCAGGAGGACCTAAGGACCACACAGAAAGGTTACATAAAGTGAAGCTGACCAGGGAAATGCTTACAAACAACACCGAAATACTATATCAAGAACAAGATCACAGCAGATTAGGTATTAGAGGCCCTGCATATTTTGGAAAAGAGGCCCGGTATCAATAATCAAACTGCAAGTTTTGCAAACGTATTGAAGTTGCACATGGGACAGTTCCAACTTCAAGATATAGGAAATTCAACAAGGAATGAAGAAACTGAAGACACACCTGTATGTGTATAACAGGAATTGCAACCTGCCAGTTTTAATGTTTATATTTCTATTTTGTTAGTCAAGCGTTAGAATTTAGTCTCTAATTTTCGGTTGAACCGTCATTTTTTTAAATGTGATACCAAAATTTTAACCTGACGATGACTACTGTATGGTCGAAAGCTTGTGAATAAATAAATTAGTTAAATACATGCATATTGTTAGTACCGCGTATTGTTAATACCGTTAGTATTGTATTGTTAGTGCTTTCGGACGTTGTCCATCTTCGATCGCAACAAACCTACTGAGCTGTTATATAGGGGGTTGGTTATCTGTCAAGTCCACGGCTATCTTGATATTATTAGAATATCATCAAAACGTTAGAACTAGCTTACTACGTTTTGTACCAAGAGAGAATTTTTTATTTTTTTTTTACATTTCTTTCCTTTGAAGATTTATTCATTTTATTTGGAACTTAAGTTTGAACGTGAAGTTAGAGAGCCAAGTAGCAACTACTTTTGCTACCCGGGGCGGTCGTAAGATTTACCCCCTCCCTCTGCTGGTCGTTGGTCATCCGTTAATCTTCAAAACTCCAGAACGTCCTCAAAATGTTTATTTTCATAGAATTACAATCAAGGTTTTAATTTTAGACTGCTGTTATTAGTCACAGACTTACATCTTTATACAGTACTCGCATACATATACAGTTATCATTAGTTATGCAATCACTAATCATTAGTTATGCAATCCGTAATTGTGTGGTATTTACTGATTCTGAGGTAAAACGGATAAAAAAACAAAAGTCTCCACACAAATGAAGTTTTATTCAAAAGAAACAACGCGTTTCAAACACTTTGTGTTCATCATCAAGAAGACACCAAGGATGTGGTGCTGACGGGGTTATCCAGTGAAAACCTCAAGGTTTTCACAAAGTGTTCGAAACGCGTTGTTGCTTTTGAATAAAACTTCATTTGTGTGGAGACTTTTGTTTGTTTATCCATTTTACTTCAGAAATACAGTTATAAGAAGATTTCACATAAACACGTGAAATAAGAATCAATGATCAAACCACAATATAAAATGAAAAAAAAAAGACTAAGATCTTTCAACCACAACAAGCAGCCTTCGTCAGAGTCAAAAACCCAACTGGACGAAGACCGCTTGTTGTAATTAGAACCCGTCATTAATTGGGAGTCTGTGTGTATACCACCCATACCATTGATTCCGAGCCACTATCTGTTTCCGTTGATACGATTGCAAAGTCCCGTCAGAGTCTATTTCGCAATGACGTTAACTAAGTCGCAAGAGGAAACTTTATCTAACTCAGGAATTCAAGTTAATGAGACCAAGTTTTCTACTATTCTATAATTTCTAAAGGTATTTTGGAATACCAAGTATAATAGGTTTGATTCCGTCAAGTTTGCTAGTGTATTATAAACAAATGTAACAAGTATATAATAAACTACAACATTAGAGGTTAAAAATGAATAATTTTAAAAACAAACTTGAACACAACTGTCAGATAAAATACGAATGCTGTAAGGTAATATTATAAAGACCCATTCCTTACATTAATGTTACTTTATGTTAGGTGAATAAATTGAATATTTCAATTTACAAGTTTTGTTTGTTTTAAATATATTTCATTGTGTATAAACTTGAATTGATGTTTTATTTATTTATATGATAAAAGAAATGTTTTTTTTTGTACTTTTAAATGATTTTTATTTTGATAAATATACTTACTGCGTATATATCTTTAATCATGTTAAGAATATGTTAATAATTTCTATATAAGGAAACTATTTTATTAGCTTTCTTACCCTACATTATATGATTATTGATATATTTGTAGGCCTTTCTGTTTTTAAAGGAGTTTTGATAGGCTGCCCCTATTCTGGTGGGGGGGGGGGGGGGGGAGGAAATTGGTGAATTTCAAAGATCAACTGTTGTGATTAAAGAATATTTTTGGTTCGTAATTAAAATGTATTATTTTAATTTTAATATTCATGGGTCTTTTTTGATTTTAAAGGGTTTTTTGGTGTCTCCCTTCTGTTGGGTGGGAGGGGGGGCGATAGGATGATTGGGGGATAGATCGGGGGCTGTCCCCCTTCTGGCGAAGGGAGGGGGGGGGGGTAAGTTGACGATTTTAAAAGATCAACTGTTGTGATTAAAAAATATTTTTGGGTCATGATTAAAATTAATTATTTTAATTTTGATATTCATGAGTCTTTTTTTGATTTTAAAGGGTTTTTTGGTTCCTTCCTTCTTTTGGGTTGAGATATGGTTAGTTGAGATGGGTTTTTAGTCGATTTGACTAATTGGGCTCCGCGCCTCAAGGAGCCCCGCAGTTACAAGCCATGTTTGTTGTATTTTGCGTACAGAAACATGGATGTAATATGAAACGGGACGATCATATGAAATAACACAACTCGACCTTGAGCTACTAACATCCTATAATTGTATTTCTTTTCAAATTCCTCTGTTTTATTTCTTTTCAGGTTTTCCTTTTTCTAAATGCAAAAGATGAATAAAAAAACCTCACATCATGGCAAGCAACAAGCAGAAATCGAGATCGAAGGACGTAAATATTTAAGTGGTAACCAGAAACGAGCATTAGCCAAAGGTAAAGGTAGCTGAAGATGAAAAGCATAAAGGAGCCATAAAAAAGTTCCTTGATACTGCATCTTTGAAGCGCCCACGGATTGAGGATGAGGGAATCATCAACTATTTGCAGAATGAGGATATAGCCATGGATTCAATTACAATATGACGAAAAAGATAAAACACCAAAAAAGGTGAACCCAGGCTCACAAGCTGTGACTCAAATTGAAGACTATCTCGATTCATTAGAAGACGGTCCTAAATCAGAAAGTTGAATCATGAATGCAAACAAGCAACCTCAACAAGTCAAAGCATCATGCAATAATATGCTATCCAGAAATAAAAAATGTAACAATCATGAATGATGACCCAGCATATTGGCCTGTAAATATAAATAACAATGAAAGGTGCTCCCAATATTCCTGGTAACAGCTTTTGAAGAAATGAAAAGGGCTTGAGTTTTTCAAAGTTCACTGTAAAAGAAGCCTTCTTGAATGGGGAGAGTATTGTAAGACCTTGGATTATATACTCAGTGTTTCAAATCAAGCTATTCAGTCATTGGAAAGTAGATTTCAACAACTTAAAAATCATTAATTGTGCAATCCGTAATTGTGTGGTATTTACTCATTCTGAGGTAAAATAGATAAACTAACAAAAGTCTCCACACAAATGAAGTTTTATTCAACGCGTTTCGAACACTTTGTGTTCATCATCAGGAAGACACCAAGGATGTGGTACTGATGGGTTGGTCAGTTGTGTTCACTGGACCAACCCGTCAGTACCACATCCTTGGTGTCTTCCTGATGATGAACACAAAGTGTTCGAAACGCGTTGAATAAAACTTCATTTGTGTGGAGACTTTTGTTAGTTTATCCATTTTACCTCAGAACTTAAAAATTATGTAAAGTTATTTGGATTTGTAAGTAACTTTCAAAATATACAGAAGTTAGAAATAAGGAAACACACGCTAAACCTTGAAGCAGTTTTAACAGTCACCACAATGAAAACAGAATTCTGAAGGAGAGGTTGTTACTGAAAAAAGTAAAGATATTGATAGGTATTTCTAATGTAGTGCAAACAGTTATTATGTGGTATTTACTTATTGTAGGGTAAAAATCTAATGAAATGGTCTCCACATATAAAACTTTTAATGATATAAACAACGCGTTTCGAACACGTAGTGTTCTTCTTCAGGCATTAACTAAAAAATACAATGTATTTTGTATTTTTGTATTTTTTAGTTAATGCCTGAAGAAGAACACTACGTGTTCGAAACGCGTTGTTTATATCATTAAAAGTTTTATATGTGGAGACCATTTCATTAGATTTTTACCCTACAATGATTGGTATTTGTTGGCTGAAGATCTTGAAGCTCTGAAAACTTTCCTTCCCTCTAGAATTAATCCTTATGGTCTGTTTGAACACCTGATAGAAAACAATAGATTTACAGCATTTCCTAATGTCTTCATTGTGTTGAGGATTTATTTAAAAATGCCGGTTTCAGTCGCATCGGGGGAGAGAAGTTTTTTAAAGCTGAAGCTTTGTCAAAATTAAGACAAACTTGAGGTCTATGATCTCACAAGAAAGACTTAACAATTTGGCAATGCTTTCTATAGAACATGAGATTGCTAAAGCATTAGACTTTGAAAATATTATAACAGATTTTCCTAATAGAAAAGCCCGAAAAGTCTAATTCTAAAAGAGTATTATGTAATTGCCTTTCTTTATATTAAAAGTAAAATAATAAAACTGTTTATTATTTATCCAAATCACCTGGATATGGTGATTTGGGGTTTGTTACGTAGAAAACAAGTAGTGTTTTGATTGTACAGTAGTACCTCGAGATACGACTGCTTCTTCTTACGAATTATTCGAGATAAGGCCAAAAATTTCGTGAAAATCCTGTTCTAAATACGATGTAATGTTCATCTTACGACGTAAAGGTTCATTTACCTTTCGAAATTTTATTACACCAATCATTTAATGTTTATTTATTTATCTTTTGTTGGTCTTTATACGTGTATGTTATATATATATATATATATAAAGATTTCACATAAACACGTGAAACAACAATCAATGATCAAACCACAATAAGAAATGGGAAAACAAGACTAAGATCTTTCAACCGTAACAAGCGGTCTTCGTCAGACTCTGACGAAGATCTTAGTCTTGTTTTCCCATTTCTTATTGTGGTTTGATCATTGATATATATATATATATATATATATATATATATATATATATATATTTGTAAAAGTTGAAAGCAGTCCTTCATTTAAACATATATTGTTAAATAACGCCCCATATTTGGCTTGTATCTGTTTCTTACACAATTTCTCCAGTTTGCAGAATTCCTTCCTCGTCTCTTCATTAAACGAGAGACGTTTCATTGAAAAAGGAAATTTTCATTGAAAAACGTTTTAATGAAGAGACGAGGAAGGAATTCCGGAAACTGGAGAAATTGTGTAAGAAACAGATACAAGCCAAATATGGGGCGTTATTTAACAATATATGTTATATATATATATATATATCTGATTGGTTGATGCGGGACCAAATAAGATTGACTCATTTTTTTTTTTTTCCAGTTGAAGGCTTCTAGCTCCTATCGAATTCTCGTACAGCGTACAGCGCATGATGTGGCCAATGCCCAACGCCAGTATTTGTGTTTCCTGAGGGAGTGTGAGCCCTTATCCTTTCCTGGCAGGCCGGCAGCGGGTTCATCATGCTGTGACCAGTCTCAACAAGATAGCAGTGGCAGACTTATGGCTTTTTTCAAGACCGGACCGGGAAAACTCGAAGTGGAAAAGTCGACATCGCACGGCAACTGTTCATTTTCTGAGGGAGTGCGAGCCCTTATACTATTTGCTGTGTCGGCGGCGATGACTCCATGGAAGAGAAGAACCGCTGTACGTGACTTTGATCAGAGCTAGAAGCCTTCAACTGGAAAAAAAAAAAAAAAAAAATGAGTCAATCTTATTTGGTCCCGCATCAACCAATCAGATATCAGAACCAGACACCTCATGTAGATTTTCAATATATATATATATAAACATCCATGGGGCCCTACCATCAGTTTTCTAATTGGGCCCCACAACTCCTAGCACCGGCACTGGATATGGTGATTTGGGGTTTGTTACGTAGAAAACAAGTAGTGTTTTGATTGTACAGTAGTACCTCGAGATACGATTGCTTCTTCTTACGAATTATTCGAGATAAGGCCAAAAATTCCGTGAAAATCCTGTTCTAAATACGACGTAATGTTCATCTTATGACGTCAAATCTGAGGCGCCGAGAAAGAATTTTCTCGAAACTTCTGGAACCTTCTGAGACCGTTCGGTACAGTCAGTCGTGTGTGTTGCTAGGCCTGACTAGGATAGGTAAAAAAAAACATGGCAGACTCAACACGAAAAATTGGTCAAATCAAACCTGGTAAACTCTGCACGAAAAAAATTCATCCCGGTAGGCTAGACCGTACTAGGATTGGTATACAAACATGGCAAACTCTGCACGACAAAATTAAGCACCAGACGTGACCTACACTACCGTACGTTTACGTACGCTAGCGGGAGACACCGCGTACCAAAATCTTGCATCTGAAAACCACCCACGTACCAAAATCATGCACCTGAAACTCTATTTGTACATATTAATTCATTATTTATTCAATTCTTCTGTATTTGTATGTTTAAATGCTCTTTTTTTAGTGTACTTTTGTTAGTTTTATAACGTAAAATAGGAAATTATATACGAGTTTTGGGCCGTGGAACCAATTAATTTTTTTTCATTAATTCTTATGGTAATTATATGTTCGTGATACGAATTTTTTAAGATACGACGGGGGTTCTGGAACCAATTAAATTCGTATCTCGATGTACTACTGTATTCTACTTTGCAGGCAAGTCAGCGCAACACGTTTGTGCTATACCTGCACAGAAAGAGGGAGGTTGGGCGGGAGGGGGGGGGGGAGCAGGAGAAACAGTCCAGCTGCCTCATGTACTTCCTCTCAATCAGCCAGTCCTGCGGGGGGAGGGGGCGGGCGGAGCCTACCACGCGCTACCTGCCCTGTCCTTAAGGGGCTGCCATTCCTCTTGCCTTTCGACCTCCTTCTGACCTGCTCCATGGGTCACAGCCGCCCTCAATTACTCTGCCCTAAATCAAAAAACCCTCCAGCTCTTGTTCTCTCAATTCAAATATTCTTACCAAAATCACTATTGTATTAAATGAAAGAAATGAAAATGTCTTTATTATGACTGAATGAATGAAAATTCTTTATTGGGGATTACTCCCAATTTACAGATTTCAGGGGTAGCCGTACGGGGGACACTAAGTGTCGCCCACCGGGCTTTTCCCCCTATTGTACAATCTATCTTACAAACTAATAACTTAATCCTAAGTCTTATGCTTATTAATAATAATAAGGTATTTTGAGGTAAAATGGATAAACCAACAAAAGTCTCCACACAAATGAAGTTTTATTCAACGCGTTTCAAACACAAAGATGAACACAAAGTGTTCGAAACGCGTTGAATAAAACTTCATTTGTGTGGAGACTTTTGTTGGTTTATCCATTTTACCTCATAATGAGTAAATACCACGTAATTACGGATTGCACAACTAATGATTTGTATAAGGTCTTTATTAAGGACCTTATGCCCAATATATACAAGACTGGGGTAGCCGTACTGAGAGCACTGGGTGCTCCCCACCAGGCTTTTTCCCCTTTGTACATAAATGATAATATAATAATAATAATTATAAAGATATTAATAATAGGGTAATATAGTATTAGTAACAATAATAATAATTATATTGATATACCTTCTCAACCACTGATATTTCAAATTCTTCGAATGTATTCTCGATGATTTTCGTCATAAACATATAACTTTTGTTTATAATCCGACGTTTCGCCAGAAGTTGTTTTGGCATTTTCAATCCTAAAAAAAAACAATTTATTAACGACATAAGTAAAGCAAAATAGATTTTTGTTGGTTGGTATCCGTGGATGTATTTATCTTGCTTTACTTATAGAGTCGTTAATAAATTGTTTTTTAGCCTTGAAAATGCCAAACAACTTTTGGCGAAACGTCGGCTTATAATCAAAGTTATATGTTTATGACGAAATTTCTCAAGAACCCCTTGGGAGAATATAGTAATATAGGTATAATGTTAATACAGTATTAATTAATAATTAATTAATGTTATATAGAAGTATTAAGAACAATAATAATTGTAACAAAGTAATAATAATAATAATAACAATAGTTATAATAATAATACTTGTGTACAATGGCAGCAGGTCTTCCCTTAAGCATATGTTATTAAAATACGCAGCAGCTTCTGCATTGACCAGTTTCTTGTTGACACTCTCTAGTTTTCGTATCACTTTGCGGTGACACTCTGGTAGCTTCCAAAGAAGGTTAGCAAAAGACATTAACACACACAATAAACATAGGTCAAACACGAAAAACTAAATTTTAATCACTGTTTTAATCACTAAATTAACAAACTAAATAAAAAAAATTAAAATACGAATGAAAGCCGAAAGCTTGTACGCATTTTTATTTAGTCTGTTAATTTAGTGATTAAAACAGTGATTAAAATTTAGTTTTTCGTGTTTGACCTATGTTTATTGTGTGTGTTAATGTCTTTTGCTAACCTTCTTTGGAAGCTACCAGAGTCTCACCGCAAAGTGATACGAAAACTAGAGATTGTCAACAAGAAACTGGTCAATGCAGAAGCTGCTGCTTATTTTAATAAAATAATAATACTATAAATAATATTAAGAAGTACGTTTCTTCCCTTTGTGAAGCTGTTCCTCGTCTTTTCCCCCGGCTCCTGTGCAGGAGAGCGTCAACATAGGCCCACTACCCGTTCCATAAATTGTTTTTAGCTTTAAAAATACCGAACAATTTTTTGGCGAAACACCGGCTTGTAATCAGGAGTAGTTAGATAATTCTTTGAAACAAATCCTTAAGAAAACCATTTTGAAATTTATAGATATTAATATTGAATTAAATCAAAATTCTTTTAATCGAGCAAGCAAGCGAGAGGGAGAGAGAGGGAGAGAGAGTGTGAGAAAGACAGAGAGAGAGAAAGTGTGAGAGAGAGAAAATAAGGGAGGGAGAGAGAGGTTAAGAAAGAGAGAGTGTGACAGAGAGAGATAGAGAGAGAGAGAGAGAGAGTGGAGTGAAAGAGGGAGTGAGAAAGAGAGAGAGAGTAGAGAGAAGAGAGAGAGAGAGAAAGGGAGAGAGAGAGTGTGTGAGAAAGAGAGAGAAGAGAGGAAAGGGAGAGAGAGAGAGTGAGAAAGACAGAGAGAGAAAGTGAGAGAGAGAGAGAGAGAAAAAATAAGGGAGGGAGAGAGAGATTAAGAAAGAGAGAGTGCGACATAGAGAGAGAGTCAGAGAGAGAGAGAGAGAGAGAGAGAGAGAGTGGAGGGAAAGAGAGAGTGAGAAAGAGAGAGACAGAGAGAGAAAGAGAAAATAAGGGAGGGAGGGAGAGTAAAAATAGAAAGAGAGAGAGAGAGAGTGAAAAAGAAAGAGTGCGACGGAGATAGAGAGAGTGAGAGTGAAAGAGAGAGTGAGAGAAATAGAGAAAGAGAGAGAGAGCGCGCGAGAGAGAGAGAGAGAGAGAAAAAGGGAGAGAGAGAGTGAAAGTGAGAAAGAGAGAGATAGTAAGAGAGTGAGAAAAGAGAGAGAGAGAGAGAGAGAGAGAGAGAATGGGAGGGAGAGAGAGAGAAAGAAAGTAATGATAAAAGAAAAAAATATTTTTTTGAGAAATAATAAGTAGCAAAAATACGAACAGCATTATAACTAGCGAACCCAAGCGATTCAGCTACCGTTAATAATAAGCTGAATTAAAGCCTAGCGGCGTCCTACACAGGAATTTTTACCCCATGATTACATCATATTATGCAAAATTCTTCAAATTCCTGTTAATTTTCATCAAATCTCTCACCCTCGTTATACAAACCCCAAATTTGCTAATATTCCGATGCCAATATTATGATGCATTTCTGTTTTGTCCCTTAAAACACGCCCTCGTTTAATATAATATAATAAATATATCAATTAATATAATATATATATGAAAATACGTTGGCAGCAGGTCTTCTCTTAAACATATGTGGTTGAAATTTGCAGCAGCTTCTGCACTCACTAGCTTTGCGCTGGTGGCCTCGATCCTTCGGGCGATTCTTCTTTCCTCTGGCTGCAAAAGTATATATATATATATACACACTTTTTCGATGAAAATACGATCCGAAATGGACAAATACAGTTCAATGTACATAAAGAAACAGAGAAATTAAAAACACACACTTACAGTCTCTAATTTTCGGTTGAACCGTCTTTAGGACAGATAAGAGAGGGAAACCAAGCGCCCTGATTCCCTCTTTTATCTCTTCTGAAGACGGTTTAACCAAAAATTATAGACTGTAAGTGTGTGTTTTTAATTTATGTTTCTCAATATATATATATATATATATATATATATATATATTATATATAAAATAAGCAGCAGCTTCTGCATTAACCAATTTCTTGTTGACACTCTCTAGTTTTCGTATAAAAACTATTATACTTGTTGCTGCTGCTTATTTTAATAACATATGGTTAAGAGAATACCTGCTGCCATTGTATACAAATATATATATATAAATGAAAAAAGACAACATATAGAAGAAGCGAGAAAACTTTCGAATCGAATTATCGATCCAGTAAGTTTTCTCGCTTCTTCTATATGTTGTCTTTTTTCATTTATATATCTGTCTGGTTTGGACCGTTTTAATATTTAGATTTAATATATATATACCCAACTCAGTTGGGTTTTTGATTCTGACGAAGACTGCTTGTTACGGTTGAAAGATCTTAGTCTTGTTTTCCCATTTTCTTATTGTGGTTTGATCGTTGATTGTTATTTCACGTGTTTATATGAAATCTTTATATATATATATATATATATATATATATATATAAAAATTTCACTTGTTGGGTTTTTCAATGATCCAACCCATTTTCTTATTATGGTTTGATCACTGATTTATATATATATATATATCTTATTCACAGATTTTGAGATTTTATGTATATATATATATATATATTAATAAAAGTGTCGACCATCAAGTAGAAAAAAAATTAAAGTTGTTCTGGACTGATAGAGTCCTGATAAGCTTTAAATTATATATATATATATATATATATTATATATATATCAGTTCAAAAATGAAGAAAAGCAACACACAGAGAAAGAGACACACTTACAAACTCAAATTTTCGGATGATCCGTCTTCAGGAGAAAAGAGAATGGGCGACCAAGCATATATATATGTTTAATGACTTGAAGTAAAAGCTCTGTGGAAGGAAACCTTCGTAAAATAACTGCGTGTCATACATGGTTAATGTAACACTCTCACTCTGTCACTCTCTCTCTATCTCTCTCATCGTCAACAAGCCAGGAAGTCAGCGCACCCAACACCCTCTCACTCTGTCTATCCTCACTAACTTATCCACCATATGCTGTCTGAAAAAATACACCTGTCATCGCCGACCTGAAGAAAATCAGAAAAAAAATATTAACAACTTTTAAAAGTGACGGTGTTTTCTTTTCTTTTGGTTTTTCTTTTTTTTAAAAAATTATGGCGTTAAAATCTGTTTCGACACGGTAGGGTGATAATTTGAGTTGAGAAGCACAAAAAAAATATGGAGTGGCCTACACTCAACTTTACTATAAGTAAATTTAATATAAAACTTCTTGAGTATATAATATATAATGTCTCATTTAAGCATAATATAATCGTCTAAATGGGAGCTGTTTATTAGTCTTTCATTCCTGAGGTAGTACAGATAGTGATTGATCCACTTATCAATAGATAAGCCTTTTTTGTATGTCACACAATTAATGGATATATAATCATTAGTATAACTACAGCAGTAATAGCATTATGAAAAGCTAAAGTAAAAATTTGCTTATACGAAATAATTTCCTACAAGAGAGGATGGCTTTTGTTCTAATAGCCCGTGGATCTCTTACATATATTATCTTACCTCCTTCTACATTTAATACATAAGACAAATTTTCCCATTTAAAACTTGAAAATATTTTTAGTACGTTAAAAACATTACCAAGTTTTTGTCTGAATTGTCAAAAACAGTAAGAAATAATGTCGTTTTCAGATAATTTTCAATTTAAGATGTAGGATAAATTCATTTATTATATTTAAAACATTTTTTTTTTAATTGTGAATAATGTTTTACATTTTTGATCTTTTATCAAATTCTTATACTGGGTATTTCATGGCATGCTAGAGTTTTTTAAAAACTTTTCTTTCTCTTTGTCAAAAATCATAAAAAACAATTTACTCTGAGGGAATGTTATTTTTTCCCACGTGCTCTACTCTGTTATAAGTTTGCTATAAATGTATATTGAGAAAAAATATATTGGTAATTAGCCACCTTTCCATTCTTAAATCAAGTTCAAAGTCAACTTTTCTGTATAATTTTAAATTTAAAAGCTGGAAGCTTGAAATTTTTAAAAATATTTTTTTTAAAAATTATTTAAAATTATTATTAAATTTAAAATTATTATTATTAATATTATTATTAGTATTACAAATTTTGACGCCGTTTAGCGTCAAAAAACATTTTCTGAAAACAGGAATCGTTCTTTAACGCCCCTTTGGCGAGTGTAATTTTAAAAAAAAATACTCGACTCATTCCCTACATAATGTTCTATTTTTAGGCATAGTTTCATTTTGATCCATCAAACAGTATGGCTTGTAATTACACATAATTATTCTATTCTGTCACGTTGAAGGTTTTGTCCGGTTAACATTGTTGTTCCTTTAAATAATGTAAATTTCATTTTCTTAGTTAAAAAATTCTTACTTCTGTAAGTAATATTAATTTTAATTAGTAATATTAATTAATTAATATTAATTAATTAAGTAAGTAATATTCTTATCTCTGAAATATTTCTGCTTGTAATATTCATAAGTTGTAACAATCCATTATCAAATTGTGTATATGTACACAATTGTTGTAACAATTTTCATTATCAAAAGAACACATAGAAAAGAAATCACTGAACTCACTACTATATTTCGATGTCCTCGTCTTCAGGAAAAGAAGTGAATAGCTCCAAAGCTGATAACGACTGTATATATATATATATATATATATCAATGATCAAACCACAATAAGAAATGGGAAAACAAGACTAAGATCTTTCAACCGTAATAGTCAGAGTCAAAAACCCAACTCTGACGAAGACCGCTTGTTACGGTTGAAAGATCTTAGTCTTGTTTTCCCATTTCTTATTGTGGTTTGATCATTGATTGTTGTTTCACGTGTTTATGTGAAATCTTTTTATATATATATATATATAATCTCCAAAAATTGTTCTTGACCTCTTCTATTCAATTCTATGTTTTGTTATTGAGGGCTAGGTCAATGTACAAATACATCGAAACTTCGGCCTAGAAAGGAGTTTATTTTCTTTTTTTTTGGACCTAGCCCTCAATAACAAAACATAGAATTATATATATATAGAACTATAAGCCACAAGGAAACACTATTTCCTTGTAGCTTATACTCATACTTTCATTAGTTTTTATCATGTGTTTATTGTAATTATTTAATATATATATATACACGTTTCAGAGTAAACTATAGGTACACAGTAACTAGAAAAACACACTTACAGTCTCTAATTTTTGGTTTAACCATTATAAGGAGAGAAGAGATACGAACATGCACCGCACTTTCGAAGCGATGGTTGGAAACTGTCTGATATCTGAAACGTTTGTTGTCTTTTGTGGACCGTTCTCTTGATGATAATATATATATATATATATATATATATATATATCGATAAAAAGATTTCACATAAACACGTGAAACAACAATCAATGATCAAACCACAAAAAGAAATGGGAAAACAAGACTAAGATCTTTCAACCGTAACAAGCGGTCTTCGTCAGAGTCAAAAACCCAACTGAACTGAAACCCAAAACTCAGTTGGGTTTTTGACTCTGACGAAGACCGCTTGTTACGGTTGAAAGATCATAGTCTTGTTTTCCCATTTCTTTTTGTGGTTTGATCATATATATAAATATAGAGGCAGCCTCCATGCGTACAGGATGAGAGTAAGATGGAAGGTGCGCGCGCATCTTTTATCCAGGTACCCATTACACCTGGCCCTTACCGACCGCCTATTGGCTGTGTGAATTCATGTCAGCCATTGGTCTTCTGGCTACTAATGTACAGACCAGCACCTACCAATAGATTCTTCAAAGAACCACTAATGACACAGCAAAAAAAAAAAAACATCAACCAATACTCTATACGGAATGTCAAGAAAAGATACACAAAGGTGTTTTGTCAAATTGTTACATTACAATGCACAAGCAGTAACTGGTAGGTAGGAACATATCATTGTGGCCTTTATCAATAAATTTTAGTCAAATTACAATAATAATAGAATAAGGTTTTGGCTTGAGTCTGTAGTGAGAGCACTAGTTTGCCATAGCGAGTGTGTTTGTCTGCGTGTAGTGAGAGTCTTTAGTGAGAGCACTGGTTTGTCAGTGCGAGTGTATGTGTGTGGGTGTGTGTAGTGAGAGCACTAGTTTGCCATAGCGAGTGTGTTTGTCTGCGTGTAGTGAGAGTCTTTAGTGAGAGCACTGGTTTGTCAGTGCGAGTGTATGTGTGTGGGTGTGTGTAGTGAGAGCACTAGTTTGCCATAGCGAGTGTGTTTGTCTGCGTGTAGTGAGAGTCTTTAGTGAGAGCACTAGTTTGCCAGTGTGAGTGCATGTGTGTGCGCGTGTAGTGAGAGTCTTTAGTGAGAGAACTAGTTTGACAGTGCGAGTGTATTTGTGTGTGTGTGTGTAGTGAGAGCACTAGTTTGCCAGTGTGAGTGCATGTGTGTGCGTGTGTAGTGAGAGCACTGGTTTGCCAGTGCGAGTGTATGTGTGTGTGTGTGTGTGTGTGTAGTGAGAGCACTAGTTTGCCATAGCGAGTGTGTTTGCCTGCGTGTAGTGAGAGTCTTTAGTGAGACTCTTTAGTGAGAGCACTAGTTTGCCAGTGCGAGTGTGTGTGTGTGTGTAGTGAGAGCACTAGTTTGCCAGTGTGAGTGCATGTGTGTGCACGTGTAGTGAAAGCACTGGTTTGCCAGTGCGAGTGTATGTGTGTGTGTAGTGAGAGCACTAGTTTGCCATAGCGATTGTGTTTGTCTGCGTGTAGTGAGAGTCTTTAGTGAGACTCTTTAGTGAGAGCACTAGTTTGCCAGTGCGAGTGTATGTGTGTGTGTGTGTGTGTGTGTGTAGTGAGGGCACTAGTTTGCCAGTGTGAGTGCATGTGTGTGCGGGTGTAGTGAGAGTCTTTAGTGAGTGCGCTAGTTTGCTATAGCGAGTGTGCTTGTCTACGTGTAGTGAGAGTCTTTAGTGAGGAGAGCACGAGTTTGCCAGTGTGAGTGCATGTGTGTGCGCGTGTAGTGAGTCTTTAGTGAGAGCACTAGTTTGCCAGTGCGATTGCATGTGTGTGTGTGTGCGTGTAGTGAGAGTCTGTAGTGAGAGCACTGGTTTGCCATAGCGAGTGTGTTTGTCTGCGTGTAGTGAGAATCTATAGTGAGAGCACTGGTTTGCCAGTGCGAGTGCATGTGTGTGTGTGTGTGTGTGTGTGTGTTAGTGAGAGCACTGGTTTGCCAGTGCGAGTGTATATATGTGTGTGTGTAGTGAGAGTCTTTAGTTAGATCACTAGTTTTCCAGTGCGTGTGTGTGTGTGTAGTGAGAGCACTAATTTGCCAGTGCGAGTGTGTGTGTGTGTGTAGTGAGAGCACTAGTTTGCCAGTGCGAGTGCATGGTGTGTGTGTAGTGAGAGCAGTGGTTTGCCAGAGATAGAAAGAAAGGAAGTACATTCGCCTACGATTCCTTTTCTGTCTTTTATTGAAGGTTGCCGACTCTTGTGCACACGTGTGGACCACCCTCGGCTCTCAAGAATAACCCCCCCGAAAGCCCCTCCTCCCACTCCACCCCCGCCTACCCCCTACCCCCCATGCAATACCACAGTTGTGCTCGCTGGCACACCACATGTGTGCTGAGAAAGCCGAGGCGCTTTCCCACGCATCCCAGAGTCACATTTCTAATGACCTGTGCCTCCCCCCCCCCCCACCCCCACCTCCACTCACTCAACAAACAAACCAAAACGATATCGCAATACCATCACTTTGTCATTATTCCTCCATCTTGTCTCCACTTAACCACTTTATTCTACTTTCCAATTTTTTCTTTTTATATTTTATCCCAGCATGTTTCACTGTTTATTACATGCATAAACGTCAAATTATACACAATACTTTTTACATTTACACTAAAAATACTAATTTGAACTTATTTACTTTGATTCATATTCAACAATATGTATATATATTATATATATATATATATATATTAACTGGAATTTTGAATATGAATTGGATTTTTTGTGCCTTTCTTAGTTCAAGCCATTATTTAGGCATGTTAAGCCCCCCCACCACGACAAGGTGAAGGCACGTCGGGGGGGGGGGGGGAATGAATGAATGAATGAATATAACTTTATTTATTGACAAAGTTCATACTTGATGGAGCTACGATCGAAACCGGTTATGCCTAGTCATTCACCTTGGTGCACCTGAGTCGATCTCACCGCTCTGCAATAGCTGGTATGGTGAAATTACAATAATTAAAACTATTAAGTTAAGTATTTTAACTAAAATTTAGATCTAAATACACTATATTATTCTACCTTATAGTACAATAAAATATAACACTGTATAATATAAGTATAATATTTTCATTTATTTATTTTAATTATACAGTTGTTCTAATTTTACATTTATATATTACTTATATTCAAATTTTATAAATTACTTTTATATATTTCATTTATACATTTTAATTTTACATTTTTCTTAATTCTACCTTTGTTTTGTTTTTAATTTACACTTCCTTCTATTTAATTTATATATATATATTAGTGTATATTGGCAGCAGATTCTCTTGTAAACATATTTTATTAAAGTATACGGCAGCTTCCCTAAAGTATACGAAATCACTCCCTACCAGAAAAAACTAGTTCGAAAACTAGAAAACACGAGCAAAAAAGTCGTAAATGCGGAAACTGCCGTATACTTTAATAATATATATATATATATATAATATATATTATAACAATTAAAATAAGCAGTGACACATAAACAGAAACACAACAAAGACTCACTTTTCAATATTTCGACCGTAATGGCGGTCGAAATATTGAAAAGTGAGTCTTTGTTGTGTTTCTGTTTATGTGTCACTGCTTATTTTAATTGTTATTTGTCCTGCCGGACCGTTTTTCGTTTATCATGGTATATATATATATATATATATATATATATATAATAAATAATGATACAAAATAATACAAATACCAATAATGACCCAGACGGAACGGTGTACCAGCTGTACTACAGAAACCAGTTCACGAGGGAATATAAAACAGATGAAGCTGCGCTTAAAAATATTATACGAAGAAACGTAAAGTGTAAACAGCCCAACGACAGGATAAAACTACATATCTATTATAAGCCCCGGACCGCAACAAATTTAGTAATAAAAAACAGTCCCATCACCGCAACCAGCGATCTGCAGAAAGTCAACGTCGTGTACGAATACAAATGTAAAAAAGGAGAGTGTGAGCTCCTGGCTAACGCCAAGTATATCGGCATGACGAAGACTACGCTTTCCAGACGCCTCACCATGCACCTTCAATCAGGAGCTATAAAGAACCATACCAGACAAGCACACAATTCCGACCTATCCCGCCAGGACCTTACAGAGAACACCTCCATCATCAGGCAAACCAATGATTACAATAGACTCCCAATCTATGAAGCAATAGAAATATCCAAAAATAGCCCTATAATCAACAGACAACAAACTGGGATGTCGAGAGTACTCAAGCTACTCGGAGAACAAGCCCCAGCAATAGGCCAAACCAACTACCAATGAGAATGAAGAATGAATGAATATAACTTTATTGACAAGAGTACATACTACATGGAACTACGATCGAAACCGGTTGTGCCTTCTGTTTCACTATGAATGAAGAATGAATGAATATAACTTTATTGACAAGAGTACATACTACATGGAACTACGATCGAAACCGGTTGTGCCTAAGCATACACCTGGTGCACCCGATTCGACCTCACCGCCCTGCAATAGCTGGTATGGTGAAATTACAATAATTAGACTATTAAGTTCAGTCGAATGAAGAACCACAATAATTTTTCTTAAAATTATATTTTAAGAAAAAAAAATGCAAGTAGAAGATAGTAAATAATGCGCTCTAGTGATGGTACTGTTCTGACATAGTTTAATCAGTTATTATGTGGTATTTACTCATTGTAGGGTAAAAAGCTAATAAAATGGTCTCCACATATAAAAATATGTAATACCTTCAAACCCGCGTAGGCGTTTGAAAAGAAAATAGTTCCGAGGCCTCCTGTGTTAAACCAGCTGTGAGGGTAACCATGTTACGGAGTGCCACCAATGGGTGACCACTCATTCCCGTTATAAATCCCCGGTAATCGTAGAAACCAAATTACAATCACTTCTTAATACCAATACTTATAGTTGAAGAGAACAAAAAAATTATCATTACCAACCCAAAAATCCGTATCACATATCTTAAAATAAACAATCGTGAATTGTAGGGTAAAAAAAAAAGCTAATGAAATGGTCTCCACATATAAAATTTTAATGGTATAAACAACGCGTTTCGAACACATAGTGTTCTTCCTCAGTCATTAACTAAGGGTGAGTGTCTGTGGTACAAGTCTGTGAGTACTGTGGTACGTTAGAATTACAATCGTGAATTATAAAATAGTTACATTAAAAAAAAAAAAAAAAGGTTGCCCTAAATATTTTAATTAAATTTTTAATTAAAGCATGTACACAATTGTAGATAGTTAACATTTTATTGAAAAAAAAAAACACTATTTTCTTGTTTTATAAACTTGGAAATTTCTATCATTATTCCTTCTCTAGTAAAATCATGAACTTGTACTATGCACCACTGTCTTAAAGTCCTATCTATTTATCGAATATACTGGTGTTCAAAATCATTGCATATTCTTTTTTAAATCTTATTTTAATTGATATTATCATTTGTAAAAAGAGATTTTTAGTCTAAAAATTTAAGAAACAATCAGAAAATTCCGATGACAAACTTTAATATCTATATTTTCTTTGTTTGAAACATAAAAATATTTATATTTAATCAAAAATAAAAACTTTTACTAAATAAAACAGAATAGTTGTTGTTTATACATTTCAGATATACCTTAACTAAAAAAAACTATTTTAAAAGACATAGAAAAAATCACAATAAGTTTCCTGCAATGAATTATTGTATTTTTTTTTTTTTTTGTTAAAATTATACTCGTATTTTACGAAAAAAGAAATTCCCGAAAAACACAGAAGAGGATGCGCTCTAGTGGCAAATGATAGTACTATTCTGACTTAGTTTCATCAGTTACTAGCAAACGTACCCGTCTTTGACGGAATCAAAAATTCTATTATACTTGGTATTCAAAAATATCAGTTATAGTATTATACTAATACTATAATTAGAAATTATAGAATTGTAGAAAATACCATTATTAGTACAGTGTTAAACAAATGCCTCTGTATACACCACATTAGCTGTCTGTCCTTCAGGTTCACGGAAGAACAAACAATTGGAACCTCTGACTCTTGAGCAAGTAAACTATAGTTGACCACGTGAGAAAAACTTGGTCTCGCTAACTTGAATTCCTGCGTTAGATAAAGTCTCCCTTTGCGACTTAGTTAACGTCATTGCGAAATAGACTCTGACGGGACTTTGCAATCATTTGAACGGAAACAGACAGTGGCTCGGAATCAATGGTATGCGTGGTATACACACAGACTCCCCAATACCACATCCAGTCATTATGTCCACCTCTATGGCATATCTGTGTAGAGCACGAACTCAGAGTCGTGTCCCATTACACAGTTTTGGGGCACTCATGTTTCGTAACATGAAATTTGAAACTGCTACTAAATTGCAGCATGATTGGTTCTCCTACTTTAAGTTTTTACTCATGAGCAGGCAGTCCAGGAGAAATAAATTCAGAGTCAAGAAATTCAATTAGATAATGAACTGCTTCTTCATCACTAATCCAATCTCTTTTCTGACTTGTAAGTTCTTTCCTCGGTATGATATAGCGTAAGAACTTGTTTGTTGATTTTTCCTGCCGGTTCATATTAAAAGTTGAGAATTGCTCGTTTACAAAACATTTATTCTTAATAGATAGTACATCCTCAACTCTGTGAAACACCATTTCAATGATGTAAAATACGCAATATATTCATATGCTCCAATGAAATTAAAATCAACTAACAATACCTACTTGCCACACCGGTGTATTTTCAAAAGAAACTTGTCTGTGAAGTTAGGAAAATACAGCTAAAAGCCCCATAACTTCGCTTCTGTACTGACTTATCAATCTATTTAGAGCCCATATTTTAAGTTAGGCATACACAAATCCAGTGTCAATGTTTCAGCTCGCTATGTCTTATGGTGGCTGAGTTTACTTGTGACAAACGTTTTTGCGTTAAACGTCCATAACTTCACTTCTACGTTAAATTTCCAATCAATCAGAGCCTATATTTTAAGTTAGACCTACACAAATCTACTGTAAAAGTTTCAGCTTTATATGTCTTATGGTAGCTGAGTTTACTTGTGACAAAGTTTTGGGGACAAACAGACAAACTGACAATTGGATTCGGTTTATCCAATGTATGAAACGTAAAGAAAACTTGAAATGAGTCAGTTCTAAGCAATGTACAGACACAAATCATTATTTTATTTATATAGATAAGGCACTTGTTAATGAAAGTAAAATAGTACAAATACCTGCCACTAGAGCGCAGTTGAAACTCATCAATAACCGTCTTATTGTTATTCAATTAAATATGTCTGTAACAGAAACATCCATCGATTGCGAACATTTCAAAAATTAATTGAATAACTAAAAAAAAAATTAATTTAATAATGATTGAATAGATAACAAATAATTCCTATATGTATGTCTATAAAAAGATTTCATATAAACATGTGAAATAACAATCAATGATCAAACCACAATAAGAAATGGGGAAACAAGACTAAGATCTTTCAACTGTAACAAGCGATCTTCGTCAGTGTCAAAAACCCAACTCAATTGGGTTTTTGACTCTGACGAAGACCGCTTGTTACGGTTAAAAAATCTTAGTATTGTTTTCCCATTTCTTATTGTGGTTTGATCATTTTATGTATATAAGTAATTCTATCTTTTTTCGACCACAAAAAATAACAACAAACAGTAGAGGTTATTGAGGGTTGGTCAACACAAACAAACATTTCATTTACGCCAACGTTTTGGCGTAATCTGGACAACCTGTTATAAACTGTCGTATAACCTGTCTTATCAGTTTTGTAATATTTACTACTGTTTTTGTTGTGTCTATCTGTCGGACGTATATCTTGTTATTTGTAAAGCACTGATGATGCTATATAAATATAGCGAAACGTTGGCGTAAGTGAAGTGTTTGTTTGTGTAGACCAACCCTCAATAACCTCTGCTGTTTGTTGTTATAATATATATATATATATATATATACATTGTAGTTGGGTTTTTGACTCTGACGAACACCCCTTGTTACACTTGAAAGATCTTAAGACTGTTTTCCCATTTCTTATTGTGGTTTGATCATTGATTGTTATTTCACGTGTTTATGTGAAATCTTTTTATATACTCGTATGTATATATGATGTAATTTCTTTGGAGGGTTGAGGTGTAATGATTTGAAACTAGTTTATTTGCCGACGTTTCGACATATATTTATGTCATCTTCAGGACTACTGCATGATTGTTTTACAATTAGCACTACTATTACTACTATTTCGGTTATTTATTACATTTTAATATGTACAGTATAACAGAGAGGAATTTATTGATAAATCAGTTATATCATAATTGATATTGATAAATCAGTTATATCATAATTGATATTGATAAATCAGTTATATCATAATTGATATTGATAAATCAGTTATTTCATAATTGATATTGATAAATATCAATGTCAGGCCCAGCCCCTGATCACCTTCTCCTCCTCTTTCGTTTGTCCCTGCGTATAGCAGGTTAACAGCGTAGCCTCGTGAAGGCCGAAAGTCGGAGTTGAGTGTTAGAGGCTATTAGTGGCGCTTAATCACTCCATTACTACCCCATTACTCCTCTTTGATTTTAAACTCGTGTATATGTTAATATATACGAAGTTTAAAACAAAATAATAAGAAAAAATAGAAAGAAAGGCCTTTCACTTTATGTCATCAGAGAATAAACAAAGTCAAACAAAATTATGATTCCTGTTTTTTCTTTTTCCTTGTTGTTTAAACTTCATTGATTGCATCACGTGTTTATTTGTTGTGATTGTGTTTTTTGTCCTGCACACACACACACACACACATATATATATATATATATATATAACTAAAAAAAAAAAGTGTTTTTAGTTGTATATCTGTCACACGGTCGAGAAGTTATTTGTGTTTATATATATATATATATATATATATATATATATATATATATATATTCGTTTGAAATACGATCCAAAACGGACAAATATAGTTCAATATAGAAAACGGAACATATATAGAAAACGGAAAACGCACTGGTTCAGAGACGGTTGGAGACCGTTGGAGGGTCTCCAACCGTCTCTGAACCAGTGCGCTTGGTTTCCCTCTCTTATCTCTCCTGAAGACGGTTCAAACCGAAAATTAGAACTGTAAGTGTGTTCTTTTGATTTCTCTATGTTTCTTTTTCTAGATTGAAATATATATATATATATATATATATATATATATAGCAGCAAACAGCAGAGGTTATTGAATTATTAGAATTATATATACATAATTAAAGTTATCATTAGAAAACAAAAAAGAGACTAACACTTTCTATTATCGATCATTTCGGCTATCACGCCGTCCTCAGGAAAGGTAGGAAAAGGAAAAGGAACACAGGAGCGGAGTCGTGAAAGTGTCCACCGACGTACACAAAGTGACACATACATATATATATATATATGAACGTATGAGCCACAAGGAAAAGTAAAAAAAAAACACAGAAAATATGCTCTAAGGCCTTTCAATTATATGTCATCAGTTGCTCTCTGATGACATATAATTGAAAGGCCTTAGAGCATATTTTCTGTGTTTTTTTACTTTTCCTTGTGGCTTATACGTTCATTAGTTTCATCACGTGTTTATTGTGATTATATAGTATATATATATATATATATATAATATAAAACAAAACTAAAGTTTATCGGGACTCGGTCAGTTCTTCAGGTTCAGTTTCAGTTCAGAACTGAACAGTTCAGTGTCACGTGTTCATTCATACTACAGTTGTTGTTAAAATCCACGTACTTTTTTTTTTTGTAAAATAATTTGTAATGTAATACTTAGTTTTTCTGTTTCAAAATTTATACTTCTCCCAGATGCATCGAAGAAATAATTCCGTAGGTTACTCAAAAATATATTTCTACTTACAAGCTTTCGATTTCACTGAAATCATCAGTTATATGGTATGAACTAATTAAGGGTAAACTAACACAATAACCCAACTGAATTGCGTTTTTGACTCTAATGAAGACCGCTTGCTACGGTTGAAAGATCTCTGTCTTGTTTTCCCATTTCTTAGTGTTGTTTGATTATATATATATATATAAAATCGATAAAAACGTTTCACATAAACACGTGAAACAACAATCAATGATCAAACCACAATAAGAAATGGGAAAACAAGACTAAGATCTTTCAACCGTAACAAGCGGTCTTCGTCAGAGTCAAAAGCCCAACTGAAAAACCCATTTCTTATTGTGGTTTGATCATTGATATATATATATATATATAACTTTAAATTATACAAAGCACAACACAGAAAAAAGAATAAAGAGAACACTTACAGAATTCAATATTTCGAACTGTTGTTCGTCATCAGGAGTAGACTAGAAGAGAGGACGAAGTGAGAGAGATCTCCCCACGTCGAAGAACGGAGCGCGATATATATATATATATATATATATATATATATATATATATATTGTTGAAATGTACCGCAGCTTCGGGATTAACGACTTTCAAACTAAGCTGTTCCAGTCCCCTGACAGTCTTACGAATAGAAGGTAGTAATTCCCAGATATGATGACTGCGGTACATTTCAACAAAATATTCCTCCAAAAAGATTTGCTGCCAACCTATACTAATATAATATATATAATATATATATATATATATATATATATATATATATATATGTGGTATTTTTAATTAATCATTTGAAAGATTTGTTTTTTTCTCTCACCTGTATGTTTATTTTCATTAATATAAAATACCTTTATTATGTTTACAAATTATTTAAATTGTCGTTATCATATACCGGTTTCAAAAAGGACTAGAACCACATCGTAATAACTACATACAGTAATCACTTAAGCAAAGGATTGAATTTAAAGCTTTCCGAGTCGATTGTTCTAGGCATGCGCGGCAGCTTGTTGGCGCCAAACCTATCAGTAATTTCTAGTCAGTCCAAGTGTGAGGACTTCTTTCACTGTCTAACCAGAAAGGTACGAAAATTATATTTATCTTGATGCTTTCCTGTTCCTCTTTTTTTAGTAAAATATATATAGCATTACGATATATAAAATTAAGCAATACATACACTATATATATATATTATATATATAATATATATATATATATATGAATGCAGATAAATCACAATAAACACGTGATGCAATCAATGAAAACAAACCACAAGGAAAAAAAAGAAAACAGATGGAAAAAATGCTCTGAGGCCTTTCAATTTATATCATCAGAGAGCAAACAAGGTAGGAACTAGAAAGTGATATATATGTGAAAGTACATATATATATATATAGATATAGAGCAAGGGTTCTCGAGGATTTGGTCAATAAAAAATTCAACTAGTTAATTTTAAGTTAAGTTAAGTTTATTGACCAAATCCTCGAGAACCCTTGCTCTGAATCTGGATAAATCAGTGGTCGAGAAGCTACATCAGTATTATATAGATGTATATATATATATATATAGAGAACGGATTCGCGCTCCGTTCTTCGACGTGGGGAGATCTCTCTCACTTCGTGCTCTCTTCTAGTCTACTCCTGATGACGAACAACAGTTCGAAATATTGAATTCTGTAAGTGTTCTCTTTATTCTTTTTTCTGTGTCGTGCTTTGTGTAATTTAAAGTTTATATATATATATATATATATATATAATATATATATATATATAATATAATGTATATATATATAAATATATTTATATATATATATTTATATATAAATTTTATATTATATTATATAAATATATAAATATATATATAAATATATATAAATAAATATATATATATAAAATATTTATTTTATTTATATAATTATAAATATATATATATATAAATATATAAATATATATGTATATATATATATAAATAAAATAAATATTTTATATATAAATATATATAAAATATGCTATATATATATAAAAGTATCGACCGTGGAATAGAAACAATACTTCATTTCTTCAGATTCAAATTAAACTCTTATTGCCAACGTTTCGTTCTTTATTTAAAACCTTTTTCATATGCAGAAGTATAAATTTTGAAACAGAAAAGGCCTCCAAGAAGATTTGCTGCCATCCTATACTACTATATATATATATATATATATATATATTATATATATATATATATATATATATATATATATATATATATATATATAATATGTTTATCAATGATCAAACCACAATATGAAAATGGGAAAACAAGACTCAGATCTTTCAACCGTAACAAGCGGTCTTTGTCAGAGTCAAAAACCCAATGTTGGGTTTTATATACAATTGCAAATAAACATATAAGTGAGAGAAAAAACAAGTCTTTGAAATGATTCATTAAAAATACTACAATATATATATATATATATATATATATATATATATATATATATATATATATATATATTTACAACTAAAAGAAACGGTCCAGCGGACTTTTTTAAATAAAATAAATTCAAAACGAAGGAAATACACAGAAACTCACAGACATAACTCACATCAAAATATCGATGTGCGTTAAACTCACATCGAAATAACGATGTGAGTTATGTCTGTGTCTTTCTGTGTGTTTCCTTCGTTTTGAATTAATTTTATATATATATATATATATAAAACAGTGATCAAACCACAATAAGAAATAGGAAAAACAAGACCAAGATCTTTCAACCGTAACAAGCGGTCTTCGTCAGAGTCAAAAACCAAACTGAAGCCAGTTGGGTTTTTGACTCTGACGAAGACCGCTTGTTACGGTTGAAAGATCTTGGTCTTGTTTTCCCATTTCTTATTGTGGATTGATCATTGATTGTTATATCACATGTTTATGCGAAATCTTTTTATAGTTTTAGATAGAGAGAGAGAAAGATTGAGAGAGATAAAAAAACATAGAGAAATATAAGAAATACACTTACAATGTCTAAATTTTGATTTGACCCATCTTCAGGAGAGATACGAGAGGGAAACGAAGCGCAGTGGTCCAGGGAAGATTGAAGACATTTCTCTAAGTCTGTTTATCTACATTGAACTTTATTCATCCATTTCTGAAAGTATTTTCATTATGAAAGTATATATATCAGAGAGCTAAATGAACTAAACAAAAAATATAATAAGTTAACCTTCAAGAAGTTGATTGAAGTCTTCAGGATTGAAGAATTTGAAGGATTGAAGATTCAATCTATATATATATATATATATATATATATATAGTTGTATGTAGCAAAAGAGACATAGAGAAATCAAAAGCACACACTTACAGTCTCTAATTTTCGGTTTGCCTCTCTTATCTCTCCTGAAGACGGTTCAAACAAAAAGTTAGAGACTGTAAGTGTGTGCTTTTGATTTCTCTATGGTTTTTTTTCCTACATTGAACTATATTTGTCTGTTTCGGATCGTATTTCTAACGATATATATATATATAAAACAGATTCAAAACAGTCGAAGGTTTTGTCCGGCTAACATTGTTGTTCCTTTAAATATGTAAATTTCATTTTCTTAGTAAAAAAATTCTTACTTCTGCCTATGAAAAAGGTTTTAAATAAAACCGAAACGTTGGCAACGAGAGTTTGATTTTTTATCCTGGAAAATTGACCGAACCCCGATTAGAGAACACACCTATATATATATATAGAAAATTGGCACAATAACACGTGATATAAATATTCAGGTAACTCACCACAAATTAAAGATGATAGTCGCTCTAAACTATTTCACTTGCTCTCTGACGACGTGAAAGCGAAAGGCCTTAGAGCGACTATCTTCTTTAATTTGTGGTGAGTTACCTGAATATATATATTTCATTGAATATCTGACCGTATTTCACTGATGTCATGTTCATGATGTCACGAAAATGGCATAAGTGAAATACGGTCAGTTATTCAATGAAATATGCTTGAAGAAGGACTGATCCCAAATTTTACAAATATATATATATTTTCAGTTCAACACAATTTGTATAAAAGAATCTCTGGTCCCTATTTATAATATATATATATTGGTATACTTTGGGAGCAGACCTTCTTTTAAACATACCTAATTAATTAATTAATTTATTTATTTATTTATTAATTAATTTATATGATACCACAAAGATGGAAAAGTAGCATTCGAAACCTTGAAAAGGTATGTAGGAAACATACTTAACTTAATGTTGGCAAGATCTTTAATGAGGTATATATATATATATTCGGGTTACTTGCCGTTGCGTCTACAACGTGCTTGGTCTCCCATTCTCTTTTCTCCTGAAGACGGATTACCCGAAAATTTGAGTCTGTAAGTGTGTTTCCCTACTTTGTGTGTTGCTCTTTGTTAATCTCGAACTCGTATATATATATATAGCAGATTTACCTCCTCTTATATATATATATAGCAGATTTACCTCTTCTTATATATATATATATATATATATATATTAAGTCGTTATCAGCCTTTGGAGCGATTCACTTCTTTTCCTGAAGACGAGGACATCGAAATATAGTAGTGAGTTCAGTGGTTTCCTTTCTTTTTGTTCTTTTTTTCTTTTTATTATTAATATTATCTTTTTCCTTTCTTTCCGGTTATTTTTCTATTTCCTCAATTATCGAATAAGTTTTTTTTTCTTTTCCGCTTCTTTTCTCCCTGCTTTAAATTAAAAAGAATAATTCCCCCCCCCACCTCTCCTCTCCCACCCTTCTTCCTTCATTTATTAGAAGTTTATGTTTTTTTCCCTTTTTTTTCTTTCTATTTCTTTTTAATTTTTCTTCCTTCTCCCTTTTCTTTTTATATATTATCTTCTTTCCTTTCTTTTCCACTCTCTCTCTTTTTCCTCCTCCTCTTTAAATATCGTTTTTCTCCTCTCTTTTTCTCTATTTCTCTCTCTCTCTCTTCTTTTTTTTTTTCTCCTCTCTTTCCCAATATCTTTCTTCTTCTCCTTTCTTTTCCTTATCTCTCTCTCTCCACCTCTTTTTCTCTTTGGATATCGGTTTTTTCTCCTTTCTTTTTCGTTCTCTCTTCTCTCTTTCTCTTTCTCTCTTTCCCTCTCTATCTATCCTCTATCTATCATTCGGTATCTTCTTCTCCTTTCTTTTCCGTTATCTCTCTCTCTCCTCCTCTCTCCTCATTATCAGAGTGATATAAGTTTTTCTCCTTTCTTTTCTGTTATTCTCTCTCCTCCTCTCTTTCTCTCCTCTTCTTTAATCGTTTTCTTCCTTTCTTTCCTTCTTTTCCTTTCTCTTTCTCTTTCTCTCTCCCTCTCTTCCTCTTATCAAGGTTGGTATCTTTTTCTCCTTTCTTTTCCGTTATTTCTCTCTCTCTCCTCTCTCCTCTCTCCTCTTCTCTTATCTTTTCCCTTTTCTTTTTATCTTCTTCTCCTTTCTTTCCTTTCTCTCTCTCCTCCTCTCCTCTCTCCTCATTATCAATATATCGGTTTTTTCCCTTTCTTTTCCGTTTCTCTCTCTCCCTCTCTATCTATCTTCTCTATCTATCATCTCGGTATCTCTTCTCCTTTTTTTCCGTTATCTCTCTCTCTCACTCTCTCCCTCATTATCAAAGTGATATCGGTTTTTCTCCTTTCTTTTCTTTTCTCTCTTCTCTCTCTCCTTCACCTCTCTTCTTCCCCCCCCATTCTCGGTTTTTCTCCTTTCCTCCTTTCTTTTCCTTTCTCTCTCTCTCCTCTCTCTCTCATTATCAAATTATATTTTTTTCTCCTTTCTTTTCCGTTATCTCTCCTCTCTCTCTCCTCCCTCTCCTATTATCAATTGGTATTTTTTCTCCTTTTTTTCCGTTATCTCTCTCTCTCCTCTCTCTCCTCCTTTTCCCAATTATATAGGTTTTTTCTCCTTTCTTTTCCGTTATTCTCTCTCTCCCACTCTCTCTTTTTCTCTTCGGTATTCTTGGATATCGTTTTTCCCTTTCTTTTCCGCTCTCTTCTTCCTTTCTCCTCTCTTTTCTTTTTATCTATCTCTTATCTATCATTCGGTATCTTCTTCTCCTTTCTTTTCCGTTATCTCTCTCTCTCCACTCTCTTCCTCTTTATCAGAGTGATATTCGTTTTCTTTCCTTTTCTTTTCTTTTCTCCTCTCTCTCTCCTCCCTCTCTATCTATCATTCGGTATCTTCTTCTCCTTTCTTTTCCGTTATCTCTCTCTCTCACTCTCTCCCTCATTATCAGAGTGATATAGTTTTTCTCCTTTCTTTTCTGTTATTCTCTCTCTCCCCTTCTTCTTCTTCTTTTTCCTTCTTTCCTTTCCTTTTTATCTCTTTTGGGATATCGTTTTTCTCCTTTCTTTTCCGTTCTCTCTCTCCTTCCCTCTCTTCTTATCTTCTCTATCTATCATTCGGTATCTTCTTCTCCTTTCTTTTCCGTTATCCTCCTCTCTCCTCCTCTTCCTCATTATCAGGTGATATCGTTTTTCTCCTTTTTTCTTTTCTTTTCTCTCTCTCTCTCTCCCCCACCTCTCTTCTTTTTATCATCTTCGGTATCTTCTTCTCCTTTCTTTTCCGTTATCTCCTCTCTCCCTCTTCCTTTCTCCTTCTTTATCTTGATATCGTTTTTTCTTTCCCTTTCTTTTCTCTTTCTCTTTCTCTCTCTTCCCTCTCTATCTTTTATCATCTTCGGTATCTTCTTCTCCTTTCTTTTCCGTTATCTCTCTCTCTCTCTCCCTCTCCTCATTATCAGAGTGATATCGTTTTTCACTTTCTTTTCTGCTCTCTCTCTCTCTCTCTCTCTCTCTCTCTCACTCTCTCTCTATCTATCATATCGGTATCTTCTTCTCCTTTCTTTTCCGTTATCTCTCTCTCTCTCACTCTCTCCTCATTATCAGAGTGATATCGTTTTTCTCCTTTCTTTTCTTTTTATTTTCTTCTCTTCTTCCCACTCTTCTCCTTTTTTTCCTTTCTCCTCCTTATCTCTTTTTGGGATATCGTTTTTCTCCTTTCTTTTCCGTTTCTCTCTCCCTCTCTTCCTACCTTCTCTATTATCATTCCGGTATCTTCTTCTCCTTTCTTTTCCGTTATCTCTCTCTCTCCTCTCTCTCCTCCCATTATCAGAGTGATATCGTTTTTCTCCTTTCTTTTCTGTTTCTCTCTCTCTCCTCTCCTCCCTCTCTATCTATCATCTTCGGTATCTTCTTCTCCTTTCTTTTCCGTTATCTCTCTCTCTCCTCCTCTCTCCTCATTATCAGAGTGATATAGTTTTTCTCCTTTCTTTTCTGTTATTCTCTCTCTCCCTCTCTCTTTTCTCTCCTCTATCTTTATATCGTTTTTTCCCTTTCTTTTCCGTTTTCTCTTCCCTCTCTTCCATCTTCCTCATTATCAATTGGTATCTTTTTCTCCTTTCTTTTCCGTTTCTCTCTTCTCCTCTCTTCTCCTTTTCTTTCTTTTCTCCCTTTTTTTTTCTCCTCTCTCTCTCCTCCCTCTCTATCTATCATTCGGTATCTTCTTCTCCTTTCTTTTCCGTTATCTCTCTCTCTCACTCTCTCCCTCATTATCAGAGTGATATGTTTTTCCTCCTTTCTTTTCTGGCTTCTCTCCCTTCTCTTTTCTCTCCTCTTCTCTTTCTTTTCCCTTTCTTTCCTTCTCTCTCTCCCTTCTATCTATCTATCTTTCATTTCTTTCTTCCCTTTCTTTTCCTTTCTCCTCTCTCACTCTCTCTCCTCATTATCAGAGTGATATCGTTTTTCTCCTTTCTTTTCTGCTATCTCTCTCTCTCTCTCTCTCTATCTATCATCTCGGTATCTTCTTCTCCTTTCTTTTCCGTTATCTCTCTCTCTCACTCCCTCTCCTCATTATCAGAGTGATATGTTTTTCTCCTTTTTTTCTTTTCTTCCTTCTCTCTCTCTCTCTCTCTCTTATCTATCATTCGGTATCTTTCTTCTCCTTTCTTTTCCGTTATCTCTCTCTCTCCTCCCTCTCCCTCATTATCAGAGTGATATCGTTTTTCCTTTCCTTTTTTTCTTCCTCTCTCTCTCTCTCTCCGCTCCCTCTCTTCTTCCCATCTTCTATTATCTTCTTCTCCTTTCTTTTCCGTTATCTCTCTCTCTCCCTCTCTCCTCATTATCAGAGTGATATAGTTTTTCTCCTTTCTTTTCTGTTATGTCTCTCTCTCCCACTCTCTCTTTTTTCTCCTCGGTATCTCTTGGATATCGTTTTTCTCCTTTCTTTTCCGTTCTCTCTCTCCCTCTCTATCTATCTATCTCTATCTATCATTCGGTATCTTCTTCTCCTTTCTTTTCCGTTATCTCTCTCTCTCCTCCTCTCTCCTCATTATCAAGTGATATCGTTTTTTCCTTTCCTTTTTTTCTTTTTATCTTTCTCTCTCTCTCTCCTCCCTCTCTTCTTTTTATCATCTTCGGTTTCCTTTTTTCTTCCTTTTCTTTTCCGTTATCTCTCTCTCTCACTTCTCCCTCATTATCAGAGTGATATCGTTTTTTCCCTTTCTTTTCTGTTTCTCTCTCTCTCTCTTCCTCCCTCTCTATCATCATTCGGTATCTTTTCTCCTTTCTTTTCCGTTATTCTCTCTCTCTCTTCCCTCTCTCCTCATTATCAGAGTGATATCGTTTTTTCCTCCTTTCTTTTTCTTTTCTCTCTCTCTCTCTCCTCCTCTCTCTTCTTTTATCATCTTCGGTATCTTCTTCTCCTTTCTTTTCCGTTTATCTCTCTCTCTCACTCTCTCCTCATTATCAGAGTGATATAGTTTTTCTCCTTTCTTTTCTGCTATCTCTCTCTCTCTCTCCTCTCTCTATCTATCATATCAGTATCTTCTTCTCCTATCTTTTCCGTTATCTCTCTCTCTCTCTCACTCTCTCCTCATTATCAGAGTGATATCGTTTTTCTCCTTTCTTTTCTGCTATCTCTCTCTCCCTCTCTTCTTTTTTCTTCTTCCCTTTCCCGGTTATCTCTTTTTTTTGGGATATCGTTTTTCTCCTTTCTTTTCCGTTCTCTCTCTCCCTCTCTTCTTCTTCCTCTATCTATCATTCGGTATCTTTCTCCTTTCTTTTCCGTTATCTTCTCTCTCCACTCCCTCTCCTCATTATCAGAGTGAATGTTTTTCTCCTTTCTTTTCTGTTATTCTCTCTCTCCCTCTCTCTTTTTCTCTCCCTCCTTTCTTCTTATATCGGTTTTTTCTCCTTTCTTTTCCGTTTCTCTCTTCCCTCCTCTTTATTTCTATTCTTTTTTTTTATCTCTTTTTTATCTATCATCTCGGTATCTTCTTCTCCTTTCTTTTCCGTTATCTCTCTCTCTCACTCCCTCTTCCTCATTATCAGAGTGATATGTTTTTCTCCTTTTTTTTGTTTTCTCTCTCTCCCACTCTCTCTTTTTCTTCCTCGGTATCTTCTTTTTTTGGTTATCTTTTTCTCACTTTCTTTTTCTGTTCTTTTCTCCTTTTTCTCTCCCTCTCTTCTTCCTATCTCTATCTATCATCTCGGTATCTTCTTCTCCTTTCTTTTCCGTTATCTCTCTCTCTCACTCTCTCTCCTCATTATCAGAGTGATATGTTTTTCTCCTTTCTTTTCTGTTTTCTCTCTCTCCTCTCTCTTTTCCCCGGCTCAACCTCCTTTCTTTTTTTTATCTATCATTTATCCCGGTATCTTCTTCTCCTTTCTTTTCCGTTATCTCTCTCTCTCACTCTCTCTCCTCATTATCGAGTGATATGTTTTTCTCCTTTTTTTCTGTTATTTTCTCTCTCTCCCCACCTCTCTTCTTTTTTCTCCCCTTTCCCGGTTATCTCTTTTTTTTGGGATATCGTTTTTCTCCTTTCTTTTCCGTTTCTCTCTCCCTCTCTTCCTTCACTTCTATCTATCATCTCGGTATCTTCTTCTCCTTTCTTTTCCGTTATTCTCTCTCTCCTCCCTCTCCCTCATTATCAGAGTGATATGTTTTTCTCCTTTCTTTTTGTTATTCTCTCTCTCTCCCACCTCTCTTCTTTTTTCTCTTCCCTTTCCCGGTTATCTCTTTTTTTTGGGATATCGTTTTTCTCCTTTCTTTTCCGTTTTCTCTCTCTCTTCCTTTACCTCTCTATCTATCATCTCGGTATCTTCTTCTCCTTTCTTTTCCGTTATCTCTCCTCTCTCACTCTCTCTCCTCATTATCAGAGTGATATAGTTTTTTCTCCTTTCTTTTCCGTTTTCTCTCTCTCCCCTCTCTCTTTTCTCTCCTCTATCTTCTTGGTATCTTTTTCTCCTTTCTTTTCCTTTCTCTCTCTCCCTCTCTTCCTTCATTTATCAATATTGGTTTTTCTCCTTTCTTTTCCGTTTCTCTCTCTCCCTCCTCTCTCTCCTCATTATCAATTGGTATTTTTTCTCCTTTCTTTTCCGTTATTCTCTCTCTCCCTCTCTTTTTCTCTCCTTATCCTTTGGATATCGTTTTTCTCCTTTCTTTTCCGTTCTCTCTCTCCCTCTCTTCTACCTTCTTATCTATCATCTCGGTATCTTCTTCTCCTTTCTTTTCCGTTATCTCTCTCTCTCACTCTCTCTCCCTCATTATCAGAGTGATATAGTTTTTCTCCTTTCTTTTCTGTTATGTCTCTCTCTCCCACTCTCTCTTTTTCTCTCCTCGGTATCTCTTGGATATCGTTTTTCTCCTTTCTTTTCCGTTCTCTCTCTCCCCTTCTTCTATCTTATCTATCTCCTTTTTTTTTAATCCCTTTTTCATCTCCCCGGTATTTTTTCTCCTTTCTTTTCCGTTATTCTCTCTCTCTCCCACTCTTCTTTTCCTCCTTATCATTTGGATATGTTTTTTTTCTTTCCTTTCTTTCCTCTTTTATCTTCTCTTCTTCTTCCCTTCTCCTTTCTTTTCTTTTTCTCTCAATCCTTTCCTCTTTGGGATATCGTTTTTCTCCTTTCTTTTCCGTTCTCTCTCTCCCTCTCTATCTATCTTCTCTATCTATATTCGGTATCTTTCTTCTCCTTTCTTTTCCGTTATCTCTCTCTCTCACTCTCTTCCCTCATTATCAGAGTGATATAGTTTTTTCCTTTCTTTTCTGTTATGTCTCTCTCCCCCCCTCTTTTTTCTCTCCTCGGTATCTCTTGGATATCTTTTTCCCTTTCTTTTCCGTTCTCTCTCTCCCTCTCTATCTATCTATCTCTTCTTCATTCGGTATCTTTTCTCCTTTCTTTTCCGTTATCTCTCTCTCTCACTCTCTCTCCTCATTATCAAGGTATATTTTTTTTTAGTTTTTCCCTCCCTTTTTCTTTTTCCGGTTCTTTTCCTTTCTTTCCTCCCCTCTCTTTTATCTATCTATCTCTATCTATCATTCGGTATCTTCTTCTCCTTTCTTTTTCCGTTATCTCTCTCTCTCACTCTCTCCTCATTATCAGAGTGATATAGTTTTTCTCCTTTCTTTTCTGTTATGTCTCTCTCTCCCACTCTCTCTTTTTCTCCCTCGGTATCTCTTGGATATCGTTTTTCACTTTCTTTTCTGCTCTCTCTCTCCCCTCTTATCTATCTATCTCTATCTATCATATCGGTATCTTCTTCTCCTTTCTTTTCCGTTATCTCTCTCTCTCACTCCCTCTCCTCATTATCAGAGTGATATAGTTTTTCTCCTTTCTTTTCTGTTATGTCTCTCTCTCCCACTCTCTCTTTTTCTCTCCTCGGTATCTCTTGGATATCGTTTTTCACTTTCTTTTCTGCTCTCTCTCTCTCCCTCTCTATCTATCTATCTCTATCTATCATATCGGTATCTTCTTCTCCTTTCTTTTCCGTTATCTCTCTCTCTCACTCTCTCTCCTCATTATCAGAGTGATATAGTTTTTCTCCTTTCTTTTCTGTTATGTCTCTCTCTCCCACTCTCTCTTTTTCTCTCCTCGGTATCTCTTGGATATCGTTTTTCACTTTCTTTTCTGCTCTCTCTCTCCCTCTCTATCTATCTATCTCTATCTATCATATCGGTATCTCTTCTCCTTTCTTTTCCGTTATCTCTCTCTCTCACTCTCTCTCCTCATTATCAGAGTGATATAGTTTTTTTTTTTTTCTCTTTCCCTTTTCTTTTTTTCCTCTTCTCTTTCCCCTTTCTTTCTTTTTCTCTCCTCCCGGTATCTCTTTATATCTTTTTCTTCTTTCCTTTCTTTTCCGTTATCTCTCTCTCTCTCTCTCCCTCATTATCAATTGGTATTTTTTCTCCTTTCTTTTCCGTTATTCTCTCTCTCCCACTCTCTCTTTTCCTCCTTATCCTTTGGATATGTTTTTCCCTTTTCCTTTTCTTTTTATTTCTTCTTCTCTTCCCACTCTTCTCCTTTTTTTCCTTTCTCCTCCTTATCTCTTTTTGGGATATCGTTTTTCCCTTTCTTTTCTGTTTCTCTCTCCCTCTCTATCTATCTATCTCTATCTATCATCTCGGTATCTTCTTCTCCTTTCTTTTCCGTTATCTCTCTCTCTCACTCTCTCTCCTCATTATCAGAGTGATATCGTTTTTCTCCTTTCTTTTCTGTTATCTCTCTCTCTCTCTCGCTCACCTCTCTATCTATCATCTCGGTATCTTTTTCTCCTTTCTTTTCCGTTATCTCTCTCTCTCACTCTCTCTCCTCATTATCAGAGTGATATCGTTTTTCTCCTTTCTTTTCTGTTATCTCTCTCTCTCTCTCGCTCACCTCTCTATCTATCATCTCGGTATCTTCTTCTCCTTTCTTTTCCGTTATCTCTCTCTCTCACTCTCTCTCCTCATTATCAGAGTGATATCGTTTTTCTCCTTTCTTTTCTGTTCTCTCTCTCTCCCTCCTCCCTCCTCTTCTATCTCTTGGTATCTTTTTCTCCTTTCTTTTCCGTTTCTCTCTCCCTCTCATCTTCTTCCTCATTATCAATGGTTATTTTTCTCCTTTCTTTTCCGTTATTCTCTCTCTCCCTCTCTCTCTTTTCTTTCGGATTTGGATATCGTTTTTCTCCTTTCTTTTCCGTTTCTCTCTCCCTCTCTTCCTTCACCTCTTATCTATCATATCGGTATCTTCTTCTCCTTTCTTTTCCGTTATCTCTCTCTCTCACTCCCTCTCCTCATTATCAGAGTGATATGTTTTTTCCTTTCTTTTCTGTTATTCTCTCTCTCCCTCTCTCCCCGGCTCAACCTCCTTTCTTTTTTTTATCTATCATTTATCCCGGTATCTTCTTTCCTTTCTTTTCCGTTATCTCTCTCTCTCACTCCCTCTCCTCATTATCAGAGTAATATAGTTTTTCCCTTTCTTTTCTGTTATGTCTCTCTCTCCCACTCTCTCTTTTTCTCTCCTCGGTATCTCTTGGATATCGTTTTTTCTCCTTTCTTTTCCGTTCTCTCTCTCCCTCTCTATCTATCTATCTCTATCTATCATTCGGTATCTCTTCTCCTTTCTTTTCCGTTATCTCTCTCTCTCACTCCTTCTCCTCATTATCAGAGTGATATAGTTTTTCTCCTTTCTTTTCTGTTATGTCTCTCTCTCCCACTCTCTCTTTTTCTCTCCTCGGTATCTCTTGGATATCGTTTTTCTCCTTTCTTTTCCGTTCTCTCTCTCCCTCTCTATCTATCTATCTCTATCTATCATATCGGTATCTCTTCTCCTATCTTTTCCGTTATCTCTCTCTCTCACTCTCTCTCCTCATTATCAGAGTGATATAGTTTTTCTCCTTTCTTTTCTGTTATGTCTCTCTCTCCCACTCTCTCTTTTTCTCTCCTCGGTATCTCTTGGATATCGTTTTTCACTTTCTTTTCTGCTCTCTCTCTCTCCCTCTCTATCTATCTATCTCTATCTATCATCTCGGTATCTCTTCTCCTTTCTTTTCCGTTATCTCTCTCTCTCACTCTCTCTCCTCATTATCAGAGTGATATAGTTTTTCTCCTTTCTTTTCTGTTATGTCTCTCTCTCCCACTCTCTCTTTTTCTCTCCTCGGTATCTCTTGGATATCGTTTTTCCCTTTCTTTTCCGTTCTCTCTCTCCCTCTCTATCTATCTATCTCTATCTATCATATCGGTATCTTCTTCTCCTTTCTTTTCCGTTATCTCTCTCTCTCACTCTCTCTCCTCATTATCAGAGTGATATAGTTTTTCTCCTTTCTTTTCTGTTATGTCTCTCTCTCCCACTCTCTCTTTTTCTTCCTCGGTATCTCTTGGATATCGTTTTTCTCCTTTCTTTTCCGTTCTCTCTCTCCCTCTCTATCTATCTATCTCTATCTATCATATCGGTATCTTCTTCTCCTTTCTTTTCCGTTATCTCTCTCTCTCACTCTCTCTCCTCATTATCAGAGTGATATAGTTTTTCTCCTTTCTTTTCTGTTATGTCTCTCTCTCCCACTCTCTTTTTTCTCTCCTCGGTATCTCTTGGATATGGTTTTTCACTTTCTTTTCCGTTCTCTCTCTCCCTCTCTATCTATCTATCTCTATCTATCATATCGGTATCTTCTTCTCCTTTCTTTTCCGTTATCTCTCTCTCTCACTCTCTCTCCTCATTATCAGAGTGATATAGTTTTTCTCCTTTCTTTTCTGTTATGTCTCTCTCTCCCACTCTCTCTTTTTCTCTCCTCGGTATCTCTTGGATATCGTTTTTCACTTTCTTTTCCGTTCTCTCTCTCACTCTCTCTCCTCATTATCAGAGTGATATAGTTTTTCTCCTTTCTTTTCTGTTATCTCTCTCTCTCTCTCTCGCTCACCTCTCTATCTATCATCTCGGTATCTTCTTCTCCTTTCTTTTCCGTTATCTCTCTCTCTCACTCTCTCTCCTCATTATCAGAGTGATATAGTTTTTCTCCTTTCTTTTCTGTTATGTCTCTCTCTCCCACTCTCTCTTTTTCTCTCCTCGGTATCTCTTGGATATCGTTTTTCACTTTCTTTTCCGTTCTCTCTCTCCCTCTCTATCTATCTATCTCTATCTATCATATCGGTATCTTCTTCTCCTTTCTTTTCCGTTATCTCTCTCTCTCTCTCACTCTCTCTCCTCATTATCAGAGTGATATAGTTTTTCTCCTTTCTTTTCTGTTATGTCTCTCTCTCCCACTCTCTCTTTTTCTCTCCTCGGTATCTCTTGGATATCGTTTTTCTCCTTTCTTTTCCGTTCTCTCTCTCCCTCTCTATCTATCTATCTCTATCTATCATCTCGGTATCTCTTCTCCTTTCTTTTCCGTTATCTCTCTCTCTCACTCTCTCTCCTCATTATCAGAGTGATATAGTTTTTCTCCTTTCTTTTCTGTTATGTCTCTCTCTCCCACTCTCTCTTTTTCTCTCCTCGGTATCTCTTGGATATCGTTTTTCACTTTCTTTTCCGTTCTCTCTCTCCCTCTCTATCTATCTATCTCTATCTATCATATCGGTATCTTCTTCTCCTTTCTTTTCCGTTATCTCTCTCTCTCTCTCACTCTCTCTCCTCATTATCAGAGTGATATAGTTTTTCTCCTTTCTTTTCTGTTATGTCTCTCTCTCCCACTCTCTCTTTTTCTCTCCTCGGTATCTCTTGGATATCGTTTTTCTCCTTTCTTTTCCGTTCTCTCTCTCCCTCTCTATCTATCTATCTCTATCTATCATCTCGGTATCTCTTCTCCTTTCTTTTCCGTTATCTCTCTCTCTCACTCTCTCTCCTCATTATCAGAGTGATATAGTTTTTCTCCTTTCTTTTCTGTTATGTCTCTCTCTCCCACTCTCTCTTTTTCTCTCCTCGGTATCTCTTGGATATCGTTTTTCACTTTCTTTTCCGTTCTCTCTCTCCCTCTCTATCTATCTATCTCTATCTATCTATCTCTATCTATCATATCGGTATCTTCTTCTCCTTTCTTTTCCGTTATCTCTCTCTCTCACTCTCTCTCCTCATTATCAGAGTGATATAGTTTTTCTCCTTTCTTTTCTGTTATGTCTCTCTCTCCCACTCTCTCTTTTTCTCTCCTCGGTATCTCTTGGATATCGTTTTTCACTTTCTTTTCCGTTCTCTCTCTCCCTCTCTATCTATCTATCTCTATCTATCATCTCGGTATCTCTTCTCCTTTCTTTTCCGTTATCTCTCTCTCTCCTCATTATCAGAGTGATATAGTTTTTCTCCTTTCTTTTCTGTTATGTCTCTCTCTCCCACTCTCTCTTTTTCTCTCCTCGGTATCTCTTGGATATCGTTTTTCACTTTCTTTTCTGCTCTCTCTCTCTCCCTCTCTATCTATCTATCTCTATCTATCATATCGGTATCTTCTTCTCCTTTCTTTTCCGTTATCTCTCTCTCTCACTCTCTCTCCTCATTATCAGAGTGATATAGTTTTTCTCCTTTCTTTTCTGTTATGTCTCTCTCTCCCACTCTCTCTTTTTCTCTCCTCGGTATCTCTTGGATATCGTTTTTCTCCTTTCTTTTCCGTTCTCTCTCTCCCTCTCTATCTATCTATCTCTATCTATCATCTCGGTATCTCTTCTCCTTTCTTTTCCGTTATCTCTCTCTCACTCTCTCTCCTCATTATCAGAGTGATATAGTTTTTCTCCTTTCTTTTCTGTTATGTCTCTCTCTCCCACTCTCTCTTTTTCTCTCCTCGGTATCTCTTGGATATCGTTTTTCTCCTTTCTTTTCCGTTCTCTCTCTCCCTCTCTATCTATCTATCTCTATCTATCATATCGGTATCTTCTTCTCCTTTCTTTTCCGTTATCTCTCTCTCTCTCTCACTCTCTCTCCTCATTATCAGAGTGATATAGTTTTTCTCCTTTCTTTTCTGTTATGTCTCTCTCTCCCACTCTCTCTTTTTCTCTCCTCGGTATCTCTTGGATATCGTTTTTCACTTTCTTTTCTGCTCTCTCTCTCTCCCTCTCTATCTATCTATCTCTATCTATCATATCGGTATCTTCTTCTCCTTTCTTTTCCGTTATCTCTCTCTCTCACTCTCTCTCCTCATTATCAGAGTGATATAGTTTTTCTCCTTTCTTTTCCGTTCTCTCTCTCTCCCTCTCTCTCTCTCTATCTATCTATCATATCGGTATCTTCTTCTCCTTTCTTTTCCGTTATCTCTCTCTCTCACTCTCTCCTCATTATCAGAGTGATATAGTTTTTCTCCTTTCTTTTCTGCTATCTCTCTCTCTCTCTCTCTCTCTCTCACTCTCTTTGTATACATAAAAGACAAAATTTATATTTCTCTCTGTCTGCTATAGAAATAAAACTGGAGATCTTTAAATGCAAAGAAACATATCGATCTTAATTTTTTTTTTTTTGATAAAACTAACTACAGCATTTTGATTTTGATTTGGATTCATTTTAAGGGACTAAAGACAGCATATTTACAGACCCCTTAAAACATCATTCAGTACCATGAAACGGCTTCAATTCAATTCGTCATAGTTATTGTATATTCCAGATGATCATTATAAAGTATGCTAGTTTAGAAAACGGCTTCAATTCAATTCGTCATAGTTATTGTATATAACAGATGATCATTATAAAGTAAGCTAGTTTAGAAAACGGCTTCAATTCAATTCGTCATAGTTATTGTATATACCAGATGATCATTATAAAGTATGCTAGTTTAGAAAACGGCTTCAATTCAATTCGTCATAGTTATTGTATATACCAGATGATCATTATAAAGTAAGCTAGTTTAGAAAACGGTTTCAATTCAATTCGTCATAGTTATTGTATATTCCAGATGATCATTATAAAGTATGCTAGTTTAGAAAACGGCTTCAATTCAATTCGTCATAGTTATTGTATATACCAGATGATCATTATAAAGTAAGCTAGTTTAGAAAACGGCTTCAATTCAATTCGTCATAGTTATTGTATATACCAGATGATCATTATAAAGTATGCTAGTTTAGAAAACGGTTTCTAAATTCTAGGAATAAAGATCACCCTGAAATATTTCTCTTTTCATTCCTGGAAGAAAATAAAAGATATTTTATAACCGAACCTTTTTTTTAAATTTCCTCGAAACGTTAATTTTGTAATTTTTAATTTTCATTATAATCTATTTATTTTTAATTGAGTGAAAATTTATAATAAGTTTTATATTTTTTTTTGCGTAATCTATTAATTAGATTCTGTATTAATTTACTTTATATGAAAAAAAAATTATTAGAGTTATGAAGAAAAATTTATAATTATTTTATTAGAGTTGCGATTAAATTGTTTCCCTGGTAACACTAATTTAAATATAATTAGTTTTATTTTATTAGAGTTGCGATTAAATTGTTTCCCTGGTAACACTAATTTAAATATAATTAGTTTTATTTTATTAGAGTTGCGATTAAATTGTTTCCCTGGTAACACTAATTTAAATATAATTAGTTTTATTTTATTAGAGTTGCGATTAAATTGTTTCCCTGGTAACACTAATTTAAATATAATTAGTTTTATTTTATTAGAGTTGCGATTAAATTGTTTCCCTGGTAACACTAATTTAAATATAATTAGGTTTAATTCAGATTCAAGATATCTAAATGGGATTATTTCTATTGGAGGGATATTATGAGAAATTTGTTTGAATAGTCGTTTCATGCAGTGGGTTTGATTTATTGGGGATTAAAGGTAGCAGAACAGTGGGATTTAGGGGTTGTATGGGGAGGAGAGTGGTTGAAAGGGATAACCAGTGGGAGGGTGTTTTATTTAAATGAGTGGACATAAATACCACCCCCCCCCCTTCCCCCACCCCAAGGGGGGTATGAAATCACTAACTGTATGATGACGACTTTGTACATCAGTGCTGTTATTGATCTATTTCAGATATATACAATGAGTCATATATAAAAAGATTACACCTCTAACCATCTCTAACCACGTGAAATAACAATCAATGATCAAACCACAATATGAAAATGGGAAAACAAGACTAAGATCTTTCAACCGTAACAAGCGGTCTTGGTCATACTATATATATATATATATATATATATATAACAAAGATTTCACATAAACACGTGAAATAACATACAATGATCAAACCACAATATGAAAATGGGAAAACAAGACTAAGATCTTTCAACTGTAACAAGCGGTTTTCGTCATAGTGTATATATATATATATATATATATATATATATATTAAAGTATGCAGCAGCTTCTGCATTGACGACCTTTTTGCTGATGGCCTCGATTTTTCTTACTATCATTCGGTGATGCTGAGGCAACTTCCATATATGCTGGGCCAGAGACATTGAGAAAACCAATATCAAACAATTTTAATGAAACACAAAAACACTGGGTTGAAACAAGCTTTCGACCACACCTTGGTCATCTTCAGGTTACACTACTATTTAATTAATGAATGTTAATATAATTAACTGAAAAGTAATCTTTAAAATTAAACATAACAATTTTAACAGATATAAAACAAACGATACAGCGGGTGAGAGGAAAACAAAGAGCAGGTTCCAGCAGGGTTGCAACAACATACAGGTTTGCCCCTCAATTGCTGTCAACCCTACTGGGCTCTAACTCTCTAACAAATTTAAAGCTATTATCGAAAATAGTGCTACTTGGGATCACATTGAGGTCATAATTTTGAATGTTGAGGTTGGGGTTGACATCTTTGATATAAAGGGCTTCCAAGATAGTTAATCTATCTTTGTCGTTATTATAATGAAGTACCCAAGTTCCATCCACTAACATACCCCTGGTGAATTTAATCCCATGGGCATCCTCTGCATGTTTTTTGGGGGCTCCTGTTGAGAGATGCATGGTCAGACGCCTTGAGAGCTTCGTAGCCGTCATCCCAATATACCTCGAATTCAGGGTTGCACACTCCCCTGTTGAACAAGCGTACTGGTATACAAGGTGACTGCGTTGATGCTCCGGGGTGTCGACTTTCGGTTTATTTGAAAGCACAAGGTCACTGGTCTTCTTATTCTTATAATATAAGAATATTATAGGATGCGTAGATGTGTAGACGAAATAACGAGAGTGTTATTTAGAAAAAATTGAGAAACTTGTTAAGAAACAGGTATCAGCTAAATTTGGTGTCATTTTCAATAATGTGTGTGTCAAAGAAGGACTGCTACCAAAATTTACGAATATATATATATAACTTTAAATTACACAAAGCACGACACAGAAAAGAAAATACAAAAAAAACTTACAGAATTCAATATTTCGAACTGTTGTTCGTCATCAGGAGAGTAGACTAGAAGAGAGGACGAAGTGAGAGAGATCTCCCCACGTCGAAGAACGGAGCGCGAATGATATATATATATATCATTATATATTATATATATTATATATATATATATATATATATATATATATAAAGATTTCACATAAACACGTGAAATAACAATCAATGATCAAACCACAATATGACATGGAAAAACAAGACTAAGGTCTTTCAACCGTAACAAGTGGTCTTCGTCATAGTGTATATATATATATATATATATATATATATAGGTGTGTTCTCTAATCGGGGTTCGGTCAATTTTCCAGGATAAAAAATCAAACTCTCGTTGCCAACGTTTCGGTTTTATTTAAAACCTTTTTCATAGGCATCTTCTCCATATACTCTTCTTATATCCTCATAAAAACCCATATTTCTTCTTATATAAACCCAAACGGTCGATATATTATTGAATCTGTTATATATACATTTGGGTTTATATAAGAAGAAATATGGGTTTTTATGAGGATATAAGAAGAGTATATGGAGAAGATGCCTATGAAAAAGGTTTTAAATAAAACCGAAACGTTGGCAACGAGAGTTTGATTTTTTATCCTGGAAAATTGACCGAACCCCGATTAGAGAACACACCTATTCTATCAAACGGTCGATATATTATTGAATCTGTTATATATATATATATATATATAAAGATTTCACATAAACACGTGAAATAACAATCAATGATCAAACCACAATATGAAATGGGAAAACAAGACTAAGATCTTTCAACCGAAACAAGCGGTCTTCGTCAGAGTCAAAAATCCAACTGAAACACTAGATGCAGAAAACATCTGGTGACGGGTTGAGAAGAGTGGTATTTTTAAAAACCCCCTTCATTACAAAAACTAGTACTATTTAAAACAAACTTGCATTAATATGAAAGAATTCAGATTATTTGAGGGGAAAATGATTTAGGAAGTCCTTTATTAAACAGATGATGACTAAGCTAAGAGAGAGTCAACAGTGTTAGGTTGTACTGTTTTACTTTTCTGGCAAAGACCTAATCAAGTATTCCTCGACCTAATGAAATATTAATGTTTTAGTTAACATTATGTTAAACTCTAATCGATATGATCATTAAAGTTGTGTCTAAATTTTATAAATTATTGAATAACTTTATTTTATTTTCATTTTTATCAATATTTCACTATTCTCGAAAGAGGAGGAAGAGGGAGAGAGAGGGAGAGGGAGAGGGAGAGGGAGAGGGAGAGGGAGGGAGAGAGAGGGGGAGAGGGAGGGGGAGAGAGGGGGAGAGGGAGGGGGAGAGAGAGAAGGATAGAATGAAATTAGAAGGAAAAGGGGAGTTAATGAAGACAGAGAGAGAGAGAGAGAGAGTGAGGGGGGAGGGGGGAGAGAGAAATGAATAAGAAAGAAGAGAGAGAGAGAGAGAGAGAGAGAGAGAGACAAGGATAGAATGAAATTTGAAGGAAAAGGGGAGTTAATGAAGACGAGAGAGAGAGAGAGAGAGAAAGAGAGAGAGAGAGAGAGAGAGTGAGAGAGAGAAAGTGATAGAGAAATAAATAGGAAGGAAGAGAAAGTGAGAGAGAAATAAATAGGAAGTAAGAGAGAGTGAGAGAGAAATAAATAGGAAGAGAGAGTGAGAGTGAGAGAGAGAGAGAAAGAGAGAGAAATAAATAGGAAGGAAGAGAGAGTGAGAGAGAGAGAGATAAATAGGAAGGAAGAGAGAGTGAGAGAGAAATAAATAGGAAGGAAGAGAGAGTGAGAGAGAGAGAGAGAGAGAGAGAGAAAGAGAGAGAAATAAATAGGAAGGAAGAGAGAGTGAGAGAGAGAGAGATAAATAGGAAGGAAGAGAGAGTGAGAGAGAGAGAGATAAATAGGAAGGAAGAGAGAGTGAGAGAGAGAGAGATAAATAGGAAGGAAGAGAGAGTGAGAGAGAAATAAATAGGAAGGAAGAGAGAGTGAGAGAGAGAGAGAGAGAGAGAGAGAGAAAGAGAGAGAAATAAATAGGAAGGAAGAGAGAGTGAGAGAGAGAGAGATAAATAGGAAGGAAGAGAGAGTGAGAGAGAGAGAGATAAATAGGAAGGAAGAGAGAGTGAGAGAGAAATAAATAAGAGAGAGAGTCTGAGATAAGGGAAGGGAGAGAGAGACAAGGATAGAATGATATCAGAAGGAAAAGGGGAGTTAATGTAGAGAGAGAAAGAAAAAAAGACAAAAGAGAGAGAGTGAGAGTAATGAATATGGAAGAGAAAGAGAGAATGTGAAAAGCAAATTAGCTGATATATTGTAGGGTAAAAAGCTAATGAAATGGTCTCCAGACATAAAAATTTAATGGTATAAACAACGCGTTTCGAAAACGTAGTGAGAGTAATGAATATGGAAGAAAAAGAGAGAAGGTGAAAAGCAAATTAGCTGATATATTGTAGGGTAAAAAGCTAATGAAATGGTCTCCAGACATAAAAATTTAATGGTATAAACAACGCGTTTCGAACACGTAGTGTTCTATCTCAGGTATTAACTAAAAAATACAATGACACCAGAGAGTTATCTATAGTGTACAAGTAAATATTGTACAAAATAAAAATGAAATAAAATAAGGAAGAGAGTACGAGCCTAAGGGTGAGTGTGGTTGGTACAACTGACTGGGAATAGGATGGACGTGGCACACATACCCTCGCCCACCTTCATCCTATTCCCAGTCAGTTGTTATATGAACAAAAGCGTACAGTTCTATAGACAAGGAGAAATTATTATTTATTCATAAAAGACGGCCCATGATGTCTCAACAGAATAAAAAAACATGACAGATATTTTCCCGAACATAAACTAAGAGAATATTTGAAGTAGAGTAAACATCAAATATTTATAATAAAACATGAAGTAGAAAAGAGATAGATAAAGTGTTGAGAAGAAAGAAAGAGATAGGAAATCGATAAAATATAAATGTTATAAATGAACAGAGCATTATAAAATGAAAATGGAAATATGGGGGGAAAAGAGTTTAAGAAAAATACAGTACAACATGAAATATGATTAATGGAGTTTGAAGGTGTGAATGAGTGGGAGATATATAGAGGGAGAAAGAGTGAGTGAGGAGGGGGAGGGCGGTAATTGAATTGCAGTGTGCGCCCTGTGGAATATCAATATTCCCCATTCATTGAAACAACATTGCCGACTAACTTTGCTGAGGGAAAAAGTTTTAAATATAGTTAGACAGTGGAAGAACTTGCCTTAGGGGAGGGTGTTAAGAAATGTTATGAATCTCATCATGACAAGGGGAGTGTGTTAGACAGAGGGAGGGAGATAGGGAGGGAATAGAAGACGACAGAGGGAATAGAAGACAACAGAGGTGGGAGGGAGGCAACAGAAGATGAGAGAGGGAGGGAGAGAGGGAATAGAAGATGACAGAGGGGGAGAGAAGTAACATAAGATGACAGAGGGAATAGAAGATGACAGAGGTGGGAGAGAGGGAATAGAAGACGATAGAGGTGGGTGGGAGGGAATAGAAGATGACAGAGGGAATAGAAGACAACAGAGGTGGGAGGGAGGCAACAGAAGATGAGAGAGGGAGGGAGAGAGAGAATAGAAGACGACAGAGGTGGGAGAGAGGGAATAGAAGACGATAGAGATGGGTGGGAGGGAATAGAAGATGAGAGAGGGAGGGAGAGAGGGAATAGAAGATGACAGAGGTAGGAGGAAGGCAATAGAAGATGAGAGAGGGAGGGAGAGAGGGAATAGAAGATGAGAGAGGGAGGGAGAGAGGGAATAGAAGATGACAGAGGGGGAGAGAAGTAACAGAAGATGACAGAGGGAATAGAAGACGACAGAGGTGGGAGAGAGGGAATAGAAGACGACAGAGGTGGGAGAGAGAGAATAGAAGATGACAGAGAGGAGGAGAGGGAACAGCAGACGACAGAGGTGGGAGAGAGGGAATAGAAGACAACAGAGGTGGGAGGGAGGCAATAGAAGATGAGAGAGGGAGGGAGAGAGGGAATAGAAGATGACAGAAGTAGGAGGAAGGCAATAGAAGATCACAGAGGGAAGGAGGTAGGGAATGGAAGATGACAGAGGGAGGCGAGAGAGGCAATTGAAGATGACAGAGGGAATAGAAGACGACAGAGGTGGGAGAGAGGGAATAGAAGATGACAGAGGGAGGGGAGAGAGAGGTAATAAAGATGACAGAGGGAGGGGAGAGAGGTAATAGAAGATGACAGAGGAAATAGAAGACGACAGAGGTGGGAGAGAGAAAATAGAAGATCACAGAGGGAGGGGAGAGAGGTAATAGAAGACGAAAGAGAGGAGGAGAGAGGGATAGAAGACGACATAGGGGGAGAGAGAGAGAGAGGGGATAGAAGACGACATAGGAGGGACAGAGAGAGATAGAAGACGACATAGGGGAGAGAGAGAGAGAGAGATAGAAGACGATATGGGAGAGAGAGAGGGATAGAAGACGACATAGGAGAGAGAGAGAGAGAGAGAGAGAGAGAGAGAATAGAAGATGATAAAGGGTTAGAGAGGCAACAGAAGATCACTGAGGGAATAGAAGACGACAGAGGTGGAAGAGAGGCAATAGAAGATGACAGAGGGAATAGAAGACAGAGGTGGGAGGAAGGGAATAGATGATGACCGACGAATAAAATACGATATAGGGGGGGGGGGGGGGGGGGAATAGAAGACGACAGAGTTGGAAGGGAAGGAATAGAAGACTACAGAGGTGGGAGGGAGGGAATAGAAAACGACAGAGAGGGAGAGAGAAGGAATAGAAGATAACAGAGGTGGGATGGAGGAAATAGAAGATAACAGAGGGGGGAGGGAGGGAATAGAAGACTATAGAGGGGAGATGAGGAGAAATGTGTAGAAGAAGAAGAACAGTAATTAAGAATTAAAGAGGAGAGAGAGAGAGAGAGAGAGAGAGAGAGAGAGAGAGAGAGAGAGAGAGAGAGAGACGGACGAACATAAAATGTTTTTCCTTTCTGCCGATTTTTTTTGTAGGTTGTTAGGAGGAGGAAAGATTCAGAGGAATAAGGATGAAGGAGAAAGAATATATTATTAATGATTTAGAGAAAATCGATTGAGAGAGTGTGAGAGAAAGAGAAAGACAGAGAGCGAGTGAGATAGAGAAAAGCTGTTAAGTAAAAAAATAAATACGTAACTCAACACACTCTTAAGCTCATTTTAGAAATGATCTTTTAAATGATTTGCAATACTAATATATTTATCAGTAATGTTCAAAATACATGAATATATATGCAATAAATGACAACTAAAAGGGAATAAAGTGAAGGCTGAACAAATTAAGCAATATTGTGTCTCCTTTAATTAACTGAACGCTAAAATAACATAGTTTGAAGTGTTTGGGGGGGGGGGGGGGGGGAATTAATGAAATGACGCAGTCTTTGGGTAATGAGTCTTTGAAGAGGTCTTAAATCAGTTTGGAAGAAGTTGTGTCATTGGAGGAATGATGCTGGGGTGGGGATGGGACGGTGGTGGGGATGGAGGGAGATTCAAGGAAATTCAATTTCAGTTTGAGAGTTACTGAATGAAATGGAATGGGGGGGGGGGGGGGAGATCGGTATTTGCGTGTTTTAGATATAACATCTGAAGGATGACATTAGAGCTAATGAATTTTAGTTAAGGGGAATCGAGGTGAGAGGAGGTTAGTATGAGAGAGTGAGAGAGAGTGTTGGTGGTGGGAGTGAAAGGGAATGAGAGAGAGAGAGATGGCGTGTAGTTGATTAGTGTTAGAAAGAGATAGAGGGAGTCATGGAAGGGAAAAGCGAGAGAGAGAGAGAGATGTCTACATGCTATAGAGGCAGTAAAATCAAGCACTAGGGGAATAAAATTATACAGAAAGAGAGAGTGAGATGAAGAAGAATAGTTCACGCAGTGTGTATTTATGTCTGTGTCTTTGTTAGTTTGTCTACTTGTGTGTCTGTATGTGTGTGTTACTATGTTTGTGTGTATGTATGAGTGTGTATGAATGAATGTGAGTGTGTGTTGTTGTATGTATGTATGCGTGTGTATGTGTTTTTGTGTGTTTCCGTTTGTGTGTATGTATGAGTGTGAGTGAGTGTGTGTGTGTTTGCGTTTGTTTGTTTGTGTGTGTGTGTGTTTGCGTGTGTGTGTATGTATATGTATGCGAGTGTGTATGTATAAGTGTGTGTGTGTGTGTGTGTGTGTGTGTGTGTGTGTGTGTGTGTGTTGTGTGTGTGTGTGTTTGCGTGTGTGTGTATGTATATGTATGCGAGTGTGTATGTATAAGTGTGTGTGTGTGTTTGTGTGTGTGTGTGTGTGTGTGTGTGTGTGTGTGTGTGTGTGTGTTTGTTTGTGTGTATGACAGAGAGAGAGAGAGAGAGAAGAGAGAGATAGGGAGAGAGAGAGAATGATAGATGGACAAATAGGTAAATTTAAGAATTTATGACAAAAATAAAAGAAAATGATATAAATTAGGTAATAAAAAAGAAACAGCGAGAGAGAAAAAAATCATTTAAACTGATACAAGACCCAATAAAGTCAAAGAATATTTCTTTACATACATAAATGATATTAACACAAAAGCTATAAAAAAAAAAATATTCTTTTACTACAAAGTCAAAGGCTAAAAATTAGCAAAAATATAATTTATGAAATTGGTTTAAAAAATAACATCTAACGAAATAAAATTCTGAAATGAAGTTGCAAACTTAATGAAGTTAGTTTTCAAAGTCCAGCTTAATTGATGTTTATATAGAAAAAGCCTTGACCCAGTGAAAAAAAAGAAAAAACAGAAAAAATTGGAGGTAGAAGCTGAGCTGTGGACCACAATCAATACATCTCTCGAGAGATCAAATTAATAAACAAACGTAAAGAAGTAAATGCCTGCTTTTGGGAAGCAATCATACGGTGTGTACCATGGTACACTATCAAAGGGAACTGTCATGGTACACAATGCCTGCTTACGGGAAACAATCATACGGTGTGTACCATGGTACACTATCAAAGGGAACTATCATGGTACACAAAGCCTGCTTTCGGGAAGCAATCATACGGTGTGTACCATGGTACACTATCAAAGGGAACTATCATGGTACACAATGCCTGCTTACGAAAACAATGATACGGTGTATACCATGGTACACTATCAAAGGGAACTATCATGGTACACAATGCCTGCTTACGGAAAACAATGATAAAGTGTGTACCATGGTACACTATCAAAGGGAACTATCATGGTACACAATGCCTGCTTACGGAAAACAATGATAAAGTGTGTACCATGGTACACTATCAAAGGGAACTATCATGGTACACAATGCCTGCTTACGGAAAACAATGATAAAGTGTGTACCATGGTACACTATCAAAGGGAACTATCATGGTACACAATGCCTGCTTACGGAAAACAATCATACGGTGTGTACCATGGTACACTATCAAAGGGAACTATCATGGTACACAATGCCTGCTTTCGGGAAGCAATCATACGGTGTGTACCATGGTACACTATCAAAGGGAACTATCATGGTACACAATGCCTGCTTACGAAAACAATCATACGGTGTGTACCATGGTACACTATCAAAGGGAACTATCATGGTACACAATGCCTGCTTTCGGGAAGCAATCATACGGTGTGTACCATGGTAGTCTATCAAAGGGAACTATCATGGTACACAATGCCTGCTTACGAAAACAATGATAAAGTGTGTACCATGGTACACTATCAAAGGGAACTATCATGGTACACAATGCCTGCTTTCGGGAAGCAATCATACGGTGTGTACCATGGTACACTATCAAAGGGAACTATCATGGTACACAATGCCTGCTTACGGAAAACAATGATAAAGTGTGTACCATGGTACACTATCAAAGGGAACTATCATGGTACACAATGCCTGCTTTCGGGAAGCAATCATACGGTGTGTACCATGGTACACTATCAAAGGGAACTATCATGGTACACAATGCCTGCTTACGGAAACAATGATAAAGTGTGTACCATGGTACACTATCAAAGGGAACTATCATGGTACACAATGCCTGCTTACGAAAACAATGATACGGTGTGTACCATGGTACACTATCAAAGGGAACTATCATGGTACACAATGCCTGCTTACGAAAACAATGATACGGTATGTACCATGGTACACTGCTAAAGGTAAACTATAGGTGCACACTAAATAGAGAAACACACTTACACTCTCTAATTTGTGAGGGAATAGATATATCTCCGGCGCTTTGGAAGTGCATTTGGTGCTTTGTCTTTTCTCTCCTGATAACGATTTAACCGAAAATTAGCGACTGTAAGTCTGTTTTTCTATTTACTGTGTACCTATAGTTTACTTTGAAACTATATGTACACTACAGGTCAAATATACACACGGCAACAGAGAAAGAGAGAGAGAGAGAGAGAGCGAGAGAGAGAGAGAGCGAGAGAGAGAGAGCGAAAGAGAGAAAAATTTAGGCTTAGATAAAGTAAGGGTTTGAGGAGAAGAATAAAAGATGTCTAAAAAAAATTACCTTGTTTAGCAAGATGGTGTGTGTGTGTGTGTTGTGTGTGTGTGTGTGTGCGCGTGTGTGAGTGTATGTGTGTGTGCGCGTGTGTGCATGTGTGTGTGGTGTGTGTGTATGAGAGAGAGAGAAAGAGAGAGTAAGAGAGAAAGAGTGAAAGAAGCTGTCCTTTCATGTATATATATATAGCTGTCCTTTCATGTATATCATAGTATGTACGAGTATATAAATCGTATATAAATGTAATAAATGAAATAATATTCGTATATAAATGAAAGAGTGAGCGCCTACGAGATACATGAGTTTGAAAGAGAAGGAGATAGTATGTTAATGAGGCAGAAAAAAAACCGTATATATGAGATGGAATAACAAAGTGCTTTTATAATTTTTCTGGTTGAAATAAAACTTTAAAAAAAAAAATTCAAATGACAATTACTTTAAAAAAAAAATAATTAATTATAATGAAATAGACTACCTCAGTCCGAGGGACCTGTCACAATAAAAATAAAAAGTTAATTTCAAGCAAAAATAACAGGTATAGAAAGCTTTCTAATTTCCTTTTTTTTTAAGTAGAATATTCATAGAACACGCTGTTTGAACCACAATTGATTATCTCTGAAATCTTTGTTTTTATAGATGTCAAGATGAATTTATTATCATTTCTTATCAATATTCAATTAAAGCCCTAATTAACTTTCTGTTTTATAGATTTCCTATAGCCATGTATTTGTTGAATAATCTCATAATAATAAAGAAAAACATAATATTCAACTTCTTAGCATATAATATATAATGTCTCATTTAGGCATGTCTCAAATAGGGGAGCCAGGTTAGCTCAGTGGTTACGTGCTCACCTCTGAACTGATAGGACCGGGGTTCAATCCTCACCTGGACCTCGATTTATTCACGCGGGAGCTGAATAAATCTGACCGCGTCGTCCCTCGGAGAAGGACGTTAAAGCGTCGGTCCCGAGCCTGTACGATGTCAGGTACTCGTTAAAGATCCCTACTCTAAATACATTTGAGTTAGGCAAAATTTAGGACTCCCACTGTAGAATCAATCTTCATTGTGTGGTATCACAAAGGGCCAATGCTCGGCCTACGTGTGTTCCCTTGTGGGACTGCCACTGCAACCTAACAACCTAGACACCTAACCTAGGTATAATATAAATGTCTGAATGGGAGATGTTTATTAGTCTTTCATTCCTGGATGTAGTACAGAAAGTTATGGATCCACTTATCAATATATATATAAAAATGATCAAACCACAATAACAAATGGGAAAACAAACATAAGATCTTTCAACCGTAAAAAGCGGTCTTCGTCAGAGTCAATATCGGGACTCGGTCAGTTCTTCAGGTTCAAAGTAAACTCTCATTGCGAACGTTTCGGTCTTTATTTAAAACCTTTTTCATAGGCCTATAAAAACAGAGGAAATATAAGAAATAATACAATCATTCAAAAATCAAACATACATAAAAGTGCTATTAGTTACAATTAAGAAATTACAATAGAAATTTTGACTATAAGTTAGTGAGAAAACTTACAGAAGTATAAATTTTGAAACAAAAAAACTAAGTATTATATTACAAATTTCCTCTGTTTTTGTAGGCCTATGAAAAAGGTTTTAAATAAAGACCGAAACGTTGGCAATGAGAGTTTAATTTGAACCTAATGAACTGACCGAGTCCCGATAAACTATAGTTTTGTTTCTATTCCACGGTCGATACTTTTATCAATATATATATATATATATATAATTAAAGTTACAGTTAGAGAACATAAGAAAAAGGACGAACAATCACGAATCTCGATAATTTCGGCGTCTTGCCGTCTTCAGGAGAGTAGAAAGAAAGAAAATAAAAGGAGAAAGAATGAAGGAACGGAGACGTAAATGCGTCCACTGGCCGATGTAAACTGGCCAGTTTATATATATATATATATATATATATATATATATATATATATATATTAAATAATTTCCACAATAAGAAAATGGAAAACAAGACTAAGATCTTTCAACCCTAACAGGCGATCTTCGTCAGAGTCAAAAATCCAACTGATTATTAGTAATGATGCCCGTCATACATCGTAAAGTTTCGGGTCCGTCTGGTTTCCATCTTCAAGTGCAACTGACTTATTCTATTTTTTCTTGTAACCTACCTAAAAGAAAAAATAAAATACAGTCAGTTGCTCTTGAGGATGGGAACCAGACGGACCCGAAACCGGTCGAGCTCTACAGAAACTTTACGAGGAATGACAGACATTATAACTAATAATTCTAATATTCTTAAACTAAATAAACCAGATTATATATAAACTAGACTATCCATGGCCCTTTGTATCAATAAAAAAGGCAAAAAAAAAGCTAATTAAAAAGTTTTAAGCTAAGGGATTTAGATATAGGGCACCGGTAGTTATCCATTTAATATACGAGGGTCGTCAGAATAAGTTCCGTTGGTTTAGGGCGGTAGATGGTTTTTCAATCGGCAAACCGCTCGAAAGACGGAGAGTGAATGAATATTGAGTGTCCTCTGGTCAATTCACGTCAAGTTAATGGAGCTCCATTACGTCCACTTAGTCCCCATGTTTTGAGCAGTGATAATTTCTTACCAGGTTTAAATATTACAAATTCAAACACCTTCGTTTATAGAAGTAATAGAACATGGTAGGAGATGGATTGATTAAGCGGAAGACTCAATGTCTCTACCCCGGAAACTTTCCAGTCATTTCCAGACATCTCAGATCTGAGATTCTCAAACTCAGTGATCACATACACGACGACTTCATTGCATCATTTCTCACATCCAACAGTCTCCATTTCATCCTAATGAGTCTTCCCCTAAATTCACGTACTCATGATTCACTATACCTCCAAAAAGAAAGATTTCTAATTTAACGATTTAAACTTGCATAAATTAATTCCAACATAGAGGAAGGGGATGGTGGGGACGTGACATGAGGGCTCCATTTAATATCCTACGTTGGTAATTGACACTGAGACCTCATTCTATCCCATTTGAGTGGTGTTGCCGATTGGCAAACCCATACTGCAGACAGGTTTTGACACCCGTGTACCACGTAATTGAATATTGATGTCCCTTCCAATTCAATTAAGAGATACGTCATTAGCCACAGTTTGAGCAGTTTTCACCAATTCTGAAATATTACACCAATCAAAACCCGTTTAAAAAACATTGGTACAGAGTTAAAAAACCAATTGTCTCTCTCTCTCACTCTCTCTCTCTCTCACACACACACACACACACACACACACACACACTCTATCCCTCTATCTGGGACAAACGTTTCTTTTACATATGTCTATAATTAATTGGATAATGAATCAAATATGCCATATCGTTTTAATCGACTTAATTAATACCTCTAATTACACACTTAATTCGAATGAAACTGAATCCCTAATTTATAATAAATAACTTATTATTAATTACGATGAAACTTAAATTGACGATGGAAATTCTCTAATTATTATTTTTAATTTATTAATCCGATAAAATATGTATGCTTAATTTATAATTAATAATTCTTGGAAATGATTTACGTCATCTATTGGGTTTTAAATATGGCGATTGTGTTTTGTTCAAATTATGTGCTGTTAATTCATAGATAAGGTTAGGTTAGCCTATTGTGGCTGTCTCATAGTGTAAACCAGTTTTTCACAATTTTTTTTACTTTATAAAAAGATTTCACATAAACACGTGAAATAACAATCAATGATCAAACCACAATAAGAAATGGGAAAACAAGACTAAGATCTTTCAACCGTAACAAGCGGTCTTCGTCAGAGTCAAAAACTCAACTAAAACACTAGATGCAGAAAACATCTGGTGAGGAGTTGAGAAGAGTAGGAGGGAAGAGTGGTATTTTAAAAGGGTGAAAGCGCAGGAAAGGACTAATATCCAGAAAGAGATGTTCGGGGAAACAAAGGCGTACAGTAAGAAAGAGTAAAAAAACTATCCGCTAGCTGTCAACCCTCTTAGAAGAGGCTATTGCCCTCGTGACGAAAGTGTCAAGTTTGAAAAGACCGTTACTAATGTTTATAATATTTGATCAATTAAATTTAATTAGAGACGGATTCAATAATATTTCTTAACAACATTGATTTTTCATAGGTAATAAATTTAGCTCCTGTCCAATCAATATGATGATTTTCATTTTTTATATGCAAGAATAAGGCACTACTTTTTTCCTGTCTACTTACGTTATATTGGTGTTGTTTTACACGTGTCTTTAATGATTTACCAGTTTGACCAATATAAATTTTATGGCAATTTTTGCACGGAATTTTATTATAAATATCGTTCAAAATTACCGGTCAATTGAGTTTCATTTTACTTCATGGAACATATATGAAATAACTATAATATTAGGGCGCATGAATGATTTTAAAAAAAGATAATTTAGTCCTGAAATTTGAAAATAAAAGAGCGATAGGAAATTAAAAGGAATAGTTTTTTTTTAGTAAGTGAGAGATTGGTAACAAAGGATTTAAATCGCCAAGGAAAGGAAACGAGAAGGTAGGTTAGGTTAGGTTAGGTTGCAGTGGCAGTTCCACAAGGGAACACACGTAGGCCAAGCATTGGCCCTTTGTGATACCACACAATGAAGATTGATTCTACAGTGGGAGTACTACATTTTGCCTGACTCAAATGTATTTAGAGTAGGGATCTTTAACGAGTACCTGACATCGTTCAGGCTCGGGACCGACGGTTTAACGTTCTTCTCCGAGGGACGACGCGGTCAAATTTATTCAGCTCCCGCGTGAATAAATCGAGGGCCAGGTGAGGATCGAACCCCGGTCCTATCAGTTCAGAGGCGAGCACGTAACCACTGAGCTAGCCTGGCCTCCAAAAGAGAAGGTAATATCCTTTGCTGTTTAAAGACTAAAGAAAAGTTACCTTCCAGTTCATATTCTCAAAGGGGATGAGATTTGACTCTGACTTGAGGTAAAACCACAGACTTGCTGTTTCTAAAATAAATAAAAAAAATTTTAAATTTTCATCTGTTATATAAATTTAATCATTCGTAATCTTGGGGCGCACCTGGGTACCTTCCAGGGTACCTTTTCACAATATTTCAGAAAGAAGAAGAAATATTGTGGAAAGTGAAATCATAAAGAACTTTTATGAGAAATTAATGAACAATAGCCTAGGACTCTATAAACTGGATGAAGTTTTTATTAGCGGAATAATTAAACAGATGAAGACTTCTTCATCATTAAACACATTCAGGGGTACCAACAATTCTAGAAACTTCAATCAACCATGTTAACAACTATTTTTTAGTTAACTTGCTCTCTGACGATGTGTTGACGAAAGGCCTCAGAGCATTGTTTCCAAATTAGTAGTTTCATTGAGGTAAATTAATCCATCTATTACATGAAGTGTTATTTTGATTATTATATATATATACTTTTTTGATGAAAATACGATCGGAAATGGACAAATACAGTTCAATGTACGTCAATATATATATATATATATATATAGTTCAATGTACATAAAGAAACGTAGAGAAATTAAAAACACACACTTACAGTCTCACTTACTTACTTACTCACTTACAGAGACTGTAAGTGTGTGTTTTTAATTTCTCTACGTTTCTTTATGTACATTGAACTGTATTTGTCCATTTAGGATCGTATTTGTTGTGGGACATTTAAAAACATGCCTGAGGGGACTGCACAACCTGTAATGAACCAGTGTTGCACAACCTGAATATGAACCATGTGTTTCTGTATACGTTGACTAAATGTGTAGCTTTGAATGTGTTGTTTTGAACTGTGTAAAATAAAAGCTGACATCAAGAATCTCCTTTCGTTAAATTATTTGATAACGGACCCTCAACAGGTTATGGGCCCAGGCCGTTAAATATTGTTAATTGAGCAAAGTTGTGTGTTTGAACTTGGACTCGTGTTGCAATTTGTTTTGTTTGTATTTTTGAACAATGGAAGCGACAAAAGTAAACATTGGCCTTCTTGAAGGAAAGAAAAACTGGTCTACCTGGAAATATAAAGTAACAATTTTATTGAAAAGTACTCCTGGTGCACTGGATATTGTGGAAGGGAGAGTGGTTGCACCTGAAGATCCTTCAAAGGATGCAAGTCCATCAGTGGTAAAGGCATTTGAAAAAAATTATGAAACTTTTACCAAGTTAGATAGTATTGCTCTATTGATTATTACTACTAACATGACGGAGGACACTTTGAAGTTGGTGATGCGCTTTTCTAATTCTAGGGATGTTTGGCTGGAATTACACAGGTTATTTGATGGCTGCAGGGAGGACAAAGCATTTGACTTGTGTATTCAATTTTTTTTTGCTATAAAATGGATCCTTCTGATAACATAATGGGACACACGTCCAAATTGAAGAATATTTGGAATGCTTTGAATATTGAGTTGTCGAAGGAGAATAATGGAGAACTCCCTGATTTGCTCCTTATGTGCAAAATTTTAGAGACTCTGCCTGAGTCTTATTTTTCATTCAAGTCTAGCTGGACTCTGATAGCCAAGTCTGAGAGGTCCTTGGCAAACTTGACCACTCAGCTATGCACATATGAAAGGGCCCTGTCTGGAAAAGCAGAGAGCAGTAATGCCAATGAATTATTGGTAACTGAGTATTCAAAGTCATCGAAAAGTATTAACAGTTCTCTAAAGCATCCATCCAAGAAGATAGTGTGCAACTACTGCAAGCTTCCTGGACATAAAATTATATTTTGTAAAAAGTGGATTTCTGATGGAAGACCACCAAAAACAGAGAAATCTACCCAAAAATCTCATGGAAAGGGGGTTAACATGATGTTGTTGGCCACCACCTCCTGCAAACTGTCAGCTGAGTGCAATCAACAAGACTGGTTTGTTGATAACGGAGCCACGAACCACGTCTGCCACTGGAAAGATATGATACGTGATTTCAAACCATTCTCGACGGATCACATGGTGACAATAGCGAATGGAGAGTTGATGAGAGCCTTTGGGAAGGGCTCAGTGGACATCGTTGCTCTAGTGGATGGGCGACAAGAAAATATCACATTGAGTGATGTGTGGTATGTACCTGATGTAAAGAAAAACTTATTCTCTGTTTTGTCTATTCAAGATAAAATTCTGAGTAGCAAGTTCGAGTCAACGGGAGAGAAATGCTGCTTGACCATTGATGGTGAGACCAAACTGGTTGGTTCCAGAAATAGATTTGGAGGCCTTTATAAGCTTCACATTGTCACAAATCAACCACCCGCGCTCTATTCTACTTGTCATGAAAACCTGCTTCAACTTCATCATGAACGTATGGGACATCAGAATAAACGCCATGTAAGGGAAACGGTTAAGAGAGAGCTTGGTATAGACCTTCCACTTGACAGTGAACTGTGTGAAGGCTGTATCTACGGTAAGGCACATAGAAAATCCTTTGGAACAAGGGTTAGATCCTGTAAACAGGGTGACCTGTTACATGCGGATGTCTGTGGACCATTTGTACCTTCTTATTCAGGATACAAATACTTCGTTCTTTTCAAGGACGACTATACACGTTTTCGCTTTGTCTATTTCATAAAACATAAATCTGAAGTGATCAATACTTTGAAAACTGTTTTAGCTGAAATAAAAACTGCTGGGTACACTGTGAGAGAGCTTCTTTCCGATAACGGAGGGGAATTCAATAACCTCGCTGTAAAGAAGATTTTACAAAAACATGGAGTAAAACAGAGGCTCACTATGCCCTACACCCCTGAACAACATGGCTGCGTAGAGAGGGACAACCGGACAGTAGTGGAGACTGCAAGAGCGATGATGCACGCTCATGAAGAATTGCCTCAAGCACTCTGGGCAGAGCTGATAAATTCTGCTGTGTACGTATTGAACCTGACCGGTACCTCCAGTCAACCGCGTATCTCCCCATTTGAGCTTTGGGAAGGACGAAAACTTAGCCTGAAACACCTAAGAATAATCGGATCAAAATGTTACGCTCATGTTCCTAAAGAAAAACGTAACAAGTTGGATCCTAAGGCTGTCAAAGGTGTTTTGATTGGATATGAAGCGGATGGGTATCGGATTTGGTGTAAAAGCACTAACAAGCTTATACGATCTCGTGACGTTACATTTGAAGAGACTCCCCTTCGAGTTCAACGTGATAATATACCTAAAGAGGAATGTGACAAGACACCTAACGAGCCTTCTGAAACATCTCCAAAACGTGCTTTTGAGAAGCACGTTTCAGAAGACGAATCTGTCGAAAATAGGACTGCTCTTCGGGATCGCAACATACTGAAAAAGCCGGCAAGATATTCGGATTTTGTCATGATTAATGAAAACATTTCAGATGTTGAAGAACCTACTTCATACGAGGAAGCTATTGAGAGTCGTCAGTCAAAGCTTTGGAGACAGGCAATGGACTCTGAGATTCGCTCCTTGCAAGACAACAACACCTGGGACTTGTAGATATGTAAATCATTGTTTGTTTTTCAGTTTTTTTTTTATGTTGTTAAATGAGGGAGAGTGTTGTGGGACATTTAAAAACATGCCTGAGGGGACTGCACAACCTGTAATGAACCAGTGTTGCACAACCTGAATATGAACCATGTGTTTCTGTATACGTTGACTAAATGTGTAGCTTTGAATGTGTTGTTTTGAACTGTGTAAAATAAAAGCTGACATCAAGAATCTCCTTTCGTTAAATTATTTGATAACGGACCCTCAACAGTATTTTCATCAAAAAAGTATATATATATAGTTCAATATAGACAAAGAAACATAGAGAAATCAAAAGAACACACTTACAGTCTCTAATTTTTGGTTTCCAACATATATATATATATATATATACTAAAAATAAGAAACGGTCCACAAGGACTATAAAAATTTAAATTTTTAAATTTTTATATATATATATATATATATATAACTTTAAAGTACACAAAGCACGACACAGAAAAGAGAATACAAAGAAAACTTACAGAATTCAATATTTCGAACTGTTGTTCGTCTTCAGGAAAGTAGACTAGAAGAGAGGACGAAGTGATATATATATATATATATATATACCTTACTTGATGCTCGCTCTTCCCCCGGACTCAACCTCAACCGATAATTTATTTATGATTTATTTATTTATTTATTATTTTTTATTTATTTATTTATTATTTTTTATTTATTTAATTATTTATTATTTTTTATTTTACTTTTTATTTATTATTTTTATTAATTTTAATTTGATTTATCTACTTTTTTATAATTTTTTATAGTTATAATTTTTACTCGTTCCTTTTACGTCTTAATTTGGCTCTTCATTCATTTCCTTCCCTCCCTTCCCCCGCTTGGTGGTAAGTGGTGGGGTACTGGCTGCGGTTTCCGAGTTCAGTACCGCCCTGTCTTCCTGCGGGACTCTTCGCTCTTCGCACCTCCTGATGACGACGATTGTCGAAATATCGATGTGAGTTATGTCTGTGTCTTTCTGTGTGTTTCCTTCGTTTTTTATTTTTTTTTTATTTTATTGTATATATATATATACAATTAAAAGAAACGGTCCAGCGGACTTTTTTAAATAAAATAAATTCAAAACGAAGGAAACACAGAAAGACACAGATATAACTCACATCGATATTTCGACCATCGTCTTCATCAGGAGGTGTGAAGAGCGAAGAGCGAAGAGTCCCACAGGAAGACAGGGTAGCGACTCATATATATATATATATTTCATGAGATAAGAAACTCAGAGGTAAAAAAGAGTTTTAGAAAATTAGAAACATTTTCTAACAAATTAAATAGTGTGAAATCGGACATTCATTTTTTAAACGCATATATATATAGTGTATACTATATAATATTTTCTTATGTTATGCAGTTTGTAGGCGGTACACATAGTGGGAGTAAATTAAAAATCATTTTCAAATCATCCTACGGTGGTATGAGGAGAAGCTGTAATCGATACCAAGGGAGGTATTTCGATGTCTCAGTAAATGAAAGTCACTTTAACCTGTATCTAATATCATTGGAAGTAAAAGAATTTATTTCTAATCCTCTCAACCATTCAATCATAAAAAATAATTAATAAAATAATATATTTCACTAGATAACCCTGAAGTGTGAATCACTTCAGACGCTTTTGAAAATAACGTATTTAAGATTTCTTTAAAAAACTTAAATACCTTTTCTTCTAGAAGTACATCCTGCTGTTTTCTTTAGAATTAAAATCATATTTTATCCAAACCAGATAATGATGGGACAAACATCTTGTTAGAATTAAATATTTCTCAATTTTACTTGATGGACTGATGTTTTTTTTTCACTCTCTCATTCTAATTATATACGATTGAATTCTTTTAGAATTGAGTTTTCTAACTCTGCCTCTATCTAATCACTTTTCAGTTCTTTCCTTTATTGTGAATTCAGTTTATATTAAATACTTTTCATTTCTGTTCAACATTCTATAATAATCTTTTTCTTATCTACAGCTTAATCATTCTCTTTCTTTCCCACTTACAGTAACTAAACGTTATTTTATCTTCTACCTCTTTTATTCTTCCTTTTATATTTATTACTTTCATCTCTCTGTCTCTAACTCTTATATAAACGTACACTCTCTCTCCCACTCATCCATTACTGCCTTTTATCTCTCTCTCACTCTCTCTCTCTCTCTCTCTCTCTCTCTCTCTATATATATATATATATATATATATATATATATATAGTTCAATGTACATAAAGAAACATAGAGAAATTAAAAACACAAACTTACAGTCTCTAATTTTCGGTTGAACCGTCTTCAGGAGAGACAAGAGAGGGAAACCAAGCGCACTGGTTCAGAGATGGTTGGAGACCCATCTCCAACGTCTCCGCCAACGGTGGAGACCCTCCAACCGTCTCTGAACCAGTTCGCTTGGTTTCCATCTCTTGTCTCTCCTGAGGACGGTTCAAACCGAAAATTAGAGACTGTATGTGTGTTCTTTTGATTTCTCTATGTTTCTTTGTCTATATTGAACTATATTTGTCCGTTTTGGATCGTATTTCCAACGAAAAAGTATATACATATAATTAAATGAAACGGTCCAACGGACTGTTATAAATGAACGGTTTATATATTTATAGTTCACATATATATATATATATATTTCGTTGAACAGCTGACCGTATTTCGCTGATGTCATTTTCTTCACTAGTTTTTCAAGGTTTCTGAATACCTTCTTCTTTCCTTCATCCAAACGTTGGAGAATGTTAATTAAGTTGGAACCGACATGTTTCGACTGGCCTCCAGTCATCTTCAGGGTGATTAATTAAACAAAGAAGAAAATTATTAGTCTTTGGAGTTGGTATTAAGACACATTATACAGTAGAAGTTTGAAGTAGCTGCTCTTGGGCCTGGTTCTCAAGAGCTACTGACTGAGGTGGGGTGGATGGTGGGGTGGGGGTACTGACAGTTAACGGTTTTTTCACCCAATCAGACGTGTATAGTTTAAGCACTCTCTCGCTACTACCCGTCTGAATATTTATTGTAGGTTTATTCTGTTTAATTATTATTGCTTCTGCGATTTCTTTGCTTCTGATTTCCTTTAATTCTGCGATATATATATATATATATATATATATATATATATATATATATTTGTGAATATAGAAAAGACATTATATTTTTTTCACACATATATATACTTGTGACTATATAAAATACATATATATTTTATTCACACATATATTTGTGAATATATAAAATACATATATATTTTAATAAAAAGTCCGCTGCACCGTTTCTTTTAATTACTGTAGCGCGTTTAATTACTGTACCTTCTTGTCAGCTGCCTTATACCTCCATCTAGTAGTTTCCTGTGTCCACTTCCGTTCTAATTGTTTCCTTGAATTCTTTAACCTCCTGTTTATTTCTGTCTTTCTCAGAACCTTTATTTCTTCTTGATATGTCTTAGTTTAGTGTTTGTTTAATATTTATTTTTCTGTACGATTAGTTAATTTTAACTTTTAATATTTTTTTTCTTTATTTTTCTTTTTTTTTTAATTTTTTAATTTGTATTTATGAATGATTCTATTGTTTATTGGTTGAATGAGGTTAATTACTTTTCCCAAACAATTATGAGCTGCACTGTCCATATTGATTTCCTTTCTAGTTGTCTCAGTTAAATGTAATTCCTAATGGTCTAGCTGTTAAAATGCCTCTATCTGCCTTCCCTCTCAAGTTCCGTCATTCTATCGCAGTCTACGGGTTTCATGTTTCTTTTCAATTGTCTCACATCCCTTAACTAATTATATCAGCTTCAGACACTCTTACACCTCCAGGCTTCACTCTTGTTTTTAAAATACAGTGGTACCCCGGTTTTTTACCATAATTCGTTCGAGTTTGTTGGTCGAAAACCGATTTGTTCGAGAACTAAAACTCTTTTTCCCGTAAGAAACAATGGTAAGTATTTTAATCCGTTTTACCCAAAGAAAAATACCTAAAAAATTAAGAAAACGTGTATCTAAACAACATAATATAGAATAAACATAAAAAAGAAGTAATATAAACCATTTTGTATCATTTACATACCTTTTGAATAGCGGTGTGATGACATAAAGGGTGACGCTGCATACGTTTCGGCTCCACTCGGCTATTTTCGGTTCCCAGCCCACCGAAATCTGTTCGAATTCGGAAGCATTTTCAGCTCGAATTTTTTGGTCGAAAAGCGAATTGTTCGAATAGTGAGGAGGTCGAAAACCGAGGTACGACTGTACTGTTGAACATATCCTCTTACCTATTTAGTTCCGATCGATAAATCTGTGCATTCAGCCCATAAAAGACTCCAGAAATCCTGTCTTAACAATTATAAAAAGTTGTCTAATCTTTACCTGTCTTATCTCTCTCAAGGTCTATCTCTTCTATATCAAGTGCCCTTCCTGCAGTCCCTGAATACTTCTCCTTTCCCTTATACCAGCCTTTCCCAAAGTGGGCGGTACCGCCCCCCTGGGGGTTTGATATTGGGGGGCGGTAACGCAAAAATAGGCGGTTTGGGGGGCGGTAACTAAAAAATAGATGGTTGGTGGCGACAGTGTAGCTAATGTAGCAGCTGGCTGCTACAATACTTACATCGTCGTCACAAACTGTTGGCGGTAACAATCAAAAACCATACAAGTAATAAAAATTAGAAATAAGAATTTCAAAAGATATGCCGCTCTTTTACCTGAGGATTAAGGGGTCAGCCCCGGTCGAAAGTAAAAGAGAGTTTTCGGTCAAAATAAAGGGAATAAAAAGATAAGTTGCTCTTTCACGTATGTCCTATGGATTAAGAGGTCAGCCTTGATCGGAAGTAAATGAGTTTTCGGTCGAGATAAGAAGAATAAAATGATCGTTACCTATATAAATAGTAGACCGCAATCTCAATTCTGTAAAGATAGATTGTGGCTGTAGATTGCATGACAGCTAGAGGATGGTTTTTTACAATTTCTTACTGTACTTCTTTCTTTCCCCAAACATCCCTTTCTGGACATTAGTCCTTTCCTGCGCTTTCACTCTTTTAAAATACCATTCTTATATTCATTAACCTGAATATATTCATTAACCTGAATAGGATAGGTTAGTTCTGATAGGCTTTTTGGCATATCTTTCCATTTTTATGGGGTAGAGGGCGCTGGCACTCTATTCTAGAAGACAAGGGGGCGCCAGCCTGAAAACGTTTGGGAAACCCTGCCTTATACTCAAATTCTTTTGTCTCATCCTACGTCCTTCTCGCTCCACTAAACGTCACCTTTTGTCACCCATCTTAATTACTCTAATTCATTATCTGTTTCTAATTCTACTTACTTTAATAATATCACTAATAATAATAAGATTGATATAGTTTCTCGACCACTGATATTTCAAATTCACATAAGGGGTTATTGAGGATTTTGGTCATAAAACATACAACTCCTGATCATCAGCCAACGTTTCGCCAAAAGTTGTTTGGCATTTTCAAGGCTAAAAAACAATTTATTAAACGGCATAACTAAAGCAAGATAAATACATCATCGGACACCATCCAACAGAAAACAAACGACACAAACAAACAACAAAAGTATCATAAAATACCTAGTGTTATTATGATTATTATTATTTAAAGAACAGACATTTGTCGTTTAAACCTAATTGCGTATTATTAATTATTCAGAACACCACAAAACTACATTTTCAAAACAGCAAAAACAACAACAGACACTAATAAACACAGCTAATTACAAAACCATGAAAAAAGAGTCAAAAATTTTGAAAAGAGTTTTGTTTTCAAAATTCAACTTTTGGCGAAACGTCGGCTGATGATCAGGAGTTGTATGTTTTATGACCAAAATCCTCAATAACCCCTTATATGAATAATAATAAGGTATTGTTTTCTTGAACAGAATTTACTAATAAAAACTTGTTCTTCTTCTTGGAGTTTGGTAAGAGTTTTCGCAAACGTTTCGTCTTTATTTTAAGACATCCTCAGGGTTATAAACTAACAAAAAACAATGGACATTTGTCATATCTACTTTACAATCATCATAACAAATTCAAAAAAAAAAACTTACTTACTCAAGGTTAACTTCTATTTCCTAGCCTTTATAAAAGGTTTTAAGTTAAAAAACTTAAAAGTGTTTTCAATAAATGTTATAAATCCCCGCTAATCGTAGAAACCAAACAAAACCTTGCAGTTGACGTGAAAAAAAAATTTTTTTTTCTTCGCTGAGTTTAGTCAATTTTTGTAAAACTGTTGCATTTATTGATCAGTAAAACTGATTGAAATAGCCCTTAATGACGAAGCAAAATACAAATGACTCGCCTAAATAGGATTAGAAACAGAAATAACCTCTAATGAAGTCCTTGAATAAAGCTAATTATCTTTAAAACTTTTTTTTTTCAATGACCAATTAAAAAAAACAAAACAAAGATTAACTCATAAGAGTTTTAATAAAAGAGTTTTAAAATGAATCCAACTTAAAGAAGAAATGAAATGGAGTCATTTCACTCCGTATCTGATTACTACAGCTCTCTCCGATAACATTGGCTCGAATTGCAAGTAATTTAGCCTGCACAATTTGCCCAGGCTTCTATTAGCTTTTCTAAAAACATTCGACTATTTACTTTCAGACAGTTATTGTTGAATGAAACAATTTTCCTTTCTTGCTGGAAATTGTTGAAACAGTAGTTTAATGTTTAATCAATAATTTAAAACACTACTGTTCCTTGTAAACGAGGGACTTTGGATTATTTTCTGCATACGGCTTTCATTCTATAAAGTTGGTAAATGCCAACATATACCAATATATATAGTTCAATATAAACAAAGAAACATAGAGAAATCAGAAGAACACACTTACAGTCTCTAATTTTCGGTTTGAACCGTCTTCAGGAGAGATAAGAGAGGGAAACCAAGCGCACTGGATCAGAGACGGTTGGGTCTCCAACCGTCTCTGATCCAGTGCGCTTGGTTTCCCTCTCTTATCTCTCCTGAAGACGGTTCAAACCGAAAATTAGAGACTGTAAGTGTGTTCTTCTGATTTCTCTATGTTTCTTTGTTTATATTGAACTATATTTGTCCGTTTTGGATCGTATTTCCAACGAAAAAAAGTATATATATATATATATATATATATATATAAAATAAAATAAATTCAAAACGAAGGAAACACACAGAAAGACACAGACATAACTCACATCGATATTTCGACCATCGTCGTCATCAAGAGGTGTGAAGAGCGAAGAGTCCCACAGGAACACAGGAAACTACAATAAGAAATGGGAAAACAAGACTAAGATCTTTCAACCGTAACAAGCGGTCTTCATCAGAGTCAAAAACCCAACTGAGTTGTGAAACCCATTTCTTATTGTGGTTTGATCATTGATTGTTGTTTCACGTGTTTATGTGAAATCTTTATATATATATATATATACATATATATATATACGTTTCACGATGAATCACAAACAGAACTAAGGAACAAACACACTTACTGTCTCTAATTTTCGGTTGAACCGTCATCAGGAGAGTTGAGAAAGGGACACCAAGCGCACTTGTGAAGCGACGGTTCTGTTGGTCTCCAACCGTCTTGTATATATATATATATATATATATATAACCAAAGTTTATCGGGACTCGGTCAGTTCTTTAGGTTCAAATTAAACTCTCATTGCCTTTGAAGAACAGACCGATTCCCAATAAACTTTTGTTTTGTTTCTATTCCACGGTCGATACTTTTATCAATATATATATATATATATATATATATATATATAGTATAGGTTGGCAGCTTGGAGGCATATTTTGTTGAAATGTACTGCAGCTTCGGCATATAACGACTTTCAAACTAAGCTGTTCCAATCTTCTGACAGTCTTACGACCTCTCACCTATACGTACAACTGAGAGGTTGGTAATTCCCAAATGAGTTGTCCACAGGACATTGAGACACTTTTTTGAAACACTTTAACAGATATCAACAATTTAAATACAATTGAAAACTAACATCACATGTAAAGAATATAACATAACTTAATAGACCATTATATACTAGTTTTCGACTATTCTATAGTCATCGTCAGGTTGGGTCTTTAAACATTTTTCAAAATTTGGAAATTTTAAAATTTTTTAAAAAAGAATGAAACAATTTAAACAATTTTGAGATAAACTAAAGAATATAAATAAAAGTTAGCAGGTCCAAACAAGTTACTAAATAGAGATGTTACTGTCAGATGTCCACTGGCTCCATATTTTAGAAGCTTTATATATCAAAGATTTAAATCCCTCAATTAATAGCCAGACATGCGATATGGGTATAATACCAAGCATGAAAATTTTTGAAAGCAGTTACAAGAAGAATAGGGATGCTAATTGATTGGCCTACGACAGAATGACAAACTGTTTTCTATTTAGTAACTTGTTTGGACCTGCTAACTTTTACTTATATTCTTTAGTTTATCTCAAAATTGTTTAAATTGTTTCATTGGTTTTAAAAAATTTTAAAATTTCAAAATTTTGAAAAATGTTTAAAGACCCAACCTGACGATGACTATAGAATAGTCGAAAACTAGTCTTGTAAATTAAAAATGGTCTTGTAAGTTATGATATATTCTTTACATGTGATGTTAGTTTTCAATTGTATTTAAATTGTTGATATCTATTAAAGTTTTTCAAAAAAAGTGTCTCAATGTCCTTTGGACAACTCATTTGGGAATTACCACCTTATATTCGTAAGACTGTCAGGAGACTGGAACAGCTTAGTTTGAAAGTCGTTAATACCGAAGCTGCGGTACATTTCAACAATATATATATATATATATATATATAAGGTGTATGAATGTACAAGAAGTAATCTGATGGGAAGAGAAGGGTGGAATAGATGGCACCCAGATACATGACTGCAATCGATTGCTCGCTCTGACCTCACCTATAGGTCTCCTCATGCATGATTGACCAGTTTGACCTACATTAGAGGCACTACATTAGAGAGAGTCCTCTAATGAATTATAAACCAGCAATAAAACTATACATTTTTATATAAGAAACCATGTAAATGGTTTTGTCAAAAAACCATTTTTGACGAATACTCTTTTTAACTACGAAGTACCTATCAGTACCTGTATATATATATATATATATATATATATATTGAATTTGATGGCAGATTCTGCATTCACGACTTTCTTACTTATAGCTTCTATTTTCCTTACAATTTTCTTTTGAGAAGGTGATAATTGCCAAAGATTTCGGCAGCAAGTCCTCTTTCAAGCATATATTATTGAATTTGATGGCAGATTCTGCATTCACGACTTCCTTACTTATAGCTTCTATTTTCCTTACAATTTTCTTTTGAGAAGGTGATAATTGCCAAAGATTTCGGCAGCAAGTCCTCTTTCAAGCATATATTATTGAATTTGATGGCAGATTCTGCATTCACGACTTTCTTACTTATAGCTTCTATTTTCTTACAGAAGCTATAACTTATAGCTTCTGTAAGAAAATAGAAGATATAAGTAAGAAAGTCGTGAATGCAGAATCTGCCATCAAATTCAATAATATATGCTTGAAAGAGGACTTGCTGCCGAAATACACTAATATATATATATATATATATATATATACTTTTTCTTCTTCTTGGAATTTGGTCAGTGTTAATATACGGAATCACCTTTTTGCCAACGTTTCGTCTTTATTTTAAGACATCCTCAGGGCTATAAACTAACAAAAAAAACAAAAAAAAATGGACATTTGTCATTTCTACTTTGAAATAATCATAACAAATTCAAAAAACGTACCAACATAACCATTATCTGTCATTTCATGTGCTGCTACCCAGCGACATCTTATTGAAACACTGTTTTTTATAATACAATCATCCATAGCAATATAAACTAAAATAAAATAAAGACGAAACATTGGCAAAAAGGTGATTCCGTATATTAACCCTGACCAAACTCCGAGAAAAAGAAAAAGTGTTTGTTAGTAAAGTGTGGTCAAAAAAACAGTACTATATATATATATATATATATATATTTATAACAGTTCAAAATTGAAGATAGGTAGCCCACAAAGTAGAAAAACACACTTAGAAACTCAAATTTTCGGGCAATCTGTCTTCAGGAGAAAAGAGAAAAAAATTTCTTATTATCCTTTGTTTGTAGGCCTATGAAAAAGGTTTTAAATAAAACCGAAACGTTGGCAACGAGAGTTTGATATTTTATCCTGGAAAATTGACCAAACCCTGATTAGAGAACACACCTGTTCTATCTAACGGTCGATATATTATTGAATCTGTTATATATATTTATATATTGGTATAAATAGGCAGCAGATCCTCTTTTAAACAGGTATCATTAAAATTAACCGCAGTCTTGGCATTCACGATCTTAAGACTGAGAGATTCGATCCTAGGAACTATCCTCCTACTAACAGGGTTCAACTGGAAAAGGAGTTGGCAAAGTGACATGTTAAATTAAAATCGATGACTCATGCTTAGTCATTGCTATAAATAGATTAAAACGATAGTACAGGTTAATATAAAGAGAAGGTCAAAGGTCAATAAGGAACAAGAAACAAGCGGTTAGAATAAAAGAGTTGAAAGGTCAACGGTATAACTGGACTAATAGAGAATAAATAGATTAAGTTTTATATATATGTATATGCATTTAAAAACTTTATATCTGATTCCACTTGATTCAACTTCGTTGAATATTTTTCCAAATTTCAAAATCTTTTATCATTTCTAAGTTCAACTTAAAAATTAAATCACCATATTTCTTTGAATTGGACATGTTTCGGTGTTACATGCACCATCTTCAGGAAAAAAAGAAATTAAAACTACACATCACAAAATTAATTCTTGTTTTGCTGAAGATGGTGGATGTAACACCGAAACATGTTCAATAAGAATTCAAACAAATACGGTGATTTAATTTTTAAGTTGAACCCAGAAATGAAGAAAAGATTTCGACAATAATTATTGTCCTGATGATGAATGTGGTACATTCGAAACATGTCGACTAGTAATATCGGTGATATACTTTATAGTTTTAATGAAGAGACGAGGAAGGAATTCCGGAAACTGGAGGAATTGTGTACGAAGCAGATACAAGCCAAATTGAAATATGATTCGTTACAGTGGTGACCAATAGGAGAGTAGAGTTTGTAGGTCCATGCGTGCAGTCCCAGTTACCCGCTGCTCAGCGAAGCCTTTGTTATTCCACCAATGGTTATAGAGGTAGCACAGTCCCTCTGTGAAATAAGATTATTGGCAGAAAACACGAGCCTCACTTTGCAGTGAACTCCTGTTCCCTTTCTATTATTGTTTTTTATGGTGGTTGAGTGTTGGTTTTGTCTATTATCTGCTATGGAAGTTGAATTTCTTTTAATTGATACTCTCATTTGTCTTCTATGAAAAGCTGCCTTTGTCTACTTTGCTTCTTATTCTCCCTTTTTTTTCATTTCTATCTTTATTTTTCTCTTATTTTTGTTTTCTTTTGCTTTCCCTGTTCGTTTTCTTTTGTCTTTTATTTCTTATTTTTAAGTGGGTTAATTATATTATATACGTATATTGTTATATATAAGGAAAAGTATATAAGAAATACATGTAATATAATAATGGAGCATGTATCAATAAATTCCCTGGTGTAAGGGTGTACTTTCACCAGGAAAAAACACACACACATACACACACACACACACACACACACACACACACACACACACACACACACACACACACACACACACATACAAACTTGTTAAATATATTATATAGCTATATTGAGTTTATAAGAGAATCTGTATAAGATATACATGTAATATGATAATGGAGCATGTATCAATAAATTCCCTGGTGTTAGGGTGTACTTTCACCAGGAAAAAAAAAAAACATACAAACACACACACACACACTCCTCACTCTGTCTATTATGTATCTATCTCACACACACACACTCTTCACTCTTTATATCTGTTTTACGTCTCTGATAAAAAGCATCCAGTAAGTGTAATCGTTCTTAAAAAAAAAGTTAATAATAATTATAGGATTATGTTTAAAGTTCATTAAATTCAATATTTAAAGTAAAAACTTAACAAAGATGTTGGGTGTGTGAGTGAGTGAGTGTGTGTGTGTGTCAGTTGGGTTTTTGACTCTGACGAAGACCGCTTGTTACGGTTGAAAGATCTTAGTCTTGTTTTCCCATTTCTTATTGTGGTTTGATCATTGAATGTGTGTGTGTGTGTGTGTGTGTGTGTGTGTGTGTGTGTGTGTGTGAGAGAGAGAGAGAGAGAGAGAGAGAGAGAGAGAGAGAGAGAGCGAGAGAGAGAGAGTGAGTGTGTGTGAGTGTGCTACAGAGAGAGAGAGTGAGAGATAGAATAAGAGACGGAGAGTATTATATACAATTAAAAGTCTTATGCAATGTTTTAAGAAAGTGTTAAAGCAAGAACTAGAAATCGTAAAGTTAGGGGCCATTAAGATTGGCTGACGAGATAGGCAAGTTTGTAAGCGAGCCAGGGGCTGGTTTAGAATTAATTAGGTTATGTTTAATTAAGACAGTGTAGTAATTAATTAAGTTGTTAATAAGAAGAGGGCGTTGAGAAGGGATAAGGGAGGGAACATGGAGGGAGGGCAGTTGGTACAGCTAATGGATTGTAAATAGACTTGACCTTATGATAGTGCGAGGGTGGGGGAGGTGAATGAGTGATGTAGAGTGACATAGGGTGATAAACAGTAGTAAGGAGTTTACAGAGTGACATAGGGTGAGATAAGGTGATAAACACTAGTAAGGAGTGATATAGAGTGATATAGAGTGAGATAAGGTGATAACACTAGTAAGGAGTGATACAGAGTGACATAGAGTGAGAGTGAGATAAACACTAGTAAGGAGTGATATAGAGTGGTACAGTGTGATAAACACAAGTAAGGAGTGATATGATAGTGCGAGGGTGGGGGAGGTGAATGAGTGATGTAGAGTGACATAGAGTGATAAACAGTAGTAAGGAGTGACATAGAGTGACAGAGGGAAATAGCCAGTAAGGAGTGACACAGAGTGATATAAGGTGATAAACACTAGTAAGGAATGATAAACAGTGACATAGAGTGAGATAAGGTGATAAACACTAGTAAGGAGTGATATAGAGTGATAAACAGTAGAAAGGAGTGACATAGAGTGACAGAGGGAAATAGCCAGTAAGGAGTGACACAGAGTGATATAGATTGAGATAAGGTGATAAACACTAGTAAGGAGTGATATAAGGTGATAACACTAGTAAGGAGTGATATAGAGTGAGATAAGGTGATAAACACTAGTAAGGAGTGATATAGAGTGAGATAAAGTGATAAACACTAGTAAGGAGTGATACAGAGTGACATGATGTGATATGGAGTGTTAAAGGTTGATATAGAACGACACAAAGCAAGGGTTACCAACCTCGTCCTCTTTAACCTCCCACGAGTTCACTGAATATATACCAGTGGCCCCACGATGGAAAATACTTATTTGTGTTTCTATAAAGGGCAGTAAAATATTATTCCTCTTTATGTATAAGTAGTAATATATACAAATATATATATATATAAATTAATAATCAACAATAACTCTTGATATAATACATGAATTAAATACTACAATAAACAATATATATTAATTAAAATGCTCTAATGCCTTTCGTCACAACATCATCAGAGAGCTAAATGAAACAAGCAAAAAAAAAAAAAACATAATAACAAGTTAACCTGGCTGATTCAATAATAACCTAGCTAATTAATATATATTCTTTATTGTAGTATTTAATTCATATATATACACTTTTTCGATGAAAATACGATCCGAAATGGACAAGTACAATTCAATGTACATAAAGAAACATAGAGAAATTAAAAACACACACTTACAGTCTCTAATTTTCGGTTGAACCGTCTTCAGGAGAGATAAGAGAGGGAAACCATGCGCACTGGTACAGTGCAGTTGCTCTCCAACCGTCTCTGTACCAGTGCGCTTGGTTTCCCTCTCTTATCACTCCTGAAGACGATTCAACCCAAAATTAGAGACTGTCAGTGTGTGTTTTTAATTTCTCTATGTTTCTTTATGTACATTGAATTATATATATATATATATATATATATATACATATACATATATATATTATGTTTTTCATTTAATTAATTTACTAATTATGAATAACAAATGTTATATAAAAGATAGAATAATGTCGATGTATATATATTGAAGTTGTCTTTTTAACTTTGAACTCAAATAAAACTACACCTGGAGACAATGGAATGAGGGTAGATCTGCGCTGAAGTTGCAAGTCATTGAAAACCCGAGCACGCCCTCTCCTTCAAAGTATAACTAATTTTATCTTTGCTTTTGAATACAAAATGACTTCATTAAATCGTATTTTGAGTTTAATTGGAGTTTTCCTAAAAAAAACCACCCTTTTCAAAAGTCAATCTAATTATTAATTAATTAGACTAATTATAATTAATTAATAATTAATAATTTTTTTAAAAAGATCCTTTTTTTTTCATTTTTTTTTGTAATGAATAATTATAGTCGGGTTGAAAACAACTGTTGCCATTGGACCACTTAAGTTAAGTAACATTGGCCGTGGTTACCTCTTGGATGGGTGACAGCTTTAAATGCAGGTGATAATATGGAAAACTATTAAGTAGGTAAATAACTGTTGTCTTAAAGATCCATAGTTTACTATTGAACCATTATTATTATTATTATTTAAGGATGACTATAGCA